>SWBG01000022.1:0-347343 GCA_023848605.1 Aureobasidium sp. EXF-10728 | reverse complement strand
GGAGTAGCTGGGAATCGAACCCAGAACCTTCTCCAACTCAGGACTGCTCGAAGAGCAATGCTAAGAAGATGTCATACCACTAGACCACAACCCCATTTGTCGAAGCACGTTTCGCTGTGCTCAAATATAATTCTGTGGATATATTGGGCTGCCGAATCTTGCTCCGAACTCCCTCTGTGTCAGGGTGCCTCCATCAATATGGTTTTCGAGCTGTGATTCGAGTCGAGATACAGTCTTTCGTTGATCAAAACCGTTTGAAGCTGTGTAGAGACTTTTTGGTACCTTGTATTCCAAGCGAGTGTCGTGCGACTGTGTCCTGACTTGTTTTTTCCGTCGTGTATGCTGTCGGGGCTTACAGATAATGGAAAGCTTGCCATGAACGCTTCGTGTAAGGTTTTACGACAACGAAGGGCAAGAGACGACAATAGTTCATGCGCATCATAGATAAAGATAGGTGGTTGGAAGGAATGGCTGCATACTTCTCGATTCCTTCCCAATTGTTTTCGTGGTGTAAACATGTTTCTGTCTGCTGGAGGTGAGGAAATTTGCCGAAGGCTGCACATGTGGCGTGGTCTGAATTAAAGTGGATTATGTATGCTTCATATCAGCCATGTTTCATCAATCTCTTCTTAGCTCAGTTGGTTTAGAGCGTCTGACTGTAATTGTTTGATTGTCATCAGAAGGTCCTTTGTTCGACTCAGAGAGAGGAGATTCTTTTTTGCCACTGCTTGAGACTTGCTCAGAAATGAAGTGAAGCCTTGTCGTTTTGCACAGCATGCATAGTGGAGGTACATAGGTCAGCTAACTATTGCTTAACAAGATGAATAGCTGCCATAACGTCCAATGCAGCCATCTGACTGTGGCTAGTCGGCATATCGAATGGGCCAGCCCACCATGGACCATATTGATTGTTGCCATTTGTGTTACGTTGCTGCAGGCTGTCAAACTGCTTCTTGACGAACTCGGTCAACTGACGCTGCAAATCGGGCTCTTGGTTGGTGTCGCGCAGGACCTTTAGCAGTTTACCCAGACTGCGCAACAAGACGGACTTGAAGCCAACCGAATCATCATTCTTCCAGGGCTCGTGGTTGCCTTTGCCATACGCACCATGCTCAGTCAATGTGCCGTCTTTCTCAACCCAGCCTTCTCTGCAGATTGCTTTGCGTGCCATGCCGCATGCTAGCGAAAGGTACTCATGTGGCGGCTTGTTGCAATGCGAGCCTTGATGGCCAAAGCTGAATGCTGCAAAGATTGCAATGGCAGCAGCTATAGCCTGTCCGGTGCAGTAGGTAAAAGTCCAGTCGACACATTCTTGCGACTTGAGTTTGATGGTGTCGAGGACAATGCACTCGTTTGAGCGATAACGACAGCGTTCAATCCAAGCAAAACTCTTCTCAGCCGCCTCTAGCATTTCTGCTGTTTCTCTGCCTGGCTTCTCGAGCAAGGCAAGGCGTGCAGAGAATTCGGAGAAGAGACCAGTAGTTATGGCGTTGACCTGCTCTTCGTTTGGCCTAGTGGTCCACATGACCGCACCAGCCATGTCCATGTCTCTCACTCTAGCTTGGCCTGGCGATAGCATACTACGCTTGACATGCTGCCAGATTTTGCGAGCATTGTCGAGGTAATAAGGATCCGGGTTAGTCATGTAAGCATCAAGCAGACAGTTGCCCCACCATAGAGTATCATCATTGAACTCGTTGATGAAATGCCTGTGATGGCTTTCCACCGTCCATAGTCGGTCCCGGAGGAGTGTGGCATTGCGATTGCTTCCCGACCAAGCATCCCTTAGAGCAATGCATGTGTAGCCGTTGGCCGTCTGCCAATATCCTATACCGCCAATCTCGCCGTTCGGCTGCTTGGAAGCCATGAAAACATCGATCGCTCCTTGAGTAGTTCCAGAGAACGGACTTTGTTCATGAGGGCCCGTGGGAGGTTGTGGATGTAGTGGCTGTTGGACCTGGCTGCCTGGAAATCCCCCACCTTGATGATTTTGGTGGAGAGGCTGCTGGCCAGCACCGTCCCTGTTTTTCAGATGTGCGAAAGCGTCTTTAATATGATGCATGGTGAAGTTGTCGAATTTAGGTATAGAAGAAGGTAGAAATGCTGATTGTAGGAACTTTTGTGTGGAAAGTGACAAGAGACGGGAGGTTGGTGTGACGTAGCCGGTGAAGTTCTGCAACGCGTAACACGCAATACTATCAACAACGAACTTCACCACCTTGTGCTCGTCTCGCAAAGACAGTTACCGACATTGATATTGCGATAGAAGCAGCAATCTCAACACGAGACATCAAGCTCTATCTTCACATTCACCATAGCCCTCTAGCAGTCAAACTCACACCACAGATCAAACTCGTGACGCCAATCGTTGCTCAACCCAGGGCTATCATACTTCCAATTCTCGCACTGATACGAGTTCCATTGCTGTGAGCCATAGCGAAGAGTGAAGGAGCTCCTCCATAAGTTATTCACCATCCCGCTAGGAATCTCGCCGTCAATCCACAACTCGGGGCCTCTGGTGGTTCCTATCCTGATCTGGTAGTCGGGGTCCGTTGCTGACCATGTGCCGACATTCGCCCAGTTCCAGTCTTTGCCCATAGGCTGGGCAGGTACAGAGTTGTCGAGAAGGTCAATGTTGTAGGTGGATGGGCAAGAGTAGAGACAGAGTCCAGATCCTAAGCTTAGGCTTCAGTATTTAATGACTTGGTCTTCAAGCTTGTCTGAGACTTACTGCTGACTTGAATGTGCGCTTCACATTTGTTTGTGTTCTTGCGACGAACGAGTGACGAAGTCGAGGATTCTTGGTTGGGCATAGTGGGTGCGGCCAGAGCAGCGACAGCGAGGATGCTAGAGACGATCATACTCTTGAAGCCAATCATTGAATGAGCCGAGTTCCGTGTTGGATGAGTTGTAGGTAGATAAAGGAGTTGAATTGCCAATAGTGATATTAAGAATGCAGCGCGAAACGGTCAGCTTTATATTCCTTGCTGCAATAAATAGTCGTGTGGCTATGCTTTGCTAGAGACGGAGGTTGAGCAAAGGATGGGATGCCTCATCTGTGAGTGAAGCCGTCCAAAATCGGATTATAGTCCAGGCAGTGCAAAAGATCGGTCAAAGATTGTGCTTTGGGAGATCTCAACAGACGCCCGCGTTGGTTGTGTGTTGGTTGTTTGGAACCAACTGCAAGATACCAACAAGTGATTTAGATCAGCGTTTCCACCGATCTGAGGCCCGTGAACTTGACTTGATAGAAGGAGACTTGTGCCATTGAAAGAAGAAACTTGGACTGCTTGCTTCTGCATACGATACCTAGAAAGTCGTTCATGCTAGAGGAGAATGAAGCATTGAATAGTATGCTGCTTGATTTAAAATACACATAGAATGAGAATAGGGGTATCGGTGATGCCACTTATGGGCCCCAAAAGCGCCTGCCGACCAGCCTGACACAGGCATCCGAAACAAATGAAATAAAGGCAACAATGAATCCGTATTTACATCTTCCCATCCATAAAGCCACGCTCATACTCGTTAGCAGTAACACCGTTGCTGCGACTGGTGGTCTTGCCTCTTTCGGCCTTAGGCTTACTCTGCTCGAGACCTTCCACCCGAGAGAGGTTTTGGTAGAATGTGCGAACCTTCTCGTGAGCAACGACTTTGCGTGGATCGAAGCGCAGCACCTGCAGGCCTTGCATACTGGTCGCACGTGAAAGCGCGACATATGCCTGTCCTTTTTCAAAGACCTTGCCGAGATCAACCTTGACTCTTTCTAGTGTCTGACCCTGAGCCTTGTGTATACTCAAGGCCCAGGCGAGGATGAGCGGAATTTGTGCGCGCGAGGCTTGGACCTCACCATCTGGAAGTTCGATCTTCCAAGTTTCGCGTTGACACAGAAGGTCTCGAGTTGTACCGTCTGCGAGGGTAAAACGAACCACAGGCCAGATCTGTGTAGTACTACCTAACAGGTTGTCCATGAGTCGTTCACGGGCCGTCTTCTTCTTGTCGCGGCCACCTGCGGCGTCTTCGTCCTTAAGAGTCCCACCTTGAGTAGCCATGAACGCCTCTTCGTTGTTATTGTAAGAGTCGAACTGAATCTCGTTCATGAACCCAATAATCTTTCCAAGCGAACCGTTGACCAAGCTCTCATCGATGTTCTTGATAAGCATGACCTGAGCGCCTTTCTTCAGTGTGATGAGTTCAGGAGCCATGCAGTTGGCGAGTAGCTTGTCACGGAAAGTCTTGTCAGTAATACTGCCTCCGTCTCGTGCCTCGAAAGTTCTGATCTCGCCAACGAGCTGGCTCATCTTGCTCTGATTCGCGTTCTCGACCTCGTTTCTTGTCGGGAAGAGTTCAGTGGCGTCAATGGAGCTCTCGGATTCCAGAGGCCGGCTGAGCGTATGGAATGTCTTGATGCTTTCGGCGCTCATGCGACCCTCTCTCATCTCGTTGAGCATGTTCGCAAATATAGGATCTTTCTGACGGAAGACGTGATGCAGTCCAATAGTGTATTCGATGCTCGTCGACCATGTGGCTGCGTCAAATGCGAATTTGGCAATCTTGCCGCTGTCTGGTACTGGAGGCAGCTGGAAGAAGTCGCCGGTGATGACAAGTTGAATGCCGCCGAAGGGTCGTCCATTGTTTCTGATTTGGCGAGCGATAGCTTCGAGCTTGTCAAACAGATCACCATCAACCATTGAGATTTCGTCAACGACCAACACTTTTGTGCGCATCCACCTGTGCTTGGCCTTCTGGTTGCGCTTGATCTTCTTGACCAGCTCCGGGACATCCTCTTTGCCCAAGCCGATACCAGCAAAACTGTGCAATGTAACACCGCCAATGTTACATGCAGCAAGACCAGTCGAAGCAGTGACTGCAACACGATCGGGCTCGCGCAGGTACTTCTTGCGAAGGGTTGCGATGATCTCGCGTAGAAGGACGGATTTACCAGTACCAGCAGCACCAGTGAAGAAAACAGCCTTCTTCTTCTCCGAGATTAGGTCGAGGACGTGCTGTTGTTCGTCACTGAGGAAGACACGAGCGACCATGTTTTTGCGACTCTTGGATTTGGCTTTCTGGATGACCTCGTCGGAGGGCTCGCTGAACTTTGACTTTTTCTTGTTGATCTCGCGTAGACTGGTCTTTTGTTCCTTGATGGCACTTGCGGTTGTGTTCCAGGGGAGAGCGCTTTTCTTTGATGTCTGGATAGGAGTCGCATCGACAACGCGTCTTTTGGAAGGAGGAATAGAATGTAGGTCAGATTCTGGTTGTGACGTTTCTTGCTTTAGCCATGGCAATGTTCGACGCTTGGAAGCAGCTGCGGGCTCAGTCTTTACGGGGGCTGATGTCGGCTGTAATCGAGGAGCGGCAGGGCCATTGCTGTCGCTATATGCAAAGCGGCTAAGTGTGGAAGCATTGAGTGAAGGTTTCAAGTGTTCGGTAGGCGACGAAGACCAGGGCAAAGGAGCACTACTTCCAAAGTTTTCTTGAGCTGGCTGAGTGTGTTCGGTAGAAACGTAGCCAGAATCATCGGTGACGACGGAATCGCGGACCTGGCGTTTCGGCAAAGTTGGATGGAATGCAGAGTGTTGTGGAGCGGTGATATTGGGAAGGGTTGGATACGAGATGGTGTTCTTGGAGACAGAGGTTCGCGGAGTAGATTTTCTGGCCGGTTTAGGCTCTTCGACAAGCAGATCATCGAGATCAAAGTCGTCGTCAAAGTCGTCGGGGTCAAAGTATTCGCTGTTGGTGACTTCAGGGACAGCGCATACAACGGGTTCATTCTGTGCATCGTCAAAGGAGGCGGTGTTGCCAAAGGTCTTTGCCAGACCACTGTGTGTGCGCTTGATACCGTTGACGGATTTTGAATTTCTCGAGGCTGTAGACAAGACGGAAGACTTCTGGGATTGCTGCTGCGTCGGAGGGCTAGAAGGAAAGAGCTGTTGATCGAGAGGCTTGGTGGCAGCAGTCGAGGCGTTGTGCCTGTTGACTGCTGTTTGAAGCATGTTGCGAGAGCGCAGACGGTCGTCGTGCGAGGAAAAGGAGCGTAGAGTTGAGTGCGAGCTGGCAATGGCGGCGGAATGTGCTTGTGCTTCGAGTTGTTGTCGGCGATGGGCAGCAGCAGCTCTGGCAATTGTCCTTCTTCCAATCCACCCGCGCAGCAATCCCGTAGCGCTGTAACCTCCTCCCAGCATGCAGTACACCACGACCAGCGCTAATATGATCAAGGCGACGATTTCAACCACTCCCACGTCTTCCCTGATGGAAACCACTTTTGTCGCCATCGACGGCGCACGCGTAAACTTTGCTACGACGCGCCGGTAATTACCGTTTTGGTTTTAGGCTGCCAATTCACGTGCCTGGCCCCTGGATGGAAGAAAGCATGTTTGTACTGTATGTCCTTCTCACGTAGGTTATCATCAGTCCTTCAAATACACGAAAAACAGTCAATTTGTGCACATTGCATTGCTCGCCGGCTATGTACCATTTCGAAAACTTGAAGAAGATGGCAGAAAAAAACATGTTTAAGAAATGGGTATAGCGCTTCAAGAAATGAGAGGAGCTTTTCGTCAGTTTCAACACAAAGCAAAATAGGAAAAAGACATGTTCATCGAGACATTTCAAGAAAAGACGAGAGAAAGAAGGAGAGAAAACGAGAAAAGGGCAGAGAGCTATATAAGACGCTTTTCCTTTGTTCGATTCCTCCAAATGTTTCCGTCCATCCTTCCTTGTGCCTCGCTTCGCACATTGTCTGTATCCATGAAACCGGAAGGAGATGCTTGATTTTTCTTGAGAGCAAAAAACAGAACCGCTTCCCACATGCAGAGTAAAAGCACAACTTTGACGAACCCCATGCTGTGTGCAAAGAAGTCGCGAGGGTATAAAGAGCTGGAAACATCGATTGACGAATGACAGAATTGAAAAAAGGACTTCCTATCCAACGACAGGACTGGCAAGGAAATGTTCGTGTCGACGGCTACTCGCTTGAGCCAAACTCGTCGATGTTTTAGTCGTCGGTGTATCTCGGTTTCTGGTCGTATCTGCCATCTTTGCCATGCAGCGCTGGAGCCAGTTGCTGATCCTTGGTCGACGAACCAGGGGTGCCGGCCTTCTAAGCCTGGTAACCACCATAGTTGTTGAAGGCGCCACCCTGAGGGCCACCCATGTAGTTGCCGCGGCCGAAGCCACCGCCGTTCTGAGGCATCTGACCATAAGCGGCCATGTTGGCACCGGCGAATTGAGCAGCAGGCTGCTGGAAGCCACCAGGGCTAGGTCCTACAAGAATGTCAGAAACCTTAATGCCATGTCTTTTTGTTGTGATCGTACCTTGAGGAGACATGGGAGCAGCAGCACCGTACTGAGGGAAGCCGAAGCCTTGAGGGGTTGGAGGGTAACCAGCGTTACCACCGACAGCAGCAGCGGCAGCGGCGGCAGGAGAGAAGCCTTCAAAGTTGGTAGTAGGAGGACGGTCCTTGCCCCACTGCACACGTTGATTAGCGACAGCTCTTACAGCACAGAGAGAACAAACTTACGCTGCACTTCAAAGGACGGCCATTGACGTTGTAACCGTTCAGCTGGCAGATAGCCATAGCAGCGTTCTCGTGAGAGTCCATCTTGACGAAAGCGAAACCACGGTCAGACTGGAAGCGTGTCTCGGTGACGTAGCCAAAGTTCTGGAACAGAGGAACAAGGTCGTTCTGGGTGGTGTAGGGGGTGAGGTTGCCAACATAGCAGGTAGTCTGCCACTGAGGAGTCTGGGCAAGGATGGTGTCGTAGGACTGGACGCCCTGAGTAGGGAACTGGTGGTGCTGACCAAAAGGACCGGGAGGGGTAATACCCATCTGGGCCATGGCCTGCTGCTGAGCGAACGAGGGCTGGCCCTTCTGGTTGGCCCAGTTGCAACGAATAGCACGAGAACCCAGCCACTCGCCATCCATGGAGCTGAGAGCCTTTTCGGCCTCGGCGCGGTCACGGAAGGCAACGAAGCCGTAGCCACGAGAGCGACCAGTCTTCATGTCCCACATTACACGGGCTTCGGAAACGCTGCCAAAGGCAGAGAATGCCTGAAGGAGAACCTCGTCGTTCACTTCGTTGGAAAGGTCGCCGACGAAAATGTGGAAATGGCCAGAAGTGTCTTCCTTGCTGGTGGTGTTGGACTGATAGGCCCAGTTCACGCGGATTTCCTGCCATGGCGTGTCAATGATCATGTCACTCAAGTGCGCAGGAAGTGATCAAGTGCTTACCGACTGGTGGACACGTCTTCCGTTGAGAGTCTGCATTGCTCTCTCGGCAGCAAGAGGATCGTCGTATTCAACGAAGCCGTAGTTGAATCCTTTTGACTGGAACTAGGAAAAAGTGTTGTTAGTGGATGATGGTTTGGTACAACAAAGCGAGTTGACAGAGATGGAAGCAGGCAGCGCAGCCAGCGTAGATGGTGCAAACAACACGTGAATCCGCATGATGCATGCACATGCATGCGCATGCAGTCCAGGCAACCATGATTGCGAGACAGCAATCACGGCCACGTGCGAAGTGAAGAAGAGGCGGCGGGACGACTGGGACTCACGTTCTTATCAGGGATGATCTTAACACTCTGTACGTGTCCAGTGGTCTCGAAGATTTGCTTGAGCACTTCCTCTGTGACCCTGGGGTCCAGACCACCAACGTAGAGAGCTCTCTTGTTTGGCTCAGGAGCGGCACGGCGAGGACCGCCGGCGCTACCAGGCGAGTTCAGGCCATTGCCGTTGTTGTTCATGGCATCGGTCATGGCGTTGGCCTCGATGGTGCTCTGGGGGATGTTGAGCGGGGGGTACTGGCCAGGAGCACCGGCGGCCGAGGGGGCAGCGGGCATCTGCATCTGGTTCTGGTTGTCGGACATTTTTCTTGGCCTTGGATGTGACGAGGGAAAGAAATCGAGTCGGGAGGAGTTGCGGTGAAACAGGCCGAGACAATTAATCGAACAAAGGCCGGGGTTGAAGCTTCGACAAGCGCGTGTGTTGGCTGTTGTTGGCGGGGTTGTTGATATCCTGCTCAACAAGACTGAAGAGGGCGGTTGGTCGTAGAGGTTAACAAACACGAGGCGGGGAAGACCTGGTCAAAGGCACTCGAGCTGTAAGGGTACAGTTGGAGTCGAGAGGGACGGGCGGCCTGACAGAAGACGGCGGACTCAGGCAGAGCAAGGAAAAAAGTCAGAGACTTGGCCAAAGAAGCAACTTTTCAAAACGCTGAACAAAACACAGAAAAGTCCGAGTCAAGACAGCAGAAGAGAAGTAGGAAAAAAGGACAAGCGACGTGACAGCAGCTAGGAAAGAGATGGGAAGAAGGAGACGGAGAGCCGAGCAGTAGGATGCAAGCAGCTCACAGCCAAAGGTGCCAGTGCCAGATTGGCGCTGGGCTCCACACACGACTCTCATTTATCTAATCCTGGTTAGCGCGCCGCCCAGGGTCCCCGACGCCCGCACCACAGCCGCTTGTGGCCTTTCAACTTTGTCGCACTTTGAGCTTGCTTCAGCACCGCTGCACTTGAGCCAACAAGGTTACTGCCCGTCGTGCCGAGACTGTCTGCCGCGAACGTCGTTCGTCCATAACTAATTATTGCTGCCTCTATCTCAACCTCTGACATCGACCACTCCTCTGTGCCCCCTCATTGCAAAGTCCCAAGCAGCGCGGCCTTGCCAATCCGGCACGTGTCACGCCATAATCTCGACATGGATCGTGCCCAAGCCGTCAGATCGCCGCTGGACCAACTTGAGGCGCAGGTCAATCTCGTCGTGCGTACTCACTCGTGCCATTGCTGCTTTCAACAATAGTGCTGATTTATCGTATCGCGAGCAGTTGGAACATACAGGTCGTCTCTTTGCAAACAATGCGAGAAACCATGGCCAAATCAACAACCCCTTACGACTGAAACAGGTTATCGCTGGTGCAAACAACAACTTCCATGATGCGCTCGATCAATTAGAAGGTGAACTGGTAAGTTGTCGTGCTCTCTTTGCTTTGCAGTCTACGTTTCCGTCTTGCTACCCGAAATCCGTTACAACTTTCTCCGCTCTATCTTATCATCTCAATCGACAACAAACACTGATAATCTTATCAGGCTCTGGCACGCGCAGTCATGCGACGTGATCTCGCTATCTACCGCTCTCAGCGAGGGGCTCGAGTCACCGCCACAGTTGAACCTTCGAGTGGCATAGACAACACAACGGCAATCAATCTGGATGATGACATTGTCATGGGCGAGTCACCAGCCCAAGATGCTAAACAATCACCACCCAAGGAAAAAATCTCACCAATGGAAGGAGAGAAACCCACTGAACAAACTCCACCGCTTCACCTTGACATTCCTGGACAAGACCACCAAGCCGCAGGCCATCCGGGCGACGAAAACACTGGAACATACAGCAATTTCGACTTTGAGTCTCTCTTCAACGACCCAAGCAGTGCGGGTGGCGGATCCCGCGCAAGTCCCAAAAACATACCTGACCCTTCACCACCTGCACCACAAGCAGAAGAAGCACAGCCAGTCAACCCTCCAGCACAAGATTCAAAGCCTCCTCCGACCAGAACAATGACCATTCCCGACGACGAGCCCATCAAACCAGCATCGTTCAACAACGGCAACGATGACTTTGATTTTGCCGACCTGACAAACTTTGGCCCCGCCGACACGGATATGCAAGACACGGACGGCATATCCTCCCTTCTCCCCGGCCTCGAGAGCTATGCAAACTCTGGTGGCGGCAATGGAGGCACAGACTCGAATCCCCAGTCGGTCCCTGCAGACTTTGACATCTTTGATGCAGCAGGTGTCGGTGACTTTGGCAGTGCTCCACAGAGTCAAAAGGTTGATGCCAAGCCAAATGCGCAACAGCAGCCCGAGACGGGCAATAGAGATGACACTTTCGACGACATTATGAACTTTACAGAGTTTGACATGGGTGACTTTTCCGGGAGTGCCGCGGGCGAGGGCGGTGAAAGTAAATTCGATGCCTCGTTCTTTGATATCTGATTTACAAGATCAAGATTGCAATGGCGGCCACGGCACGCGGGTATTGGTCCTGGCTCTCCATCGCCTACAGGCGGCCGACGACCGGACTAGAAACACAGGAATGCCCCGGAGTGTTCGAAATGCTAGCCTGCACTTCACTTGTGGCTCGACTGGGCTCCAGTGTATTCTACATGGGTGGAAGAAGATTCAGCTTGCGATGTTTCGACCAGTCGGCTCTAACCAAGAATTGCTGGACCCACGAGTACTGGTCACCAATACCTCTTACTGACCAGGTCTGTTGGCGGAAAGCGCTTCATCAAAACTTCGACTTTCTTCTTCGATAATGAACATTTCCGAGCTCTTGAGCAGTCCAAGCCATTGCTTAGCCTTCGTTACATGCAATGGTCTAGCAAGCATAATCTGGAAAACAGCTGCTAAAATCACGATTCTAGAGGTTCTAAGCATACACATTTGGCTGCGATGGGTAGTGGATGATATTGCTCGAAAGCAGACAGTGATGATGAACAGACTAGAAAACATACCAATTTTCTGGGATAAGAGAAAGCAAGGATATCTAACATTTACACAAATGAATAAGAAAAAAGTGCAAATTTACAGAATGCTGTGAATCGCTCATGATGCCTATAATACTCTCCTGATAAACCTTGAGCAAACAAACCTTCTGGAGGTCGAGACCGTAACCCATAACCATATCCGAGAATCCTCAGATTTCATCTAGCTCAACAACTCCTTGATATCCTCAATCCTCTGCAACTTCTTCTGATCCTCATTCATCATGCCCAGAGAACTAGCAATGAACTTCTTGCGGTCCTGCACTCTAAGCATCTTCTCCTCAATACTCTGATCAACCACAAACCTCACAATCTTGACCTCTTGGGTCTGGCCCATACGGTGCACACGGTCAATAGCCTGTGACTCGACCGCCCAACTCCACCAAGGATCCATCATGAAGACATTGCTCGCACACGTCAGATTCAAGCCTACACCGCCTGCTTTGAGGGAAAGTAAAAGCACACAGCCTTTTGTGCGGTTGGCGAACTCGGTCAGAACAGCAGCGCGAGCTTTTTGGGCCATGCTGCCATCGAAGCGGAGATAGGGGATTGAGGCACCGTCGAGCGCGGGTTCGAGGATGTCGAGGAAAGAGGTGAATTGGGAAAAGATGACCGACTTTGTGGTTGGCGAGGCTTTTTTGATGCGCTTGAGATGAGTCAAGAGAGCACCAATCTTGGCTGAGGAGAGGGTGTTGACGCGGCGGAGGGACACACGAGCGAGACGTTGTTGTGAGTCTGCCGAGTCGCTGGGTTGTGTTGCTGTGTAAATATCCTCGAAACTGTTCTGCGACTTGTCTTTGGCCACGCCAGCTTCTTCGTCGTCTTCATCGTCGTGTCTGATGACCTCGAAAATGTCGCGGGCGTTGATGGGTTCGCGACAATTGAAGCACAATGGCAACTCATTCTTGTTGGTTGCGTTCTCAATCAACTCGAGAAGACATTTCTTACAAGCGCTGTGCCAGCAACCCGTGACAGATTGCTCTTCCATGGGTTCTTCGAAGCAGATGGGGCACTCATGATTTGACTCTGCTTGAATCTGCTTGAGCACGTTGGCACCAAAGCGGCTTGCATCCTCCTCTTCGGCCTCGGATTCGAAACGTTGTATTAATGATTGCAAGTCCATATCATCAGCGAGTCCATTGGCTATGTCCGCGGCTGCCTCTGCATCATCCTCATCTGCAGCGATACCTTTGCTGCGCACCAACGTTGGGTGACAGCAGGATTGTCTGAGCCGTAGAATCTGGGCAAAGATTGTGGTATATGATTTCATCAGTGTTCCAGCTTCGACATTGGCGGCAAATGTCCTCTTGGCCCGAGCAAATATGTGGTCATAAAGATCCCGCTCCACCTTTGAGAGCTCGATCTTCTGAATGTCAATAGTTCTCGGCGGCAATGGAACCAATGCCTCCCCATCTGGGGTCTTCATGTCCTTGGTACGGCGCAGAACAAGAGGTTCGAGTACAGTTTGGACGACATCAAGTGCTCGAACATAGTCCTTAGACTCGAAAGGAACGGTGATAAAGGTCTTCCAGAAAGAAAAGTTGCTCCAAGGCTCAACGCGAAGAAAACGAACCAGACTGAAGAGATCTTCAAGACGGTTGACAATAGGTGTACCTGTTAGCGTCCAGCGGTGCTCTGCGGAGATTTCATAACAAGCACGAGCAGTTTTTGACTGCCGATTTTTGATCATATGGGCTTCGTCAAGGATAACACGGAAGTACTCGATTGAGAATAGTCCGCCGCTTGATCCTCTGTCACCGCCAGCGGCAACGACCTGATTGTACTCTGAGAGCACCGTACCGTAGCTCGTGATGATGACATTAGGCGCCGAGCCTGCATTGGCTTCGCAACACAAGGTCTTCAGATTGACGTTCTTGTCTGAGCCATAGTATACTAGTGTCTTCAGTGTTCCGGGCTTCGAGGCCTTTTCTGCTTCACTCTGCCATTGCGCTAGCAACGACATAGGAGCAACGACCAATGTGGTACACGGCGCCCGAGAAACACCAGGAGAGCTTTTAGGCGAACGTGGCAGGTCCATAACCGTTGACATTTTCGAGCCTTGCAAGCCAAATTCTGACGTGTGCGTGTGGATTAGACTGAGCATCTCGATTGTCTTGCCCAGACCCATCTCGTCTGCCAGGATACCACCAAGACAGTTTTGCTCCTGAACAGGGAAGTCTAGTGACAGTTCACCGGAGTAAGGGTTGACGTAGAAGCTTGGTTGATCATCGACTTGAGGCACCGGGACATCGTCTGCATCCTTCGTAGGCCACATGTATTCTTCCCATAGCGGATGCATCGAGACTTCTTTGTGATCAGATTTTTGGTCTCTCTCTTTTCCTACCATCCAGTGCAAAGCTTGTTTCTGGTATTTCCGGAGATCCATGACGAACGTCTCGGCAGGTTGCATCGCGGGCGTGTTGAAGTCAAAGGACTGCGCTTTTCTGTAAAGGCTGTCAAGCTGATCTTGCTCCAGTTCTTGACCATCTTCAGCATCGTCCGAAGGAGGAGACGAAGGAGCCTGATCAGAAGATTTGGCCGGTTTGGCGGTACTCTGTTCGGGTTGCTCAGGCATCTCAGCCGCGCGCAGAATGCCTTCTCTCTTGTGCTTTTCAGTTGAAGAGTTGGCGCGTGACGGATGAAGATTGACCTCTGAAAACAACTTCACAAGGCCGACCTGGCGCAGCCGGAGGTCCTTTTCGTCCTGAGTCTCCTTCGCTTCGTAGATGCCAGTATCTCTGTTATTGTCCAATGGCTTGATGAAACTGCCGGCAGTAAAGCACGACTTGAGAAAGAAGCATCGCAACTGGAGATAGACAGTGTCGTTGGTACGGACACGATCAGGTGCAAAGATGCAGTGGCCTTCAAAGTGGCATATGTTCTGATCCATGAGGGTAGATATCCAGGCAGCAGATTCCTGCTCTAAGCGACCAACCTCTTCTCCCTTGGCATTGGTGAAGCGAACAATGACATCTTGCCGCGTTGAGGCTCGTGACTTGCCCCCCTTGCCAACCTTTTGCTGTGACGGCCTAGCTCTTTCAATCTTGACCAATTCTCCTGAGGCGATGATGCCAGTACCGCTACGGGTAGTCCAACCAACAACACCCATGGCACCGATATATCTCATGGTCGGCATGGCAGCGAGATTGGCTTTGGGCAGATCTATCTTTTGTGTAGAGGTGGACGGTGAGTCCTTGACTTTTGGTCGGCTTGGATGTGAGGCAGGTGAAGGGGCATTGGAGATCAAAGGGTGATTCTGCCATGAGCCGTCCAGATACATGTTGACGGCTCGCTCGACATCATTGCCGCATATACGTTGTAGAGCATGGATGGTCGCTGGAGGGGCGTCATTGCCGACAAAGGCTTGAAAAAGAGACGAGTCGAAGCGGTTAACACTCGAAGCTGTTGATGCGTGTCCTAGTTGTGTTGTAGTGGCGGTGTCTCGGTCGTTCTCAGGTAGTGCGTTGAGTTCATCTGGGCCAGAGGGATCGGAGGCGAATGAGGCATCCTGGGTCGAATTTTTGTCGACGAAAAAGCGTCTCTTTTTGTTTGGTCGTTCGTCCATGTGTGATATGCTCATCTTCTGTCACCAGAGACAGCACTGTATCGCGTGAGGAGCAGGATACAAAGCTTTTGTCCCGACGCCTCTTTGTGGAAGGAGCGAACCCAAGGAAGACGCGTTGTGGAAGAAGCGGGAAGACGCGTTCTACTTTATTTTGTGAACTCTGGTGAAACTTAAGCTCCATATTGTGGATATTATGAAAGACTAGCCCCCATTCGGCATAACATCGTCATGTTCGCGGTCATGATTTTGGTAAAATCGCCGTTGGATGCGACAAGTAGGAGCTGCCATTTCGCCTTCTTGCCATTCTGCGACATACACCACAATGAGGGGCCACACAGTTTGCCGCACTCTTAGGAGTGTGCTTGGTAGACAGCAATGTCAGTTTCGAAGGACGTATGCGACAGAAGTGCAGCAACCTGCTGCGACAGTGTCGTCCGAGGCAGAGGTGGGCTCCGCGAGAGCTTACTGTCTAGATCTTCTCAGGTCAGCCATGTCTCTCTTTGCCATCGCGTTCCATGTCTGACTGTATCACAGAAAGTATGATACTCCCTCGTTTCTGCTGCAATCGTACATGCCACCAAAGACTCGTGATGCCTACCTCGCCATCCGTGCCTTCAACATAGAAGTCGCCAGGACTGCCGATACAACGAGTACTCCGACCATTGGCTCAATGCGTCTGCAATTCCAACGGGATGCCATAACCAAAGCATTGGCTGGAACTCCTCCGAAGCAACCCACCGCCGTCCTGCTCGCTCACGCCGCCGAGGACTTGCAGCGAAGGACCAACGGCAGATCAAAGTTCAGCAAGAGCTGGTTCCACAGAATTATATCCACGAGAGAGCAATACCTGACCAACCCGCCATATCCTGATCTGGCTGCCGTGGAGTCATATGCTGAGAACACCTACTCGACCTTGATGTACCTGACCCTCCAAGCCATGCCTATGGCTTCTCTGACTGCCGACCACGTCGCTTCGCATATTGGCAAGGCAACCGGCATCACCACAGTTTTACGAGGCTTGCCGTTACTCGCTTTCCCGGGTCCTGCAAACCATCACTCGAACCAAGGGGGCATGGCTGGCGATGTTGGTGCCACCAGACAAGGCTCCGTCATGCTGCCGTTGGATGTCATGGCGCGACACGGTGTGCGAGAGGAACAAGTCCTTCGTGAAGGCGCTGAGGCTCCTGGCCTCCGCGATGCTGTCTTCGAGGTCGCAACGAGAGCCAGCGATCATCTTATCACTGCACGAGAGATGGTCAAGAACCTGCGAGCTGGTCAAGATGCAGGTCACGATTTTGAGCATGGTCATGAGGAGGAACACATGAACTACGCACCATCGCAATCATCCACACACGCACAGGAGATTCAGCAGGCTTTCCCAGTCTACCTTTCCGCTGTGCCCACGAGTCTATGGCTCGAGAGGCTGCAAAAACACGACTTTGACGTCTTTGCCCCCAAGCTTAGAGTGACCGATTGGAGACAGCCATGGAAGACATGGCTCGCGCACAACAGGTCCAACTTCTAAGACCAACACTATGGTCTCACGCTGTCTGCACCTGTCGAAGCGCTAGTATTTAGTTGTCAGGAGCCACAATGGTTTCGCAATCAGTCATTTCTGTGTCGAGAGCTTGCAAGACGGTCGCTCTCAAGGAACAGGCTGAATGTGGAGAGCACTGTGTATTTTGATAGCTATATATGAAACACTTTACAAGGCTGCAATATCAGTTCTAGCAAAACTTCTGTGCCTTCTTCGACTATGTCTCTATACCAACATGCGCGCCTCAGGTCTA
Source organism: Aureobasidium sp. EXF-10728 (assembly GCA_023848605.1). Taxonomy (NCBI): domain Eukaryota; kingdom Fungi; phylum Ascomycota; class Dothideomycetes; order Dothideales; family Saccotheciaceae; genus Aureobasidium; species Aureobasidium sp. EXF-10728. Next base: position 330,435 of record SWBG01000022.1, on the reverse strand, counting down.
TTGTACCAATGTTCCAAGCAGTTCGTGTACCGTATGCTTGCAAGGAAAGAGCGTCGACGAGTCGATGCGCCTTTGTAAAGACAGTCGCGACGATTGAAGTCACGAGGAATTATCAGATGCTAAATAACTCTGATTCTGGCATGAGCTAGCTCCACCTTCGGCAACTAGAGTACTAGACTGGTATATTGCGGCAATGCGTCGAGTCTCTGATCACTGCGAGCGTTTTTCAGGGGTGGGCACGCAGCTGGAGGCAACAATTGTCTCTGGTAGGCAGCAATACACCATCACACAATCAACTCAGACACCAGCGACGACGGCGACGACGACGGCGACGACGAGACACTCGCGAAGGCACACTCCACAAACCATATACTGGCCGCTCCTTCTTCAGCCTCCGGTTGAGAAACCAGAGTCAGAACTGATGAAAAAGTTGTGCTCTCGTTGGCTTCACCCCCGAAGGAGTTACTAGACCGATACACCACGATGAGGTGAGAGCTTGTACCGGACGCCGAAAACCCGCCCTGACAATGGGTTGAACACGATCAGAGTTGGCTCGACGCCCACACTCGAGCATCACACACCCCTCTCGCCCAGCGCTCCGGCCCCCCGGAGGGGGCGGGAGAGATGGGAGGTCGGCAAAGCCCCTCTCATCGGCTCATCACACTGGCGTTCGGGTCACCAGAGGGAGTCTGTCTGAGCGTGAAGCTGGCCACTCGTCAGAGCGTCCAATCTCGACAGTCACAGCGGTTGAAGCTGTGACTACCGAAATCAGAGTCTCTGAGGAGTGCGAGCCACCGCGTCAGACGCTACGACCTCTGGTGGTGTCCGAGCGCCATGTGTGCGGCCAAATGAGAAGCAGCAAGTGTGAGCGCCCTTGTGGGGTGAGGAAAAGAAGAAGAGATTCGGAAGGGGGAACGCCTGCTTTTATACTCTTCCCGCTTACTAAGGGTTGCGCGCTGACCATCGGAATTATTCACCACGTGGAAGCTCTCTCGAACCCTGCTTTCACACCCGACGAAGTGAAATCGGAGCGACATTCGGCGAGCCCTCGAGCGCGAACACAGCAAAGCAGAACTCAGCGGAGTCCAAAGATGCCTGGCATCAAGTCCGAAGAGAACGCGATCAATCTAGAGGGAACAGGGGGGCAGAACAAGTTCAGCTCTCCAGTTCATGGTATAAGATCTTTGAGAGGCATGATCTTTCAAATATAAGAATTGCCCCCGATGGATTCTGCGCCAAATTCACTTGGGTCACTTGAATAATTGAGCCTAAGTGTTTTCTTCAGGTCTGCCTTACCCCCTGAGGACACACATCAGCCAAATTTGAGGTGTTCTCTCGAAGCAGCGACAGACTCAAAAAGCTATATGATGGCCATCGCAGCGAAGAACAAGCAGCCGACTTGCCAGCTTGATCGCCAAAGAGCTGCGCAGTCACACACAAACAACCGTCCTCGCATGTGTGTGCATTTCTGCCACAAGGGGAAAGTTCCCACACGACGTATCAACAAGAGGCATCTTCTACAAGGCCGACACAGGAAGTAGATTATCTTCTGCAGTCCTATTTCGAAAAAGAACTCGAGACTCAACAGCATGCGATGGGCCTTTCCCGACAACTCACCCATCGCAGAGTCGCTTGAGTGTACTTGCCTCGCCCACATGCTCTCAAGCTCCGTCCTTGAGCGAGCCTTGAACACAAAGCCCCTGGAACGCTGATTGAACAAGTCGCCAAAGTCCAAGAACGTTGCCCAACGGCTCTTGCGCAAAAATTGTGATCAAGTACACTAGGTGATTTTGGATGGTAAAAAGAGGTTCCACCAGCACAACGCCTGCAAGTGCTCTCGCGGCTTTCGTCAGGATGAGGTGGTCTTCAGACCTAGGAAGAAGCGCCATCACAGCCTTGGTGGTCCGCTTTCCCTAATCTCCGAATCTCATGCGCTACCCAGCGCCACTTAGAAGTGTCTTTTTCGAGAATACTGGATTGGACCGCTCGAAGAACACACTACATTCCTTGTCATCCGACGCCAGAAGACCTACATTCCGTCCCAGCATTTGGTCGAAATCGACGTCAATCCTTTGTTCATCCCCATACCGACACCTCCAAGTTGCATTTGCCAAACATAGTGCTATGTATGACTCGACATGAAAGTACTGTGGCCTAAGACTTGGGTCATGAATGAGATCCAAGCCATGCACCACCAGTCCGAGGCATAGAGGCTTGCTTGTGGAAATGCCTGCCGAACCTACTCTTCTGCATCCGGCGTGCTCGGACAATGAACCACCAATTTTCGATTGTCAAGCCGTGAGCGGAAAACTTATTGAGTTTTGGCTGAACATCTTTTCTTTCATCGACAATGGAAATTCAGTCGTCATGTGGTGTCGATGCCAGTCGCATCATATAATGCATTAGTCTGCCTTGGCCTCTCCCATGCAAGTCGCTCCAATTCTTCAATCGACCAGTCAACTCAACATGAAGCAAACTTCTACTCTCTTCCTAGGCTTCACAGCCCTGATCTCCTGTCTTGGTGCTGCTGCTGCCTCGACTCCTGTGAGCAGGACTACTGTTCCTGTGAGTCTGAGTCAAGCGCTCAGCATTGATGTCGCCCAGGTCCCTGCCTGCGCTGTAAGTAGACGACACTTCTTCATAATGAGCAACACACAGATGATCTGACTCGTATGCAGCAAAAATGCGCCCAAAGCCTTCCTGCCGAGTGTGATGGAAACCCCCAGTGTATCTGCAGCCACCCTGAATTCATGAACGAGATTGCCTGCTGCGTCGCTTCCTCGTGCTCTTCTGGAGATTTGCTTCTCACACAGCAGTTTTCAGGACAGCTTTGCGGAATCGTCGGCGAGTCTCTGCCATCTTCGCCCACTTGTACCAGTACTGTTAAGCCTGTCGCGAACCCTGGCTGGGTTACTGTGGGCTGTTACAGCGAGGCCACCAACTACAACCGTGCTTTGAACTCGACCTACTATATCGACACGAACGGCATGACCCCCGCTGCATGTCAATCGTTCTGCAAGGCCCGTGGGTTGAAGTTTGCTGATGTCGAGTATGGCCAGGAGTGCTGGTGAGTCTTGAGTCTTCTCTCTGTCTTGTCCAAGGATCAATCATGCTGACACAGAATGTCCCCACAGGTGTGGTAATGCTATCCAGATTATCAATGGAGCCAAGAAGCTGCCCAATGACTCTCAATGCAGCAAGCCTTGCACTGGAGACAGCACCAAGATGTGTGGTGGATCTGGCACCCTCAACATTTACAAGTCTCCCTCTGCTTAAGAAGGATCGTCAGTCTTTTGGATACTGTGACGCTGACTCATGATCTCAGTGGAAAAACTCGTAGATTGTAAACAGTCAAATGAAACATGTTGTCAAAATTGTCTTTTCAAAACTGCTGTACCACTTGACGTTGCCCTGTTTATTACCGTGTTATTCCCATCTCCATGTAAACTGAAACGACCACACCCCCGCACCTCGGCTCACGATGGGAAAGTCACCTACATCCGAGGACAAACGACTACCCACACATAGTGAAGTTGAGTCAACATTCTGACTTCTCACGTTCGAATCAGACATCATCTCTCATCTCATCAATCAACAGAAAGAATACTTCCATCACACCTTCATTCATCCAACAGCATGGCCCAGAAACCAAAACTCACCCTCTTCGTGGACATAGTCAGTCCATTCGCCTACATGGCCTTTCACGTCCTCCAGCGCTCTCCAGCCTTTACACCAGTCCAAATAACCTACATTCCTATTTTCCTCGGCGGAGTCATGAAAGCATGCGACAATCGGCCTCCAATCACTATAACGAGTAAGTTTTAACCTCATTCCCCTCCCTTCCCTTGCCCTCCCCTCCCTCCTCCCCCTTTCCTTTTTTGAGGATGGAAAGTATCTAACAGACGCAAAAAACCAGACAAAGCAGCATACATAGAATCCGACCGCAAGCGCTGGTCCGCCTACGCAAACATACCCATGGGCGAACAAATGCCCAAAGATTTTCCTCCATTGACGTTACATGTCATGAGGGCTTTGGCGGTCGTAGAGCAGCACCAGCCACACAAACTCCAAGACGCGATTGCAGCGCTGTATAAAGGCATGTGGGTAGATGGCAAAACCGTGCACAAGCCAGAAGTCTTTGAAGCCGTGTTGGCAGAGGTGTTGGGGACAGAGGGTGCAAAGAGGGTGGTTGAGCAGGTATGTTTGCTGTGTTTCCTTTGCGTCGGATTGATGTTTCAAAGGGGTGAGGTTTGCTGATGAGGAAATGCAGAGTACACAGCCAGAGGCAAAGGCGAGGTTGCAGGCAAATACCGATCTTGCTTTCAAGGAGGGTGCGTTTGGATTGCCGTGGTTTGTGGCGACCAACAGGGAAGGCGTGACGGAGAAGTATTGGGGCTTTGATCATTTGGGACAGGTGGTGGAGCATTTGGGGTTGGACAGGGGTCAGGCCAAGGAGTTGAGGGCTATGCTGTAAGAATAGACATGCTATAGTTGCCATGATATAATGGTTTTGGCATACTTACAACTCGAAAATGGATCTCACCCTCCCAGTAGCTCTTCCGGAAACAGCACGCGTTGATGGATCAATGGGCAAGTCAGCCACACCGAATGGAGAATGGAAAGGCACAGTATATTTTGAAGGGTTTCCGAAAGACTTTCTTTTACTCGTCGGGTATCTGAACTTTTGAATGCTTTACATACGCTCTCTCCTCCTTGGGGCGGCGCGGATGATGTTGTCCACACGCAGCAAGAGCTCGGCAGCCTCGCTGGCACTGCTCACGACGGCGTGCTTGAGCTTGTAAGCCTCGACAACACCCAACTCGCGCATGTCTGTGATACCGCCGCCAGGGGTCAGCAAGTCAAGACCTGAGTTGGTCATGCCGCTGTAGACTGCGTTCTTGAGACGGCTGACCAGCTCGGCTGAGTCGAGACCAGCGTTGTCGGCGAGGATGGTAGGCAGTTGTCGTAGAGCCTTTGCGAAGCTGTCGACGGCGATGGCCTTCTTGCCAGCAACGTTCTGGGCGGCCTGGTCGACGGCCTTGGCCATGTTCATTTCGGCACAACCACCGCCGAGAGTGGTCTTGGGGAACTTGACGGTCTGAGAGAGAACGGCAAGGGCGTCGTGGAGGGAGCGCTCTGCCTCATCGAGCAATTGCTCGGTGGCACCACGCAGGACGACTGTGCAGGCCTTACCTGCGGCGACGCCCGAGAAGCGGATCAGAGTGTCCTCACCAATGATGACCTCCTCGATCAAGTCGCAATGACCCAGCTTGACGAGCTCGGGGTGGTCGAAGGTAGAGGTGATCTCGGCACCAGTGACAAGAGCAAGACGCTCAACACCATCAAAGTCGGCGTGCTCAATGCTGCAGATGCCGGCATCGCTGAAGAGCTGCTCGGGCCAGTTGTAGATGAGTTGACGGTTGACGAAGCAGTTGATGCCGTGCGACTTGATGCGATCCACCTTTTGCTTCATCTTCTCGCGCTCTGCCTTTTCCAACTCTGCCAGCTTGCCAGTCGAATCGACCTTGACGCGGGCACCGAAGATCTTGACCTTGTCTGTGTCCATGGCAGTGTTTGCGACCAGAATGTTTGCATTTTCGAGGCGCTTGGGCTGGTTGACACCGAACTTCTTGTCGAGGATGAAGCCAGAGTCGAGGTATGAGTCGGACAGCTTGCCGCCGGCTTTCTTGATGATCTGAATGTGGGAGAGGTCGGTGGAACCCTTCATGCGCAGGACGGCGTCGACGGCCAAGTTGGCAAAGTACTCGCGGTCTTGTGAGAGGACCTTTGAGCTGAGGGTGGTGCTGGCGATGGCGACGAGGTCTTTGCGGAAAGCTTCGGGGTTGGTGCTGTTGTCGACGGCGGTCTTTGCGAGGGCGGTCAGGGCGGCCTGGGAAGCGATGCGGTATCCTTCGATGATGGTCTGGGGGTGGATCTTCTGGTCGACGAGCTTCTCGGCCTCGCGCAGCAGCTCGGCAGCGAGGACGGTGACAGAGGTGGTGCCGTCGCCAATCTCGTCGTCCTGGACTTTTGAGATGTTGACAAGGACCTTTGCGGCGGCATTGTCGAGGGCTATTGACTTGAGGATGGTGGCACCGTCGTTGGTGACCATGATCTGACCGGTGGAGCCGGATTGCAGGATCTTGTCCATGCCCTTGGGGCCGAGAGTGGTCTTGACGAGGTCTCCTACGGCGATGGCGCCAACGAAGGCTGACAGACGGGCATTCTCGCCCTTTTCCTCTGTGACATCGTCGGCGAAGATTTGCGTGGGGTTGTTGTACGACTGGAGGGGGTCAGTAAACTGTCCGAGGATTGAGCAGCAATACAGAAACAGACCATCGTTGCGATGTACGTGGGATATGTGGATGAGGAAGGCACAAAATGTTGGCCGTGGTTGTTGCTTCCCTCAAGAAATCCCACTGCGCTGTCATGCTCCAGCCTTGGCGTCTGCATGCGACCTTGCGGCGACCAAGCAGCACCTCCGAGCTCGATTCTCGTCACTGTCCATATTCAAAATGAGCAAGCGCCCGGCCGACGAGCCACTGGAACTCTCGACTGCATCGCCCTTTTCCAAACGCGCCAGGGTCGAAGACGTTGTCGACGAGGATGCGCCTGCGACTACCACCACCAAGCCGATCAACGGACATGCTCATGGCGTAGCTGAAGCTGCTGCGTCAGAGAACGAAGCGCTAGAAGAGGCCGAGCCTGAGGACGACGAGGATGACCAACCTGCTGTCGCGGGTCCGACGCGACAAAAGGCTCCAGCCGAAGGCTACTCGGACCTATACCTCGATACCATCAACCGCGGCGTGCTGGACTTTGACTTTGAGAAATTATGCAGTGTCACGCTATCAAATATCAACGTCTACGCCTGCCTGGTCTGCGGTACCTACTACCAGGGTCGAGGTCCGAAATCACAAGCCTACTTCCACGCTCTCGACATTGGTCACCATGTCTACATCAACATGCACACCAAGCACGTCTATGTCCTGCCCGATGGCTACGAGGTCAAGCACAAGAGTCTAGAGGACATCAAGTTCGTCGTCGATCCAAAGTACTCCAAGCAAGACGTCGCCAAGCTAGACAAAGTGCGCCTACACGCCTGGGACCTACAAGGGAAAAAGTACACGCCCGGCTATGTCGGCATGAACAACATCAAGGCCAATGATTACTTCAACGTCGTCTGCCACGCATTAGCCCACGTCCCTCCGCTCCGCAACTTCTTCATGCTCGAGGACTTGCACGATCGACCACAGCTTGTCCAGCGCTTCGGCACACTATTGCGCAAGATCTGGAACCCGCGCTCCTTCAAAGCACATGTCTCTCCCCACGAGCTGTTGCAGGAAATCTCACAGCGCTCTAACAAGAAATTCTCCTTGACAGAACAAGCGGATCCTGCAGACTTCCTATCCTGGTTCCTCAACAACCTACACACAGGCCTAGGCGGAAGTCGTTCCAAACCTCGCAGCAGTATTGTACAAAAAATCTTTCAAGGCCAATTACGTGTTGAGTCGCAGTCTATCACAGCTCGCGCCGATGCACAGGATCGTTTGCGCTTTGAAGATGCTGCCATCCAGAGCGCCGTCACACCTTTCATGATGCTTACCCTGGACCTTCCGGCAGCACCATTATTCCAAGACGACAGAAATGAGAACATCATCCCCCAAGTCAGTCTTACGAACATCTTGAGCAAATACGACGGCATTCGTGCACAAGAACGCCTTAACACACGTCTCCGTTACCGCCTTCTGCATCCTCTACCGCCGTACCTTCTCATGCATGTCAAGCGCTTCGCACCGAACAAATTCCTTCAAACACAGCGCAATCCGACTATCGTCACTTTCTCCCCACGCTCACTAGACATGTCACCCTACGTTGAACCCAATCCTACCCTCCATTCGCCCTCTGAGCCTATCATATACGACCTGGTAGCCAACATCACTCATGAAGGTGTTCGTGTGCGCGACGACAGTGTGGAGGGAGAAGCCGAGAAGAAAGTATGGCGTGTGCAGCTGCTGGATAGAGGTAGGGAAGAAGGCAGTAATGCTGATACAGACCGCTGGGTCGAGATGCAAGACTTGTGGGTTGGCAGAGTGGAAGCCGAACTTCTGAGCACAAAAGAAGCATACGTGATGGTCTGGGAAAGGAGAAGAAGCAATGTTGCTCCCAAGAAGAAGTAAAATGATTAAAGAAACGAGACTCGATGAAAGAGTCAAGTCATGACCGACCAAGAATACATTTCCCACACAAGTGAGCCGACAGACTACCTGACCAAAGGTCATAATGTCTCAAAGCACCATCATGTTCAACGCGAATGGAGGATGCATTATTGCTTGAAAACGAGATGCTAGTGAGCATCACAGGACGGCAAGATCAGCCGAAAAGCACAGACCTCTTCCACCCGTGAGCCTCTACCCTCGTGGCAACACCATCAACCTGACCATCTAAACATATCTTGCAGAAGCAGCACACCATGGCCGAGGAAGAAAACAAAAAGCCGACTCCCCACGAGGAAGAGAACAAGAAGGCTTGGGAAAAGGGCGGCGCAAAGTACAGCAGGTATATCTAATTACCTTTTCTCCTCCACCACCACCACCACCACCATCGCCCAGAAAGCTGACCGAGCATTCGTTTTACAGCAAAGCATACAGCGAATACTTTGATCCTTGCCAAGAAGCCGCCGACAGAAGTCTGAGATGCCTACGAAGGAACGGCGGTGACAAGGCGCTTTGCTCAGACTACTTTGAGTATGATGAATTTGATTCTTGATCGCTTCTGATGCTCTTGGGACTGACATGGAAACAGAGCATATCGCGAATGCAAGAAGCAATGGGTACGAATACACATGTCGGTTGCCAAAACGTTCATAATGCTAACTTGTCGTAGATGCTAGAGATGAAGGAGGAAAAGAGAAGGCAAGGCAGATGGTGGTAAAAAGACATTTTTACTACACCCAAAAGATACCCACTCGTCTCATCATCAGAAAAAAAATTACTATTTTTCTCGTTGAAAAAGTGTTTATGCGGATTATTGGACTCAACTAGGAGATATCGCTGATGAGTTTACCGCGAGGCAATTGATTCGTTTATCGTCGTCTTGTTGCCACTATCGACGAGATGATTCATATCCAACGTACAATGGCTAGCGATTGCCATCAATCCTGGCCTTGGATGAGTCGGACTTATACAACTCGGTGGACTACCCAAAGAGGTGCATCCGAGATCGTCGCTCCTCTGACGATCAAAGACTGACCCCGCCATTGGACTACCCCTCGCCATTGCTTGCCGTAAGGTACATTAAACAACAAACCCTCGAGTAGGACTTCCCATAACTTTTTGAAGTATCCCTTTGGTATTGAGACACAAAGTCCGATTACACAGAACAATCCTCCCATCAATGGCCTCAAGTCTTGCGCCCTTCCTTGTAAAAGGCAAGACTGCAATCGTCACTGGAGCAGGGTCTGGTATGCACTTCAATCCCCCCCAATGTATACCGAGTCTTTTAACAATCAAAGCAGGCATAAATCTTTGCTTTGCTTCCCTCTTACTCTCGCGAGGCTGCAATGTCGTTTTTGCAGACCTCGGCCTGCGTCCAGAAGCCAAAGCCATAACCGACAAGTACTCCCAAACATCTCCCAACCAACCCAGAGCCTTTTTCCAAAAAACAGATGTCACGGATTGGAAACAGCTGTCACGAATGTTTGACGCGGCTGAAGAAGAATTCGGCGGCACCGACCTCGTGTGTCCCGGCGCAGGCGTCTTTGAACCAAAATGGTCTTCCTTCTGGCACCCACCTGGATCTTTAGAGTCCAAGGATAGTGTTCATGGAGATCGCTATGCCTCTCTGGACATCAACCTCACTCACCCAATCAGAACTTCCCAACTCGCAATCTCGGCATTTCTGTCGCATTCTCCAAAACCGTCGCCGCAGAACCCAAAGCGCATTGTGATGATCAGTAGTGTAGCTGGCCAAGGAGCCTCACTAATGGTTCCTCTGTATCATGCTGCCAAACATGGCATTGTGGCTTTTACTCGCTCTCTAGCTGCTTTGGACGCAAAATACGGTATTAGGGTTACTGCATGTTGTCCTGGCATTATCAAGACACCACTATGGACAGACAACCCAGATAAAATGAAATACTTTGACGAGGAAAAAGATCTCTGGGCTACGCCTGAAGAAGTCGCAGAGGCTATGTTGAGGCTGGTGGAGGATGAGAATATGGTTGGAGGAACGGTATTGGAGGTTGGACATGAGGTTTCGCGCGTGGTGCCCATGTTTAATAATCCGGGGCCGAGAGGGAAGGCTACCTCTGTTGTTGGGAATGTGGGTTTGATGGAAGAGGTGTATGATACGTTGGCTGAAGGAGGTTGGGGGAAGCCTCGTTGATGTGTAGAGTATTCAGCAAGCAATCTTGTTGTACTAGATATGCGGGATCCTAGGTTTGCAAATGTATTTTCCACATGATCGGACGTTTTATATTCAGCAATGTCTTTGTTCGACAGTCAAGGCAAGGATGTAAATAATTCTACATGGTAGAAACATCCTACAAGTACAAGTACAAGGAGAGAAACACAAGACCAACCACATTCCAAATCTTCTAAGAAACAGAAATCACTGAACAAATGCAACTGTCCCAGCAAACGATATTCGGTATCGACTAGAATCATTGGCCAATCCAATAGGATTAAACTCTTCATTCAAGCCTACATACATTAACACATCAAAGACGACTGGAAGCAGCACCTTGCCCCTTCGGCATCTTCCTATCCACCCCCAAGGCCTCAACATCCTTTGGCTTATAGTAATGCGGCGCAACTTCCGAAAGCCACTCTGGCTGCAGCGGAAAACACGAGCGCATAAACTCCTTGCTGGTGAGCACGAGTTCATGGTAAATAGTCCACTTGGGCCTATTGCCCGTGGCGGCAAGCACAGACGAAGGGTGCAGCCAGGTGGTCTGATTGTTCTTGACGGTGCGGTAACTATCGCCTCCCCTCTGTATGCGCGCAGCATTGGGGAAAAAGCCTGCAGTGAGTGCCTTCAGGATTGGAGGGATATTGGTGGCGCCGCACGAGGATACCGTGACTTCGACGCGATCGCAGAGTTTGGCGAGTTGGTCGCGCACATCTCTTGCCCGCGTGAGACTGCGCTGCTGCAAAAAGTTTTCCTTGGCCCAGATTTGGGAAAAGTCGGCGTCGACCCATTGGTTCCAGATGTTGAGGTAGGTGAGGTGGTCGCCGCCGTCTTTGATGGTGAAGCGTTCTCTTGTCGTGTCGGCTTGTGTCTTCTTGTCTTTTGGGCGGTAGAAGAGGGCGCTTGCTTCGCCGAGCATGGACACGATGGATAGCACTTCTTCCACGCAGCCTTCCTTGTCGGCGGCGAGGATTGCTTTTGCCAGAAGAGGGTCTGTTGGAAACTCGGCCATTTGACGACCTACTCTTGTGAGCTCGCCTTTATCGTTCAATGCTCCCAAAGCGTAAAGTTGTTCCAGTGAGCGGATGAGCATGTCAGGAGACGGCGGATCCAAGAATTCAAAGTTGAGCAAGTCGTTGATACCCAGGGATTTCAAGAGCAATACCACACTGGTCAGATTGGTCCTTTGAATTTCGGGTGTAGTCGATTCAGGCAAGTCGTTGTAGAAGGCCCATTTCGTGTACAGACGGAAGCATTTACCAGGGCCTGTACGTCCTGCTCTTCCTGCGCGTTGATTCGCAGAAGCACGTGAGATCGGCACGGCGACAAGACTTTCCATGTTGGTGGCGGGAGTGTACCTGTTCTCTTTGACATAACCAGGATCAATGACATATACGATATTGTCGATTGTCAAACTCGTCTCGGCGATATTGGTAGCCAAGACGACTTTGCGCACCTTCGGCGGCGTCGGCTCGAAGATTCGGTTTTGCATATCGGTGGGCAAGTTTGCATAGATAGGACATATCATCAACTCGCCCGCAGCAGCTCCAAGTTTTCGAGCAGTTTCTTGCAAGGACTCGTTCGCTTGCTCAATTTCGTCTTGTCCGGTCAAGAAAACCAGAATATCGCCAGGCATAGGTTGAGATAGATGGATCTGGAAGACTGTGGTGATAGCAGCCGATAAATAGTTGGCCTCCGGTTGCATGCTGTAGTTCATCTCAACGTCGAAAGTTCTTCCTGGAATATTCATGATCGGAGCGTCGTCAAAGTAGGATGAGAACTTCTGTGCATCCAGAGTGGCAGAGGAGATGAGGATTTTCAGGTCGGGTCTTCCACGCGCAATGTCTTTGATCAGACCAAACAGAATATCGGTGTGCAGTGTACGTTCGTGAGCTTCGTCAATCATCAAGGCAGAATATTTGCCGAGATCGGGCTCTGTCAGAAACTCGCGCAGTAACATACCATCGGTCATGTACTTGAGAATGGTCTTATCGCTGGTTGCATCTTCGAATCGAATCGAGTATCCGACCTCGTTACCAACCTTGACACCCATTTCTTCTGCCACACGAGTAGCGACCGACATTGCAGCAACTCTACGGGGTTGTGTACATCCTACCATCTTGCCGTCCTTGGTCATACCGTGTTCATGGAGATATTGTGGCAACTGCGTAGTCTTTCCGGAGCCTGTCTCTCCGACAACGATCAAGACTTGGTATTTGTCGACAGCAGCCAGGAACTCATCTCGGTATGTGTACACGGGCAAAGTCTTTCGCTTCTCTTCGATCGTCTTTGCCTTTCTCTCGGCAGCGACGAGTTGCTGAGCAAGCTGACGTTCTTCCTGGGTCTGTTGCTGCATACTGCCAGACATGACACGGTCAGTCATCCATTGGATTTGCTGATCTTGATCAAAGACATATTCATAGTCGGCTTCGTTGACACGCTCGGAGACCATGATCTGAGCCTTCGTTTTGGCGAGCTGTTCGTTCTCCCATTCTTCGTGTTCGGTGACGAATCGTTCTCTTCCATACTCGTCTCGGTCGACATGACGACTGTTCAATGCGTCTGACTTTGCCTTCCGACTCAACTTGCCCTTTTCTGTAATGTAGTCATCTGGGAGAGCATAGCCCTCGAGATGATCATCGATACGCAAACGCTCTTCTGCAATTTCTAAAGTCCTCTTGTTCTTGTCGAACTCGGCCTTCTCCTGAGCTGTGAGTAAGGGGTTCTCGCGAAGTTCCATCTGTTCCTCGGCAACTTGCTTGCGAAGCAGGGCGAGTTCTTGAGCCTCTCTCTTTTTGAGATATTCCTGACGGGAGCGTAATCTGATATCCTCGAGTTGTGCCTTTCTCTGATTGGGATCATCAGCCAGAGCACGTCGAGATGCCGAATCGTGTTTTGAGCGGTCCTCGACAATCTTCTTGGTACCACGCTCGTCCCTCTCTTTCAGTCGTTTCTCGAAAGCGATGCGCTCCTTGCGATCGCGTTCTTCAGCATCTTCTTCTGGCGAAGCGGAACGACGGCGAGGGGAGGCGGAACCATTGTCCAATCTTGCACGTTTCGAGGCCGATGGTCGTGACTGGTCTTCTTCTTCTTCCTCCTCTTCCTCTTCGTACTCCTCATCGCCCCAGCGATCGTCGAAGTCGCCATTGTCTCGTTGGCGCAAGCGTTTTGTATGACGATCACGGCGATCGTGGCGGTCACGGCGGTCTGAGGCATCCTTCTTGTCTTCTGTGCGATCGCGGCGGCGTGTGGGCGGCGGTGGAGCAGATACAGGCTGTTCGTCTTCAACGTTCATGTCGAGCAGAGCATAGCGCTTCTTCGAGTCCTTGGCCGAGGCATCCTTTGATCGTGACGAGGTAGAGGCTTTGTCTGACTTTGGTAGTCGTTGGAAAAGCTGGTGACTGAAGGTGCGCAGATCCTTGTCGTCGGCATCGATCATGGCCTGCAGCTTGTCGTGAAGCTGATCGGGATTCTTGACCGAGCTGGCTGTCTGCTGGACAAAGTCGATAATCATGTTCTCCGACCCGCCCACCAGCTTGATCAAGTTGTCCGAGATGAAAGTCCGGACGTCCATGCTGAAGTAGTCCAGATCCAGAATCCGGACAAGGATGGTTGTTGTGCAGGGCAAAAGAGGTCTCGGGCAGAAAGTTGGTATAGATGCGTGAAGCCGCCAAGCGTGCGTCACTGCTGGCGAATCGCCCTTGTCAAACCATCAAAACATGTTCGGCATCAAGTGACATGCTGTATGTTGCAATTTATAAACACCAAGCCGTCTGCACGCGATAGAAAGAGTGACGGGGGTGATTGATCGTCAAAGGACAAACACCACCTTGATCGGTGCCAAGCCAGGGTATACCAAAGGTCCATCTCAAACCAACGCGACCATCTTTGTCGTGCATCAGCCATGTTCACCTTCACGCCACTGTTGGGCGCGCAGTCTGAGTCGGCTGCCTCGCAGTCGCTGCTGGAGCTGGATGGAGGTGTCAAGATCCTCGTCGATGTGGGCTGGGACGAGTCTCTGGACGCCGACAAGCTGGTCCACATTGAGCAGAACGTGTCGACCATCTCGCTCATCCTCCTCACCCACCCCACGTTGAACCACTTGGGCGCCTTTGCGCATTGCTGCAAACACATTCCGCTCTTCTCATCCATTCCCGTCTATGCCACCACTCCGGTCGTGTCGCTTGGTCGCACTCTGACCCAGGACCTGTACGCCTCGGCCGCCCACCAAGCTTCAATCGTGCCTGCATCAGCTCTGGCCGAATCGCTCTCCAAGTGCCAAGTACCCGCCAACTTCCTGCTCCAACCTCCCACCGCCGACGAGATCGCCTCCTACTTCTCCCTCATCAACCCTCTCAAGTACTCCCAGCCTCATCAGCCCATCCCATCGCCATTCTCTCCACCTCTCAATGGCCTCACCATCACAGCCTACAACGCTGGTCATACTCTGGGTGGTACAATCTGGCATCTACAACATGGCCTCGAGTCGATCGTTTACGCTGTTGACTGGAACCAAGCAAAAGAGAATGTCTTGTCAGGTGCTGCTTGGCTAGGAGGCGCTGGCGGAGGTGCTGAAGTCATTGAACAATTGCGCAGACCTACCGCCTTGGTCTGCAGTACAAAAGGTGCTGATCGATCACATCTCTCGGGAGGTCGCAAGAAGCGTGACGATGCACTACTCGCATTGGTCAATCAGACCATCTCGAACGGCGGCACTGTTTTGATCCCCACAGACTCGAGTGCTCGCATGCTCGAACTGGCCTACATTCTGGAACATCACTGGCGACAGGGAACCAATGGTCCAAACCAAGAACTCTACAAGAACACCAAGCTAGCCTTTGCCGCAAAGTCGGCTTCTGCCACCCTTCGATATGCCCGGAGTATGATTGAATGGATGGACGATGCCATAGTTCGCGAGATGGAGGCTGCCGTCCAAGGAAAGTCGGAAAACACCCAAAAGAGCCAGACCGGCCGTGACGAAGACACTCCCTTTGATTTGAAGTATCTCAAACTGGTCGAGAAGAAGACGCAACTGCATCGCATTCTTGACTCTGAGAAGCCTGCTGTTATCCTAGCAAGTGACAAGTCTCTTGAGTGGGGCTTCTCCAACGATGCCATCCGAAAGATCTGCAACGACCCAAGGAATCTCGTCGTCCTGACTGAGAGAGCCGCGAACCCATCACCAGAAAACAAGGGCATTGGCCGCTTCCTGTGGGAGTACTGGCGCCAGCAGGTCGAGTCACGGGATGAGGACGCAAACGTTGTGGAAGTGTCAAGTGCGGAAACACAAGTACGCCAGTTGGATGTAGCACGTCTCGAGGGTGATGAAAACCTTCTCTACCAACAATATCTGGCTCGCAGACGCCAGATGCACAGCACACTGCAAGGCGACAACACGCTCACGAAAGAAAACGCAGCAGAATTGGCTGATGACGGCTCGTCGACCAGCTCTGAATCCTCGGATGAATCTGAGAATGAACACCAAGGAAGAGCACTCAACATTTCTGCAACCATGACACACAGGCGGAAAGTGGGTCTAACAGATGCTGAACTTGGCATCAATGTCCTACTAAGACGCAAGAATGTCTACGATTACGATGTGCGCAACAAGAGAGGACGCGAAAAAGTGTTTCCTTACGTCGCCAAACGCGGCCGCGCAGACGATTTTGGTGAAGTAATCCGACCCGAGGAGTATCTTCGTGCCGAAGAGAAGGACGATACAGAAGGCCAGGATGCAGCAGAAGCCAAGACAGAAACTGCTGTTGGACAGAAGCGCAAATGGGACGAGGTTGCACCTCGTGCTATTCAGAATGGGCGAACAGGCAAGTACCCCGACAAAAGAAACAAGACCGACGACCGAGAGTCTGCAAATGCAAACTCGACAAACCAAGATCACGACATGAACGGCGACGCAGCCAGCGAGTCAGAGGAATCTGATTACGAGCCCGAAGAATCACTTCCGGAAGGACCCCTCAAGGCCATTTTCACCAAAGAGTCACTGCAACTCAACGTGAGGATAGCATATGTAGATTTCTCTGGTCTACACGAGAAGCGTGATTTGCAGATGCTTATTCCACTCATTCGGCCAAGGAAGCTGATTTTGGTGGCTGGAGAGGAAGCCGAAACCCTAGCACTTGCCGAGGACTGCAAAGCCTTGCTTGCGTCTGGCGAAGGCAATGCTGTTGACATTCTTACTCCCATTATTGGTGAGACTGTTGATGCCAGTGTCGATACGAATGCATGGACACTCAAACTCAGTCGGAATCTGGTCAAGAAGCTCGCCTGGCAGACTGTCAAGGGGCTTGGCATTGTGGCTGTTACAGGTCGCATCGAGGCTGTACAAAAGTTGCTTGCCGATGCCAACGGCAATGGAGATGAAGCTATCAAGAGAAAGAAGCAAAAGATGATTGCAGGTGGTAATGAGACTGATGCTTCTGACATGGCAGATGAAGCTGATGCCAAGACTGAGCCTGTGCTTGATGTGTTGTCGACCAACCCATTAGCCAACAATCAAGTCACGACACAGCCACTACATGTTGGTGATCTTCGCCTTGCTGATCTTCGAAAGCTCATGCAAGCTTCTGGTCACGCAGCAGAATTTAGGGGTGAAGGCACACTGCTGGTTGATGGTGCTGTTGTCGTCCGCAAGACTGCTAACGGCAGAATTGAGATTGAGGGAGGCAACTACATGGCATCTGCTGGACGTCGTGAAAGCGCATTCTTTGCAGTCAGGCGCAAGGTGTATGAGGGCCTGGCTGTGATTGCCGGTGGTTGAGTAAAAAGTCTGCTGTAAGATACCCAAATTCATTATTTCTCACCCCATCAAGTTGCAAGGGCACGGAAGTGCGCGTGCTTGGCCGTGTATTTGGCTCCTGCTTGTGATTGTAACCGGTTCTTCGTGACACTGCCGGCTGGCGGCGCATGCTAAATGGATCAAGCTCTAGATGACTATAGCATCACAAGACAATCACAGGCTCCCACGACTACTCCATGCTGGCCACGCCGTCAGAATAGTATACCACTTTCACACCATTGGACAGCGCATGCGCATTGACACACGCGCTCTTTGTCTATAAATCACCTGCCAATCTCTTCCTCAAACCCAATCCTCAACCTCAACATCAGTCTACCTGTGCGAGTAAGCAATACTCAACACAACCAACAGACCCTTTGCATCATACACACACCCCACATGAGCAATCCTCCACCCTACACTTGGAAACCATACAACTACCAACCCGTTGCCCCTCCCCCACCACCCCCAATGCCAGTTCTGCTCGCCATGCCCATCTTGGTTGCCCCTTGTGTCGCCGTGCCCGTCAAAGCCCCTCCACTCAAAGGAATGGCGGTCGCTGGCTCAGACACCGCAGCAAAAGGCAAGGAACTGGTAACGACGACCAAGACGACCAAAGCCATCAAAGGCACCTCATCCAAGACGGTGACAAAGACCGCCTCTAAAGCCGCATCTTCAGCAGCCAAAGCACCCTCTGCACCTGCTTCCTCAGCAGCCAAAGCACCGCCCTTCAAACCTGCTTCTTCGGCCGCTGCAAAGTCTACAACCTCCAAGACATCCAAGAAATCCTCGTCTTCAACCGCTACCGCAGCAAAAACTTGCGCCGCAGCCGTGGTTTTCAAAACCGTAGTTTCGGCCTCGACATCCTGCAGCAAACCCTCCGCTGCTGCATCCAAAGCCTCCTCTGACAAAACCACAACATCCCAAAAAGCGGCAAAGGCAAAAGCAATCACAGCACCTACACCCCCATTACCCGGCATGCAAACCATCTACCCCAAACACCACACCTGTCTCCACGTCATCCCGCGCACCAAAGTCTGGGAAAGTGGTACTTCTTCTGCCAACGTCATCGCAAAGACATTCTATGTACCTTGTGTGATCAGTGTGTCAGAGTTGATTGAGCAACTGACGGGCAGAGAGGGCGATAAGTGCAGTGGTTGGGCACTAACAGAGGTTCAGGAGACGGGAGATGGGGGCTTTGTTAAGGGGTGTAGTGTTGTGTATGGGGACGAGAAAGCTGGAGAGGCGATCAGGGGGTTGGGATGGAGTGAGAAGAATGGGGGGCAGAGACCGCCGGTTTGGGTTGTTTTGCACAAAGTTTGATGAGGGGAGTGGAGTGCTGATGGAGATGGACATGGAGGAGTTCTGTTATGTTTTTCTTGCTGGATTTTTGGCTTTGGGATGTATTTGCTCTGTGGAGTGGCATTGGTATAAGGATATCAAAGGGAAGGGGTCTACTGTTTTTGTTTCTTGCTTGACTTGTTTTTCTCTGAAGCAAAGGATCGGAGTGGAACGCTGAAGGACCATCTGTTTTGTTTTGTTCTTGCTTTGTCATTTTTGTTTTGCTCTTTATGTTATCTCTTTATGCTTTGTCTTTCGACTTACTCTTGATATCCTGAGAGGATATGGAGATTGGACTCACTGAGCCCTTAGGGCGAGGAACAATATATTATTCTGGCAGAAAGCAAGCCAAATGAAACACTTACCTATGCAACAAGACTCTTGCAGTGTCCGCTGGGTATATCTCTTCAGTCTGGAAGGCTAGAAAGGATGATCATTACAGACCAACCAAGGACAAACTAGTCCAGATGGATTCTTGGCCGTACCCAGAATTTCGTAGTGGCTGGGACAACTGCTCTAAGGATGTACTGGATGCCTACAATTACACTACTCCGTTGTGACCAGTCGGCGCGGTGATCACATGCTCATACCTTCTAGCAAATTCTTTACCATCTTTCACTTTCTCGAGTATCTCTTCGTTCACAAGCAGTCTCTTGTTCTGTCTCTGCATAAGTCAGGAATGACGAAACTTTTCAAAGCAGAAGACAAACTCGGATGCAAGTAGAGTCGTCGTGAGCTCTTTTTGAACAAGAAGGAAAAAGTATCTCATATGAAGTGGAATAATATACAAGATGGAAAGAGGAGTAGAAACGAAAGAGAGAGCATAGCCCTCCTTCAAAACGACAGAGTAGAGGCTTTTTCCTGCACAATAAAATGCTTTCTGCCCAACAACGCTAAACGATGAATGAACGCCTGTGCTAGTACAGTAACGGCATGCAAGAAACCCAGTTCTATCAGTGGCAGAAGAAATATTCCTAGTGCTTGGCTCGGGTGTCCTCGAAGCTCTCAAGCACGCTTTCCGTCACGCTTTGAGGCTTGTCCGACGAGTCCTGTGTAGATGGTTCTGAGGGGCCAGAGACTTGCTTGGGGGCCATTGCGCGGGCCTGGCTCTCATTGACCTTGCCGTAGACGCCCATGGCAGTAGCAATCATGCTGCCAATGTCTCCAACGTTGCCAGGAACGACGACACTGGTTCCCTCCTTGGCCAGCTTGCTGAAAGCGTCGACGTACTTCTCGGCGACACTCAGACTGACGGCACCTTGGGCGCTCTCCTTGCCTTGGGCAATAGAGTTTGCGACTGCGTCGATACCGGCAGCGGTGGCGCGGGCCTTGAGGAGGATGGCTTCGGATTCACCAGTGGCCATGTTGATCTGCTCGGCGCGCAAGGCCTCGGATGCCAGGATGACACTCTGCTTGCGACCTTCGGCAATGTTGATGGCGCTCTGACGTTGACCCTCGGATTCCAGAATCTCAGCACGCTTGCTACGCTCGGCCGTGACCTGGCGGTGCATGGCCTCGACGACGCCGGCGGGAGCGTGGATGTCGCGGATTTCGTAACGCAGACAGGTGACACCCCAGTCCTGGGCAGCCTCGTTGATGGCTTGTGTGATGTTTGTGTTCAAGGCAGCACGCTCTTTCAGGACATGGTCGAGAGACAGTTGACCAATCTCTGAGCGCATGGTGGTTTGGGCGAGTTGTGAAATGGCGTATTCGGCATCTTCGACACCGTAGCTGGCCTTGTAGGGATCAAAGACACGCGTGTAGAGCACACCGTCCAGCTCGAGGGTAACGTTGTCGGCGGTGATGGCGCTCTGCGAGGGTATCTCGATTGCGGCTTCTTTGAGACTCTTGACGTAGGCGATCCGATCAATCAGAGGGACAAGGACAGCGAGACCGGGCTGCAGGATGCGGCTGAACTTGCCCATGCGCTCGACGATCCATGCTGTTTGCTGAGGCACGAACTTGACAATGGTGTTGGCGGGTAGTGATGAGCGCTGGAAGTAGCTCGTAGGTTCGCCTGAGCCAGAAGAACGGGAGAAGAGCGAGTCAGCCGAGGGTAGGAGGCGTGGCGGTTGCGAACTGAAGGCAGCTCTCTGAATGGTGTAGCGGCTGTTGGCCAGGACGGCCAGCGAGCGGCGCGAGGCTGTCGGTCGTAGCGCGCCCGACCGCGCGATGAGTCTCAAGGCGTTCTCGGCCATTGTGAATGTGTTTCGATATGCTGTGCTTGTTGGAGTAGATGTGATGGTAGAGGAAGAGAGGCGGGCACGATTGATGGACGGCGTGGGGCGGGCCAAAGCTTCGTTCAAACTCCGTCATCGTCCTTCATTCCTTTGCTGCCTCTTTCTTGCCAACACAG
Organism: Aureobasidium sp. EXF-10728; assembly: GCA_023848605.1. Lineage (NCBI taxonomy): Eukaryota > Fungi > Ascomycota > Dothideomycetes > Dothideales > Saccotheciaceae > Aureobasidium > Aureobasidium sp. EXF-10728. The sequence goes on along the minus strand of SWBG01000022.1, from coordinate 309,535 downwards.
GCAGCAAACATGTCGGAGTACTGGAAGTCGACGCCTAAATACTGGTGCAAGTTTTGCTCAACCTACGTGCGCGACACGACCCTCGAAAAGAAGTCACATGAGGCCACGCCGAAGCATCAGAACAACATCCAGCGCTCCTTGCGCGACCTCCACAAGAAGTCTGAACGCGAAGACCGAGAGAAGCAGCGCGCCAAAGATGAGGTCGCTCGACTGAACGGCCTGGTTTCTGGCAAACAACAGCCATCCGTCTCCGTCGCCTCTGGTTCGCAGCCTCCCGCTCCAAAACTCAAATCAACTGCGCCATCCGGTCCTGCTTCTGTCGCCGAGCGCAAACGACAGATGGAACAGCTCGCTGCCATGGGTGTCGCCATTCCTGAAGAATACCGTCGTGACATGTCCATCCAAGGAGAGTGGGCCACTGTCTCTGAAAGACCCATCTACTCCCGACCTGTCAAGTCTGGTTCAGATGATGAAGACGAAGATACAAAGGCCTTTGGTGTGAGGAAGCGTAAACTGGATGATGAAGAAGAAGATCTAAAACTAGCTCCCAAAGCCTGGGGCTCGCGTCTTAAGTCATACCCTGGTGCAAGTGTCAATACTGAAGAAGATTTGGATGCTTTGCTCTCTGGTGCCACCACCAAAAAGGAAGTCAAGTCTGAAGACTCGGATTTGAAGAAAGAGGCTGATATTGATGCTGCTGATGCCATCGCTGCTGTACCAGACATTGCTGAAGCTGCCTCTGCCGACTCTGGAGTCAAAGTGGAACCCAAGCAGGAGCAAGACGCTCCCGTCGTCTTCAAGAAGCGCAAATCCAAGCGCTGAACGAGCAACAAAACAGCTTCAAGAACCTAATCACTATCTCATATTCGAATTCCGCACATCTTTCGCAGAGCGTGCTGGTATCCATACGTCCGTGCATCAAGGTAGGCTGTAGCCAAGGTCGACCTGTTGGCATATACACTCACCTGGACCATTGGGCTCAACACAGGGCCGGCACGCCCACGGAAATGCCTGTCGGCATATTCCATTATAAGGCTTGAAACAGCATCGACGTCAATGGCCACGCTACACATACCACGGCACACCGATTTAGCAAAAACGTATGTCAGAATGGCGATCACGCCAGAGAATCGGCAGAGGCATGGAAAGGAGAAGACAGACGCAGGGATCTGAAAGTCGACGACCACTCAGATATCCTTCGTGAGCGGCAGACCAAGACATACAATAACGTAGGCGAGAAATATCGAGGCTTTGATACTCATTCATTTCGTGCGAATATCGTGTGTCGTTAGGAACGCTCTCGATCATGCTTCCTTGATGAATCGCATAGATGAAACTTGATGAAACACGTAATACCGAGCTAGTCGATCAATTTTGTACGCGTGCCCGACAAGGCGAATTGATTGTTGGCCTCGAGAGCAAGAGAAGTACTAGTGCTTGCGGTCATGAAGAGGATTATATGCTATTGTAACAATGGTTAGAAAGAAGAAGAATTGTAGTCCCAAGTGGTTCGGCCGAGAGAGTGACGCAATCTGTTTTCATGTCTTGTATAGGGGCTCGAAACGGTGTCGCAGCTGGAGACCGACTCAGCAGCATAAATACCATGGCAACCCAGATGTTAGATGGTTCGCAGACAAGCGAGCCTGTCATCGTTGAGGGCCACAGTGTTACACGTTGACAGCAAGTGCAAAATAGGAGACGAGATTGTAGGGGAGTTCGCGCTATCGCTCAAGCAACGCGGCTGCATCGACTTGCGGAGATTAATATTGCCCTGGCGGCCGTGACCGACGACGGCATTCTGGAAAAAGGGCCTTGATCCGGGTCTGGAGCGGCACATAACTGTTTGTCCCATCTATCCGCGTCTAGCAAACAGCAAACACCATCGACAGCAAGACCAACACACAGTCGCTCGAAATGGACGCGTCTTCGACATCCCCCCTGTTGCGTCCATCGTCTCCTTCGCCAGATGTGCCTCCGTCGCTAGCCCTCTACCCTAGTGGCTGTCCTTCGCTAGACGCTCGCTCAGACCGATCAGTGTCCACCCCGTCAACGACATCTAGCAGATCCCTATCCTCGTCGTCAGCTCGCTCGGAATCAGGCCGTCGCAAGAATGGCTACATGCGACCACAGGGCACCGCCTTCTCCGACTCGGCCCGTAATCGCGACAGCGTCATGAGCTTAGGAAGCATCGCTCACATGCAGTATTACTTTGCTCGTACTGGTCTACTAGACGGCAAGGGTGCTCAGTTTGCGAAGCCAAAGAAAGGCATCAAACAGCTGGATACCAACATTGCCATCTACACCACTTCCGAAGACGGCTTGGTCGAGAGTCCGAAGGACGCCAATGAAGAATGGTCAGAGCCTGTCATGCTACCACCGACCGTCTCAACATATGCCTACAAGGAGCCAAATGTACAGCCTCCGCCAGAGCTCCCTGTGCTTCGTCAACAGCTTCGCGAAGCCCTGGACGATGCACAAAAGGTCCTCGACGAGTCGGCTGAAGGCGTGACCTATGACGATGCTACTCGAGAGGCGATTGTCGAATCCGTACGAGCACCTACGAACCTCGATGAGCCCCCGATCGCTCAAGGCTGGCACGAGATTATGGGTCTTCATCTTCTCGACATCATCACCCTGGCTATCCGTGCCGCAAAGACATACTACACATCACACCCACGTCCTCAGCAACTTTATGCAATCCAGTCGGAACGTAAAATTCGTGGAGACCTGTACGAAGTCCTCGATGTTTTAAAACGTGCAGCAGCTAGAGAATTCCGTGGAGGCATCAAAGAGGAGGAAAGAAACGGGATAAAATCCTGGATCAATACCATCAACGATCTAATGTCGAAAGAGCTGTCCCACGAGCAAGAACAGCAGAACTCTCGAGCCAAATGCGCGTGGCGTCATGGAGATTGGACTGGTCGGGAGCGCGAAAGAGAGTGGCTTTTCATGTCCTCTTTCGACACTGACCCAGAGCCCCTTCCACAATGGACCGAATCTACTCCGGAAGGACCTTCTCCATTTTTGCAAGCTCTCCAGAGTGGTCTGCGTTTGGTAAAGCTTCACAACGAGATGGTCCGCCGTTCTGAGCGCCCATTCGGCGAGATCAAGACTTTCTTTACAGACGTAGCGAAGCCTTATCGGTGTGCCGAAAACTTGCGCTTCTGGTCAAAAGCTGCAGAGCTTCGATGGGAAACGAACTTATCTTTCAACGTGCTCCACGTTGTACACGGCAAGGATGCCGATGCTTGGAAGCAGTTTGACGAGACCGTTTTCAAGTGGTGCCATGGAGTGCGAGAGGAGATCTCCAAGGAGTGGGCAGATTCTGAGTGATCTGCGCAACACGAAACCTGTCCATGTTACGAGGCTATTGGCGTTAGTGCGGTAAGGGTGCCGGCTGCCGTCTTCTTCTTTCCTTTGTTTGAACCACATTGCTTCCCAGTCACCTAATGCCTCCAGCGCAACACTTAGATACCCCAGAGGCTGGCTGTTTTTGTTTCTCTTCTGTCGTTTCACATTACACTTATTCGGATCAAATTGGAAAGGACACAGATTCGTACTCTTATCGCAATGTGTTCCTTAGTGTCCCCTCGTCAGGACTCTCAGCCAACGTGTCCGGACTGTCCGGCTCTCATTACTGATCACTGCCACAAGGAGAAGGGGATGTCACTGCATCCAGTCTCACGTTGACATCTTGGCGCCACGCGCTCCGCACGCTGGCAGAGACGGCAAAATCACATCCCGGACCTGTATAGCCAAGGATCAGGTGAGGTACAAAGTTGTATGCAGTCCGAGTAGTCATTGGCTCGGTATTTGTTCTTGCCAAAAGCCCTGCACCAACCCCACACTCCCCCCGCAAACATCAGATTTGGCAGGAACAGTACGTACCAAGGGTTTGTGCTCCTTCAAGACATTCGTTCCTCAGACCTCCCCACTATCGCCCCGCCAAACTAGTCAGGACTTCAAATGAACTGCTGTGACACACTCTAAACTCGTTTGGTCAGAGGTTCAATTGACGTCCGTTCTGAAACTTGACCTGATTGCGACTCAAGACATGCTACCAGATACGTCTTGATTGACCAAACACGCGCGACCAGCTTACGAGCACATGGACTTCTGGTACTTGGAGCTCTGTAAGATCTGTCCGACCAATGCTAACCACGTACTGGTCTGATCAGACGTATCGTGCGGGGAACAGGTTACGTCTCCAGCTGCATGGCTCAAGAGGAGCTACTGCAGCTACAGCTATCTCGAAAGACATCCTTGGCTCGTGGCACTACTGGCATAGCTCTCAACGTCCTTCGAATTGGACGATGCACGCCCTTGTCAGATTACCATGACTAGCCTGCACCTGCGGCGATCGACTCGCTGAGACACATGAACAGACCTACGCTTGAATGACATTGAACTCGAGGCAATCTACTGTTCGTAGCGTTAGATACATACGGGCAAGCTACAGGATCCTGACCGCATGCCATACCTTGCTCCAGGCGCTTTGTGAGGTCGCTGATTGCATGAAGGGGGACGATCCAGACAAGGATACTAGCTTACCAACGCCCATCCCACGCCGCCTTGATCACTTCTAGCCGCCGTCTGAATGTGGGCTCGTACCTGATACGTGGACTTCCCCTCACAGGTGCTCCAATTCCATATATCCGACTCTTCAAGGATTGAGCGGGGCTATGTTTAGCGATTGTGGGACTTGAGGTATATATTCTGCGTGCTGAGTGCTCTTGAACGTCCATCAGATCTGCTCCTGCCTATTTCTCAAGAAGAGCTTAGAAGCAAGATTGAACATCATGACTATTCCAGAGGAGGTTGACATTATCGTTACTGGCGGTGGATCATGCGGGTCAGTATGTTCTTCAGTGCTTGGAACATATTGTTGATTGATCCTAGCTGCGTCGTTGCTGGCCGTCTGGCCAATCTGGACCACAATCTCCAGGTCATGCTCATTGAAGCAGGAGAGTCCAACCTCAACAACCCTTGGGTATACCGTCCCGGTATCTACCCGAGGAACATGAAGCTCGACAGTAAGACGGCTTCGTTCTACTATTCGAGACCTTCTGAATGGCTCGGCGGCCGTCGCGCTGTCGTGCCTTGTGCTCATGTCCTCGGCGGAGGAAGTTCCATCAATTTCATGGTAAGTGCCAGGCTAACGTACACATACCTGTACACTGTGCTGATACATGGACTAGATGTACACTCGTGCTTCGGCCTCTGACTATGACGACTTCCAAGCCAAAGGCTGGACCACTCAGGAACTGATTCCTCTCATGAGAAAGCACGAGACCTACCAAAGAGCTTGCAATAACCGTGACATCCATGGTTTCGAAGGACCGATCAAGGTCAGTTTCGGAAACTACACCTATCCGGTCAGTAAAGCAAAGGTACAGATAGCATGAACCAGGACCCATCAGATGGGGTTTGGACTGCTATTTGTTCCATACTCAAACAAAAAGAAACGCGCTAATTGTACCTTCACCTTTAGGTCATGCAGGACTTCCTTCGCGCTGTCGAGTCACAAGGTATTCCCGTTACAGACGATCTCCAGGACCTGAAAACCGGTCATGGGGCTTGTCACTGGGAGAAGTGGATAAACAGAGACACTGGACGTCGTTCAGACTCTGCTCATGCATACATCCACAGTACTCGTGCTCATCACTCGAACCTGCACTTGGTTTGCAACACCAAGGTCGAGAAAGTGATCATGGAAGGAGGCCGAGCTGTTGGTGTCAAGGTTGTCCCCACCAAGCCTCTCACCCCTGGACAAGATCAAGCCAAGATCTACAAGGCCAGGAAGCAGATTATCGTTAGTGGAGGCACTCTCAGCTCTCCTCTCATCCTTCAACGCTCTGGCATTGGTAAGCCGACCCCACCTCTATCTCTGGAGCCATATCACTTACATGCATACAGGTGACCCAGAAAAGCTTCGTGCTGCAGGAGTCAAGCCTCTCGTCGACCTGCCTGGCGTTGGTCTCAACTTCCAGGACCATTACTTGACCTTCTCGGTATTCAGAGCCAAGCCTCATATCGAGTCTTTCGACGACTTTGTACGCGGTGATCCTGCAGTCCAGAAGGCAGTGTACGAGCAGTGGAACGTCAACGGCACGGGCCCTCTTGCCACTAACGGTATCGAAGCTGGCGTCAAGATTCGACCAACCGAGGACGAACTCGCCCAGATGGATTCCTGGCCATGCCCAGAATTCCGCAGTGGATGGGACAGCTACTTCAAAGACAAGCCTGACAAACCAGTTATGCATTACAGCGTTATCGCTGGCTGGTTTGGAGACCACATGCTAATGCCTCCAGGAAAGTTCTTTACCATGTTCCACTTCCTGGAGTATCCGTTCAGCCGAGGATTTACTCACATCACCTCTTCAAGTGCTTACGACGCACCGGACTTTGACGCTGGCTTCATGAACGACAAGAGAGACATGGCACCCATGGTTTGGGCTTACATCAAGTCTCGCGAGACTGCTCGTCGCATGGACGCGTACGTAAGGCGAGGGTACAGATAGTACAAGTCAAAAGCCATCAGATGACTTTTCGACTTCCGTCTGTATCTTTACTATCTTTACATAGAGAACATGCTAACTGTATCCGAAGCTACGCAGGGGAGGTGACCAGTGGTCATCCTTTCTACGCCTACGATAGTCCTGCCCGAGCCATGGACATGGACCTTGCCACTACCAAGGCATACGCAGGTGAAAACCACATCACCGCTGGTATCCAACACGGTTCGTGGTCGATGCCGCTGGAGTCTGGAACTGCACCCTCCCCCAGTTTCCTCAACAGCAACAAGCAAGAGATCCGCGAAGACCTGACCTACACTAACGAGGATATCAACCATGTGATCGAGTGGACCAAACGACACGTAGAGACCACTTGGCATTCGCTTGGTACATGCTCTATGGCTCCAAAGGAAGGAAACTCTATCGTCAAACACGGCGTCCTTGACGAACGTCTCAATGTTCACGGTGTTAAGGGACTCAAGGTTGCTGACCTTAGTATTTGCCCGGACAACGTAGGATGTACGTATCTGTCATTTTCTAATTGCTCAACATCTGCTAACCATTTTCCAGGTAACACGTGAGTCGAATTTGTCGTTATCTAGTTGCTGAACATCTGCTGACCATGTCCCAGGTACTCCACGGCATTGCTCATCGGCGAGAAGTGCGCCATGCTTGTTGCAGAAGATCTGGGCTACTCAGGCTCTGCGCTTGACATGAAGGTGCCTAACTACCATGCGCCCAGAGAGATCGCCGGACTGTCTCGTCTGTAAGCAGAGGGAAGGACGCGAGAATGTAGGTATGGCTTGGGGCTGTCAAGGATCACGGTTCGAGTCGGAGCTGAATCGTTTTGTTCCATAGCTGTCTCTGTGATCTATATAGTTTCACGAAGTCAATGATGCAGACTTGACATGGATTTCTCCGTTCTCTCAGTCTTCTCTCATTCTGTAGATGGGTTCTGCGCTAAACTATGCATCCTGATTTGTGTGTTGAACGCGTCAACGGTCAGGCTTTCTGACAGGGTCATAGCTCCAACACCTAATTCAACAACTAAAATGTCTATTCTGAAGCCAATGGCAAGTATGCAGGGCTTCTGTGATGGTTAGAAGGCAGCCTTCGATATTTGACATGACATGGCAACACCCCCAGATCAACATGAGTGATTTGGGATATTGATCGTGACCTTTCTTGATTTCTTGACTCTGGACTTAAGAACACCATTGGATTCTCCTCTCCCTTCTTAGACCGAGCTCAAGTTGAAGCTATAAAACTGTATTGCAGCCTCTTTGGCTGCGTGTTGAAACTTATTCCAGCGCGTGATAGAAGACCATCTCGGAGCTCTAATATATACATACATGTGCTCACGTGCTATGGTACCCGATTGGGAAGCGAGCCAAGAGATATCAGGAACGGGTAGTGACGTGACATCACGGAAGAGACGCACAGACGTGGTGGAGACGATGGCTTGGATGGACGGGACAATTGACGGACGGCGATGCTGACTTTTTGTACGCACATCGAATTACATCCTAGGCATCGATGGATCCGCGCAATTCAATTGCAGACATCGCCGGGCCGGCAGCTATGGCCAAGCCCAAGGCACCGCAGAAGTCGTACGCTTCGGCAGTAGGAGAGGAAGCGAGCTCGACTCGAGACGGCACGGCCAACTCGACAGCAGGTGGCAGCAAGAAGAAGCGCCATCGCGCAGGCAAGAAGCGTCGCAACCGCAGGCAGAGCTTCGCTGCGCCTTCCGAGTCCACCGTGGCCGAACGTGATGACGACCAGAACCAGCGACCGACTTTGACCACGACGCGACCGTCGGCGACTCAGACCAGCTTCTACCGCCTCAAGTCGGCCGCCCGCAGCAACACCAGCCTCGAGAGCGACGCTCTTCTCGACCACCGTGATCACCAGCCCATCCGCGCTCGTCGAGGAAGCATCCAACAGGCTTCGAGGAGTACAGCCGGCCTCTTCCCTCGCAACCACCGCAGCTCGCAGCATGGCGTTTCCCAGTCGAGTCCTGTCAAGCCCCGCCAGATGCACTACAGCGACGACGATGACGAAGAAGCCGTGACCGATCGTACTCCCCTCATCTCGCAATCCTACTACGACCGACCCCCGATTGAACGCAATCGTTCAGGTCATCGTGCCTACGGGGGCACTCGACGCAGACAGTCGACCGCTTCTCGCACATCCAGCAAGCGAGCGAGATATCCGAGCGGCAGTGACGATGACTACGATGTCAACAATCCTCCATCCATGCCAGGTTCCCCTAAGCTGGGCACCCTCGACGATGTTATGATCGCCCAAGAGTTCTCGGGCTCTCCCTCGTCCGAAACCCGCGATGCCATCATCAACATCGACCGCGACAACGACTCAGACCGCTTCCCTTCCTCTTCGCCACCAACCCCTCCTGCTGAGGCTCGCAGACGTACTCTTGCCAATCTCGCCGAGAACGACGTTTGCTATCCTGGCAACATTGCCGAGTCAGAGCTTGGTGAAGACGATTTGACCCCTACCGACCAAGGCCAACGCCGCACCAGCCGTCGTAGACGTCACAGACAATGGCCCGATCTGGACGTTCTGGACGAATGGAGTCGCATTGAGAAGGAGGAGAGGGACCATACTGAGCAAATCCGTTCAAAAAAGATTAGCGAGCCTGTCATGGTGGGTGGCCGTCTGCGCCCCGCAAAGACCCAATGGCATCGCGAAGAAGACGATGCCCCATACCGCTACACCTACTTCAACGAGACATTCGACGGCACCATCCATAGCAGGACTATCTCAGAGCTCTGTCAATTCGGTGCCACCTTCCGCGAGCTCTTCAACCCTGAGCCACCAGAGCTCAGTGACGACAGCAGCTCTGATGAAGAAGATCAAGTTCCGCAAGAAGCTCCATCAGGCCGGGAGTCTAGGCTTAGCTCAATCGCTGGTGATGGAAAGGCTCTGGATCGTTCCGCTTCGATCACCCCTGCTCAATCCCGGCCACGTATGCCCAAAGAGAAACGCTATGGTCCTCGCCCTACATTCTGGCTCGACGTCCTTAGCCCTTCCGAGACGGAGATGAAGATTCTTGCTAAGGCTTTTGGTATCCATCAACTGACCGTCGAGGATATCATGATGCAAGAGCCTCGCGAGAAGGTCGAGCTGTTCCAAAGCTACTACTTTGTCAACTACCGCAGTTTTGAGCAAGACAAGGACAACGAAGAGTACATGGAGCCCGTCAACATGTACGTTGTCGTCTTCAAGGATGGTGTAATCAGTTTCCACTTTTCCATGACACCCCACCCCGCCAATGTCCGCCGTCGCATTCGTCAGCTTAACGATTACATGTCTCCGACAGCAGACTGGATTTCCTATGCCATCATTGATGACATTACAGATGTGTATGCTCCTTTGGTCCAGGTCATTGAAGACGAGGTAGACGAGATTGACTACGAAATTCTTGCCTTACATTCTTCTGAGGAGAATGCAGATGACAAGGCTAAAAACAGTGCAAAGGCCAAGGAGCTCGAGTACGAGAAAATGAACAAGGTTGCAGGAAGCGATACCCAATCCGAAAAAGGGGAACGCACGGCTGGTGACAGTGGTGGTGACATGCTCCGACGCGTCGGAAACTGCAGAAAGAAGGTTATGAGTCTTTACCGTCTTCTTGGTAACAAAGCAGATGTCATCAAGGGCTTTGCCAAAAGGTGCAACGAGCACTGGGAAGTTGCACCAAGGTCTGAGATTGGCCTGTACCTCGGCGATATCCAAGATCACGTCGCAACCATGACAGGCAATTTGTCTCATTACGAAAAGTAAGTTGCAGCCGATGATAGTCGTCCTGGTCATAGCCACTGACAGATGTCTAGTCTACTTTCGAGAGCACACGGCAATTATCTTGCTCAAATCAACATCCGTATGAACGAGCGTGCAGAACAGACCAACGATGTTCTAGGCAAGCTCACCGTTTTGGGTACCATTGTCCTTCCCATGAACATTGTCACCGGAATGTGGGGAATGAATACGAAGGTACGCTGGTGCTATATTAATTGCATGTCTCGATTCAGAATTGTAAGCTGATGATCCATCTAGGTACCTGGACAAGACGGCGAGGATTTGACCTGGTTCTGGGGCCTCACAGCTGGTCTTTTCGCTTTCGGAATGATCAGTTACTTCATCGCCAAAAGAGTCTACGGCATTGTCTAATCTTGACCATGCCATGCACACTTGACCGGAACACATACAATCAGGAGGCGCATCGTCGGCATATGGGAGTTTCTTTTCTTTCGGTGGTCTCTATTTCAACCTAACTATTACTATCAATCCTACGACGATTCACATCAGCGCTGAGCGTTGCATTGCAGCATTGATTGTCAGCTGGCCATAATTTTTCTTGTTATGATGGTGTACACAAACAGGCTATCACAGGCCATCACAAGCCATCACAAACTGTCATGCATAGAGGGTACATCTGGTCGAGCGACTCGACAGGCTTGACATGCAGGACGACTCCGAAGCTTCTGACTCAGGCATTGCCTTGTCCCCCCTTCTCAACAGCCAGTGCTTTCTGGTTTTCTATGCCGGCACATCACTTATCACCTGAGTGCCGAGAACATCACGGTCTTAACTCAAATCACTTTCACAGACGTATCAGATAGGGCTGGTACCTGATTCCGATGCTCACCATGACATGTATGAAACGCATCCGCGCTGCACCTGCAACAATCGTTGGGATACGCTGTAAGCATGTCGACACCGATCATGGGGCATCGAGAGTCAGTGATCTGCCGCCTCGTGTTGTCCATCTTCTCGGGCAGGCGCGGTCCGTTTCGTGATATGCACGCCATGCCCCGGGCCCGAAGCCTCGGGTCGCTTGATCTGCAGCCACACGGAGGATTCTCAAGACGCTCCACCCAATGTCCTTGAGCCAACCTGCCCAACTACCCTTGCATCCAAAACGAGCGCACGCAAGTTTACATGCTGGGAGACCGACGCTTCGGTTTAGCTGCATGTCGCACGTCGATAGTGTTCGAAGCTGACGAAACAGGAGCAGTGACCACGACATGGTATCGACAGATCTAGGTTAGATCGCTCTGTATAGCCCGAAGGGGTCGGGCCTGTAACTCCATGCGGCACAGAGACCCATCTACCGTGACATGGCGGAGATCGACCCTGCCAATCCCGGGCCAGACATTAGCAACCTATCCCAGTCCCAAGGTTCGAGCATTCAAAGCAGATACCCAACATTTGGAACGGCAGCCTTCATTTGAACGGCTGCTTTGCTCCCACGCAAGTTCCTTCTTTCACAGGCTTCTGTTACGGAGGGTGACTAGCGTGCACCTTGCAGGCCTTCCTATTTCTACCTTGGCAGGCCTTGCAATTGGTCCAGCATTATCGACTTCATGCAAGAAGAAGAAATGTCTTACGCTCGCTGTCGGCGACTGTCTCCTGTCTGAGGCTACTGGAGTCTATCTCGCTCATGTTTCGGGGTTCATGCGTCCTTTTGTTTTGATGCCTAGGCCTCTGGATGGCCTTGAACACACTCGCATTCGTCAGGGTGCGTTCGCACTGGCTGTGGTTCGTGTACCACCGTGCTGTGCAGGAAATCCATCGGCCTTGCACCATCCGTATCCACACAGAAGCCACCGACACAAATCCATCTGCTTATATCTCTCCTGATCCTCTTTTCGCTGCCTGATGTTGGGCTGATGTGCATTATACCCTTTTCCCCCATGACTTTCAGCCGGACCATCAAGACGGAATCAAAGTCGTCGATACTTTCAATACCCTTGTATCTCGTCGCGCAACCCTATCAGCACATAGTCCGGTCCAGCATGGCGGATCCTTCTTCGTCACCTCCTGTGAGGGCCAAGCCAGAACCTACAGACAGCTTGAGTCCGAGTACCAGTGTTGAGCTGCATAGAAGGAGTAAGACGGGCTGTATGTTTATTGGTTCGCCCAGAGTACGCAGGGCGTTGCTGACTTGTTGCAGGTAAGACGTGTCGACGTCGGAAAAAGAAATGCGACGAGGCAAGGCCAGGTTGTAAGTCTTCTGCACCCCTATATGAGCATCGATATAGATCCAGGTCCATGGGCCAGCTCTTTCGATGTATCGGATAAGCACTTGGTCATGATAGCCTACTGTGTCGAGTGAAGCCGGGTGCATCATGTGCTAATAGAGTCCCAGGCCAGAATTGTGCAAAGAACAACATTCTCTGTGGCGGGTATGAAATGAGGAAGCCTTGGAGGAAAGGAGCCCGGAGTAAAAACAACGGTACAACCTGTCGCTAGCCGTAGTTCTCTTGACAGGCAAGCTGACATCCCGACTGTAGCTTCGATCATCCCTGAACTTCCACACATCATCAGCGCAATAGACGACCCTTTGGACTCGCAACTCCTCTCTTACTTCATTACCCACGCTGGTCAAGCCCTGAACATATACTCCGAGACACACAACCCGTTCGATGGGTTCGTGATCGATATGGCGTTGGCGAACACTGGCCTTATGCACTCGCTGCTTTGCCTCTCGGCATCTTGCCTGCTCATCCATCAGCCGACGTTGGCCCAAGAGATTGTCGTCCGCCACAGTCATCACTTTGATCAAGCCGTCGTCACTCTTCGAAAAGGCGTCGAAGCATACAGCTCAGACAACTCGACACAGAGCGCGGACTGCATCGTGCTGCAAACGATCATGCTCGCGCAGGAAGCGATCATTACAGGAGAAGTACACGGCAGCTATCGGTGTCACCTGTCTGCAGCTTCAAGACTTGTGAACAGCTGTGTGGATTTGAGCGCAGATGTGCAGAGTCTTGCTCGTCAGTTTCTGCTGTATCACAACCTCGCCAACACAGTCTCGTGCCTCGATCCTGTCAATCATGTCATGAGCTCACCTGTGCAAGCGGATAAAGGTGAAACAGGGGAGCAGAACACGTTACCAGAAGGCTGCGTCGACGCCCTCTTGCATAGTCTTCTAGACCCCATGTCACGAACACGGCAGGTCCGAGACGGCATACGCTACCACCGCAGCACAAACAACACGAGATGGTTCAAGGACGAGCAGCTGCTCAGCTTGGCCCTAGGAGTCGAAACACAGCTACGGACATGGCAATCCCGCTTCACGCCAAACACGCCACAATACTGGACATCGCTGGCATACCGGCAGAGCGCCTATGTATACCTCTACCGCACCATCAAGCCATCGATGCCAAGTCCAGAGCTGGCACAATCCCTGTCTGATGGGTTATCGTATACATCGCTCGCGTTACGGGATATCGCGAGAAACAACAACAGCATGATCAGCTGGATCTGTGGCGTGCTGTTGGTGCCGTTGTTCTTGTTGGGTTGTGCGGCGTTTGACCCAGTGCATAGACAGGCGGTGGTGGAGAACTTGGATGATTTGCATGCGTGCAATTCGAGGACTAGTATATTCCATGCCAGGGCGATCTTGGAGGAAGTCTGGTCAAGGATGGATGCGGCTGTACATGGTGCCGATGACGATGCCTGGGATTGGGAGAGCGTGATGAAGGATTTGGGTGTGGATATCATGTTGTCATGAATACTAGCAATGAATCCACCGAATGTCTGCTCTAGTGCCTTTTGCTATTCACGACTACAATTGCTTGCGGAGGTGCACAGTTGTTTGGCAAAGCAGTCATGTCCACCGAGAGCCAGTCTTGTCGTTTCGAAAGAGACATCCGTGATCCGATTACAAACGTAACTCGTCAGCCTCATTTGACAGATTCTCACGTAAAAGCATGTTCTACCTCAGACACATAACCTCAGCCTCCCAAAGTTTCAAAAAACCGACCTTGATGGCAAGGGAAACAATCAGACCTCGTCCTCGTCAACCACTACCCCTTTAGTAAAAATTACATAACAGAACCCAATCCCAGGGCATGCTCACACCCTCAACTGCTTTCCAAGCAAAATCACCACTCAATCACCTACACCCCATTTTGTTACAGTGACACATCCCATGGCCGCAGAAACAGCGCATTGCTGCACATATGCTAGACTCCTCCTTTTTTCAGATTTGCATGCGCGTTGGGGAGCAAGCATGGACTGGAAGGGGGTGCTTTCGCGCGAGTACGGGTCAGTTTGATGTACATGCTAGGGGGCAGGCATCGCCGCATCGGACAATGTCCGACGGACATGCGATGCGCTGAGCTGTGTATACGCAAAATATGTCCCATCGTCTGCGTTGGGTTCATGAGTTGATAAGTCTTGAGGTCCCATTAACACGGGTTCGGGATTTTTTTTGAGGTGTGTCGTTTTGCGATCCTGGATTTGGTAATGAGATTGAGGCTTGTGGTTGGGATTCGTGTGGATTTCGAAGGTAGGAGCTGTGGAAGGGAAGGCAGTTGTGTTGCGCAGACGCTACCCTTAAGGCAAGTGTAGTTGTAACGTCAATATACTGATGGATATGTGATGTGAAGTTCTGTCAGCAGCAAACATCATAACCACAGAGGGGTTTGCCTATTGGGTGTCGTTCGAGATGAAGGAACATCATTGGCTGCTCGGATGCTTTTCGGTCGCACCTTCTGTTTCACCCTGTCGAAGGCAAACCTCTCTGTCTTTGCACGTATCCTCGAGGACAAGGAGTAGCATCAAGGCTGGCCTAGAGTATCACAGCACTTTCAGTATCGAGAGGCTCGTGAGAGCCTAGGTAGAGACAGGCAAGAAACGCCAAAGGGATGAACCAAATGGTCCGAGCGTTATCACTCCTCCTACGACCAGGCTGCGTTTGTACGATCTTGATCTCAAGGCAAGGCAAGGTCCCCAGAGACCGCCCTGGATTGGCCTTTCCAGTTAAGAGAATAGGAGTACTGGACGAGATGCTTACACAACAAGGATGTCTTTATGCTTGTCTCAGCTGTGTATCTTCCGCTCGCCGATGTGTTATAGCTCGCCAATGTGTTATACCAGCGTAGCGAGTCAAAATCAACATGTCGCCATCTCAATCAGTGCCCTATCTCCAGTTCTCGAACACAACCCGGATCTTCAAGGGATGATAGAAAGAAGGAAAAAGCATATTTGTACAAGAAGAAAGAAAGAGTCCTTATATCTTCCTCTCCATTTCGCTTTGCTTCACTTTTCGTCGCCGCTTCGGCCTTCGACACTACTCTGGCAGCACCCGTCGCGGAAAACGGCATCTCGTTGAAACGTTCTATCCGAGTTGATGGTTCCTATCCTTCACGTCTGCAATGAACAGTCGCAGTGTCGCTATTGAAATGCACAGTACTTTCAGTGAGGAGCGATGCCCACGGAGAGAAAGTTGCGCTTAGGTATCTCCATGGTGACAGTTCTGTTCTAGAAGGAATCTGTCCATTCTTATAGCTTGCGATAACACATTAGACTGGTGTGGGAGAGAGGTCGATCGTCGAGTTGTGACTGTCCTTTGCACACGGGAAGGGTGCAGATAAGTTCAGCAACCTCGGCGCTGTAGTATGCGCTCAGCGTGCATAACCCTCTCGGAAGAGACGCAAGCCGAGGACCGAGTGCCATGCTCGTTGAAGCTCGCGTGCCCATAACTCAGCAAAATCGGTACAAAACAGAGCAAGTCGGAGACAGCATGTAACGAATTGGCAGAGCAATGTGTCAGAGGAGCTAGTGGTCGCCGATTTGCGGCGCAAATATTTTTATTCCGGTCGCGCTATGGCATCATGTCTGGACCAAGCGAGCAAAATGTCCGAAAGCGTGGAGCCGAAGGTCAGCAAATAGAAAAGTCCGGCTGCACGCACACATGATGCGACATATAGCAAAGGGCTAAACGCTCGTTATAGAGATGGTCAGACTTGGACAAAGTCGATGAGGTTTGAAGCAGACGGGTAGTCAGCGGGTTAGAAGAAAGCGCATCACGCGGGTCGATTCAAGGTAGTCCCTTCTCCACATCTAGACCCTTCCGCTACACCACATCATTTCAATAAGACCGACCCCTCACCCCGACGAGCCAAGTACCTGTCGAACCTCGATCAATTGCTATCTCCCGTCGCACTGCTCGCGACGACTCCCAGAAAAGACTCAAGAATCAGCAAGAGCATGGCTTAATCTATTCAAATCGCCCACCAAACACGCGATAATGGAATCCGTACACGGCGTCGACGTCAGTTGGGCCCACCAGCCAAACAGAGATAGAGGTGCGCTTTCCACCAATGCCACACATCCCAGCCCGCATACTCAACCTGGAGCAGAACATCCTCAGCATGAACCCGTAGTCCACCGAGCTCCCGGCACGCCCAACGACAATCCTCCACCCGTTTCGTCGCACGCCCGCTCTCGCTCCTCTTCGCCCGTCGAATCCAAGAAGGCCCCTCCATTGCCCTCGAAGCCTCCTTCTCCGCCTCGAAACTCTACACCGACCCAGCCTCCGCCTTCGAACCCGACCGACTCGTCCAATGCAGCGTCCAAGACTTCGTCGCGTAGGCCGGGTATCCTTAGTCGCTCGTCCTCCCAAAGAGAGGGCTCTGATGGTACCAGGACCTCACGTAGAAACTCGTGGATCTCGAACATCAGCTCCAAGTTCTCCTCGCAGGCCCCTCCTTCTCCGAGTGTGCCCCAGACCACCAAATCACAGGCCAATGGCACAAATGCCGGTCCATCGAGCCAATCTGCAAGAGACAATCTAGTCACGAGCCCTACACAACCGACGGCGAATCGCGAGGCCGAGGAACTGCAACCATACGTTCCCCAACGGCCAAAAGAGTCTAACAGCTCCTTCTTTTCCAATCTTACCCGTCGCCTGTCTTCCGGCGCTCAGAACCCCGGTACTCCTCGTCCTGGAGAGAATGGTGGCATGTGCCCACGGCGTGTCCTGAACGTCAACCAGAGTCGCGAACGCTGCCTCTTACCAGAACTCGATTCTGCCAAGTTACGACGCGTCGCCTTCTCGGTCGATGTTGAGATTGCTTCTGGCCCGCGATACCGGGATGACGACGGGGGGGATGCTTCGAAGCAGAAGAAAGCCAAGGACAAGAAGTTTAAGGAACGCGGAGAAGGAGAGGCTCTGAAAAATCCACAAGCAGTCACCGAGCGCAAAGAGCAGTCTGATGCTGCTGCTGCTTCTACTGACGACGCCAGAACCGGATCGCCCGAAAAAGGTCCCGAGAACAGCGACAGAACCACGGGCCCTGTGGACAACTCGACTTCGACACCTGAGGAAGATGCTGCGCGCAAAGAACGGAAAGAGAAGAAGAGACAGAAGGCCGAAAACAGTGGCCAGCTTCCTCGTGAACTGAATGGCGACGTCTCTCCGAAGCAAGGCACTCCAGCCAACCAAACACCCAATGCATCAGGTGCAACAACCCCAAAAGATCGTCCAACCACCGATCCTGTGAGGATATACAGAAGATGCTGTCAGCTCAGAGAATCGCCTATTCTCAAACGTATCACCGAACAGCTAATGGCCGAAGATTGTACTTCGCCCGAGGATCCCGGAACTGTCACTCAACTCAATCTCACTGGATCCCGGCTTCAGCTGGCCGACTTTGTGACACTGAGTGATTGGCTCGCGATTGTTCCTGTGAAGCGATTATTGCTCGAGGATGCAGACATCAGTGACGAGGGCTTGCGTGTCGTCCTGTCTGGTCTGCTCGCTTCCAAAAAGCCTCAACCTACCAGGCGGCGAAACGGTGCTCGTCAGATACCCGCCAAACCTACTGGTGGCATTGTGGAAAAGCTTACACTCAAGAACAACCCGAGAGTGTCGAAAATCGGCTGGAAGCACATCTCTGTCTTCTTGTACATGTGCCGGTCGATCAAGGCTCTTGATGTTTCGATGCTGAACTTCCCTCAAGAGCTACCACCGAGCGAGCCCGATCTAAACATCAAGGCACCTAGCCAAATGCCCAAGATCACTGGCAAATCGGTCGATGCTGCAGAGACATTATACAAGGCACTGTCTGGAAGACTTGGCGGATCACGCCTTGAAGAAATCACCATGGCGGAATGCGGACTTGCACCTCACCAGATTCGCAAGATTGTTGATGGAGCCACAGTCTGTGGCATCGCCAGACTAGGCTTTGCTGGCAACAAGCTTGACGATGAAGGATTTGAACACATACTGCACTATGTACGTTCCGGCGTTTGTCAAGCTCTTGACGTAGGCAGCAATGACCTGCGAGGCAAGCTTGGTAAGCTTGCCGAGGCTTTAAATCACAACTCTGATTGCCCAGTCTGGGGCCTTAGTCTTGCTGGTTGCAGTTTGGACACGAATTCTCTGAGAGAACTCTTACCTACCTTGACAACATTGCAAAATTTCCGTTTCATCGACATCAGCCATAACAGGGACTTGTTCATTGGTGATGCATGCACGCTCCAGCTACTCAGGAAGTACTTGCCCAAGCTGGACAACCTGAAGCGATTGCATCTCATAGACGTCGGTCTGTCAGTGAAGCAGGCCATATCATTGGCAGAGGTATGATCATTCCTATTAACTCTAGATGTTTGATATTGACTTGTAGCAGGTATTGCCAGAAGGCGTCTCGCTTGCTCATCTAACCATTCTTGAAAACCCTCAACTATCTGCATTATCTAAAGCGACCGACGAGGCCAGCCAGGAGGAAGCTTGTGCTTTATACGCCTCGCTTTGTGCTGCTGCACGAGTGTCCAAATCGCTTGTCTGCATTGATGTCGATGTGAGTTACACTGTTCTGATTTATCCTGACACGGCACTGACAAGTCCGATTCAGGTCCCCGGCCCTGGTCAAAGCGAGGTTGTCAAGGCACTGGCGAAACAAATCGTTGCATATTGCCTACGTAATATGGACACAACTATGGCTCAATCATCCCTTCTCCCTGCGGCCACCATGCTGTCCAAGCAACATGGAGTCGAGGATGCCAGGCAGGCACCAGTTCCCGATGTGCTAGTGCATCTCGTGGGACACCTGGACGGAGATCGACCATCCAACGGCAGCGATGATGAAACGGCACCAGATGATGATTACATCGTTGGTGGTAATGGTATCATCAAAGCTCTGGAATACTTCCTCGGACAAGACCAATTGGACAAGCGCAATGGAAGCATATCGCTATCAGGAACCACTACGCCACGAGACATCGGCAATCCGGCTCAGAGTGAAGTCAAGAGAAGAGGAAAGGCCAAGGAGGTCAGTAAAAATCTGCTTGACAGTGCTCGCAAGCTTCGGAACCGCTTGAAGCCTGCTTTGGCCAAGGAGTTTGCGGCTGGTGATGAGATGAACTATCGCCGACTGCTCTTCCTTGATCAAACTTTGAGTGGCATGATTGAAAGATTTGAGGATGAGTTTCCGGAAACTCGCCTTCACCTGGATCTACAAGCGCATCAACAGAGCTTCTCTCTATCTTCGTCGCTCGAGTCAACAGAATCTGGGCCATTGTCCAATGACTTCATGGCCAGCTCTGCTACCACATTCGGGACAGAAACATCGGCCATCGAGTCAGACCAGGATGAAGAATTGCATGTTGGTGGCGGCGGCTCGATGAGAAGGAAAGCTAGCGACGTCAGTCTGGCGTCAAGAGCACTTGCGATTGAAGAAGGACGCATCCATCGTCTGGGGCACAAAGTGCGACAGGACATTATCGACGTGCCAATCGGTGTACAGACATCTGAGCCCGATGCGCACACGGAATGGGCCCCAGGGTCTCACATGGCTGAGATTGCTTCGAAGCTGGGAGATATTTCGGGCCCAGAGCTTCGAGTAATGCTAGACCAAAAAGGTGGATGGGAAGGAGTGATGGAGAAGATGGGGGCCAATTTGGAAGAGCTGCAGCAGTTGCAGATGAAAGACCCTCAAGGATGGGAGCAGTTCAAGGAGAGTCAGCTAAAGGCGCGGGCCAATCGGGGCGCACCGATCTTCTTGTGATATGGGCAATGTCTATTGTACTTGATATGTTTATGAAAGGTGGGCAAGGAGAATTTTCTTGTTTGCTAAATTGGGCAGGCAGGCGTTTGGATGAGCGCTTTATGGCTAGGACGACAATCATCATCAAACTCGGCAGTTGCATTATCAAAGACTCGCACCAGGGTCGAATTCATTATTTTGTCAAGCGACAAGATGCAGTTCAGTCAATGTTTCGATTGTATGCAATGCGGATGATGAGCCAGGGGTCGAAGTGTGGGGAAGGAGCGAGGGAGCTTCTGCATGTGAATGTGCCTAGCTTGACACCTAATCAATAATTTGGTCACGTTTGCGACGGTGACTGCTGTCCTTCTACTCGCTTTCCCTTCTTTCCTCCCACCTCGGGCCATACGAGACTAATATAGATTGCACTGGGGCCACCTCTTTTGTTGGAGAACGACGTCACCAACTGGCCAGCTTGCGCACACTCGCATCGCACTTTATGCAGCAATCCGCCCACTAGGAATTGACTCGTTCGCTACACCCGCTCGTGCTCGCTCCTGGACGCCGTAATCATGTCATACGCTCTACCTCGCACTGGCCCCGATGCCGGACGATCACGATTCCAATCCAAAGACGATGCCTCTACTGGCGGTGCAGGCGTGGCCGAGAAAATAGGAGGAATGTTTGGCGACAGGAGACCCTCGTTGCCAATGTACAAAGACAAGCCGTTCGCCAACTCCTCCCGCAGACTGCCGTGGTTCAGAAGGAAACGTTTCCTCGCTGCCCTGTTAGTTGTCTTTACCACAACCTTCTACTGGCTAGGCCTGTTCGGTGCCTCAGCCCCTAGTGTTAGAAGGTCCAAGAAACCTGCCAATTGGGAAGATCGGAGGGAACAAGTAAGAGACGCTTTCAAATTGAGTTGGTCGGCTTATGAGCAACATGGCTGGGGCTATGACGAGTTCAAGCCCGTCTCACAGACTGGCCGTCATATGGTCAAAGGTGGCATGGGCTGGATCATAGTAGATGCTCTCGACACTCTTATGCTCATGAACCTCACCACCGAACTCTCGCACGCTAGAGACTGGGTGTCGACCACCTTGAACTACGACATCGACCACGACGTAAACACTTTTGAGACAACCATTCGCATGCTCGGAGGTTTACTGTCTGCTCATTACATCTCCACCACTTTTCCCGACTACGCTCCCTTGACAAGCCACTCTGCTACAGGTGCTTCCATCAGCGAAGACCTGTACCTGGAAAAGGCTGCAGACCTGGCCGATCGTCTTCTTGGCGCGTATGACTCCAACTCTGGTGTGCCATATGCCAGTGTCAATCTCCACACCGGCAAAGGTATACCTTCTCACGATGACGGCGGCGCCTCTTCGACCGCTGAAGCCACCAGTCTTCAACTCGAGATGAAATATCTGGCCAAGCTGACTGGCGAGGTGCATTACTGGGAGAAGGCTGAGAAGGTTATGCAAGTAGTCGATGACAATGGCATGGAGGACGGTCTTTTACCCATCTTCATCTACGCTCAGACCGGAAACTTTAGAGGCAACAACATCAGATTGGGCAGTCGCGGTGACTCTTACTACGGTATGTTAGGTTGGCAACATGCATTGACCTGCGCTAATCTTCATAGAATACCTCATCAAGCAGTATCTGCAGACCTCAAAGCAAGAGTCTGTTTACCAGGAAATGTGGGACCAGTCTCTCGCTGGTATCCAAAAGCACCTTATCACGTACTCACAGAAAGCCAATCTCACCATTCTTGGTGAGCGCCCCTCAGGTCTTGACCAACCAATTTCCCCCAAGATGGATCACTTGGTATGCTTCATGCCAGGTACTATCGCTCTGGGAGCAACTCAAGGTCAGACCCTCGCCGAAGCCAAGAAGTCTGCCACTTGGGGCAAGAAACAAGAGGGTGAGATTGAGCTTGCCAAGCAGCTCATGAAGACGTGTTGGGCGACATACAAGGTCGCTGCCACCGGTCTGGCTCCCGAAATCACCCACTTTGAGATGCACGATCCTCCCGCCATGATGCCTGATGGCATTCTTCAATCGCCCGAGACACTGTCCGACGACGCCGAAGCTGAGTGGAAGAACGATTTGATCATCAAGCCCGCCGACGCACACAACCTGCAACGCCCCGAGACTGTCGAGAGTCTGTTCTACATGTGGCGTATCACCGGCGACGATATCTATAGAGAGTGGGGCTGGCAAATGTTCGAGTCCTTTGTCAAGCACACCGCAGTTGACCACAATGGCGGATACACGAGCATCAACGATGTCACCTCGGTACCCACCTCTGCAAGAGACAACATGGAAAGTTTCTGGCTTGCAGAGACCTTGAAGTACTTTTATCTGCTGTTTGGCCCGAACGATATCTTGCCGCTGGACAAAGTCGTCTTCAACACTGAAGCTCACGCATTCCCGAACTTTGAGTTGGGTAAATTGTTCAAGACTGGGTGGAAGCGCAAGGCTAGAGACTCGAATGGGCAGATTGTTGAGAGCGCTGCTCCAAGAGATGCCATCACTGGCGATGTGAAGAAGCAGGATCAGGCTGAAGGTGCAGGCATCAAGACGGTGACTGTACAGGCCGCCAAGACATTGGCAGTAGAGAAACCTGTCAAGGTGGAAGAAGCATAGTCTACAAAAGCACAGTGTGTTGTTTTGAGATGATTGTTGCATAGCGTTATTTACCAGAAACACAAGTACGAAAAGCATATATTCATACACAATCATCATCTGCTCATACATCGTTCTCACTGTTGTCACCAGCAAGATGGCTGATTACCATTCTCCCTGTTCTCCAATTCTCAAACATCCACACCATCCTCGACACCAATAACCCTCCTCGCAACAACCAATCCCTCACTCCCCTCCCCCAACAACCTCACCAACTCCTCCCCAGCAACCTCCAACATGCCTCTATCCACCGGCTCCAACGCATCAAGAATAAACAACGCCGCCCCCGTCTCCTCTGTCAATTGCGTCCTAACCCCCTGCCTCCAATTCCAATTCCTACACGTGACACCACCCTCATCACACCAAACCACTTCTCCCATTTCCGGTTTCTCGTCTCCAGCTTTGGTCTCGAATTTCTCGTCCCCAGTGGCGCGGAGGAGTTGCGGAAACCCTTGATAAGCATTCAAATCCTCGCCGCCGAGACAAATGTTGTGAAGTACGGAAACAGCATTGTAGATATCTGTCAGTCTATTAATGCGAGGTAAACCTCCCGCAATGGCCCGTCTCGTCAATGCTTCGATCGAACTCTGGTATTTTTTGGGTTTGGCGCCAAAGGATTTGTAAGTGTCGCGCCAGGCTTTGATGGCTGAGATTTCGGTGATGGGAGTGGAGGAAGAGACGCGGGTTTTGGCGGTTTCTTCTGCGGAGGAGAGGAGTTGGGAGGAGGAGGAGTCGCTGGGGGAGGGTTTGATGCCGTCGACTGCTATCAGGAGAGCGAGGTAATCTGGGCGTAGCTCAAAGACGCTCTTGGCGACGGTGGCGCTGTCGACGAATTTTTGGAGTTCGGTTATGGAACGCATGGCTGAGGGTGGTATAAAGTTGATGGGAAGACAAAGAGTTGTGTTCTTCCTTGGACTGTGATGGTTGCAAAGTATATATCTATGGACGCTCGGACCAGCTTGTCACTTGTCACTCGCAGGGCGTGAAAAGTTGTAAAACGACAACGTAAGTAGAGAAGGTTCTAGGTGCCCTAGACGCTCTTGACCCGTTGATTGAACATGCCTGTTGTCCATCGAAGAGCATCGCTTACCTCGGACGATTCATGTCTTGTACTGCCTGCACAGGGACCGGTTGGAAATAGTAGACTTTAAGGGCGACGACATCATCTCCCTCATGTTCATTCTTATAATACCAAGAGCGAATGAAAAGCACACAGAAGAAAAGAACAAGCTATGGAAGAATGAAGAGAAAATGCAACGCTTGCTAGCTGGTTTGAACAAATGTATCAAAACCGCAAAGCATGGTATAGAGAAGAAGCGGAAAATAGTAGCATGGAATGCAAAGAAGATGGGAAAACAGGTGATGTGGAAAGAAGAATCGAAGAAGAAAAGTAAGAAGCAGGAAAGAAGTCTTCATGTTCATCTCCCTTCCCAAATATTGTAACGCCATGAGTCGTCAAACAAAAGTTAATTCTCCCTATCGAACCAGGGAGTTTGTGTTGTAGTAAAGACGATTTTGTGCCATCATTCCTCGTTCCAGAGGAAGGATAGGTCGTCGCTGAATATGTCTAATATTGTGCAGAAAAACGAAAAGGTGACAAATGAACTAGGTCGTGGCGATGGTGTTGTAGATACACCATTTTACAGCACATCGAAAATGTTGCGCTGGATTGGAAAAGCTCCTTTTTGCGGCGGACTACGCGGATCCTCTCTCCCGTTGACGGCGGCAGTGGTAGACCTCTCCACGTCAGGCTCTCCAGGAAGGTTGGCGAATGGGTTCTGAGTGAATTCAAAAGCACGTGGTGATGCCAAGGCATCCATGAAGTCCGGCTCGTCATGCGTCAATTCGGCCTCGAGCTTCGATTGTATGTTTTGCAGCTCTCGTTGCTCGCTCAAGCTAGGCGCACTGATCTTAGGTCTCAATGTAAGATTCTTGGGTGCCTTCTTCTGTGACTTGGGCGCCTTTGGAGCGAGACGCTGAGGTCTGAGGTGAGGTAATACTGCTGAACCCATGCCTAGTGCCCCAAGTAAGGACTCGCGATCAAAAGGTGACTGCGAGAACTCTGAAGCGCGAGGAGACATCAAGCCAAACTGATCGGCCGAGTCGGCCTCTTTCGAAGGTCTGAGAGGCGCCATCGCAAACTCTGTAGCTCTTGGAGAAACGATTGGAGTGATGTGCCTTCCAGAATCCTGCCTGATATGAGATTCAAGGTTCAGTGACTTCGGTCGGTCTTTCGACTCTTTCACGACCTTGGGTTCGAGGATGGGGTGGTCTTCTGTGATCTGCACGACAGGTACTGTGCGACCATTTGGATCCACGTAAGCTGCTTCAGTGCGAGAGGATTCTTCTGACTTCTTGGATACGGGTGCGGTATCGTCTGATGGCCAAGTAAGACCTGAAGGCGCCGAGGAAGGGCCTGGGCTGACAGCCAGAAGGTCAGGATTGCGCAAAAGCTTTGACTGTGCCGTATCCGGTGGAAGAGGAGCAGTCTTTGGTGATTTGATACCAGGAACGCTGCTGCCGTCGTAGGATGCCGGACGTCCTGTCTCGGTAAACCCAAAAGGAGGCGAGTTGGGACTCAGACCGCGAGTATTGCCAAATCTGCTCTGAGGTCTTTGCAAAGTTGATCGGAACTCTTGAAGCTGCATGATCAAATTCATGTTGGGTCCAATCCACCTGCTTCGCTTCTTCACATCATCGTACGCTTCTTGAACGCTCATCGAGGGGTTTTTGTATAGTACGTAAGCCACAACCAGTGTCGCCGATCTGCTCACACCGCATTGACAATGGATCAGAACACGTTTCCCGAGCTGGATACGTTCGTCAATAACCTTTACTAGGCGGACGAGGTCAGGAACAATGTCAGTATTGTGCTCCCAAGGGATATGGATATACTCCGGTTCCGGTTTCGTGGAGTCTTTCGACTGAGGCGCAGAAGTGATGTCTTTCATGAACGGGTTTGCCTTGGGTGTAGTTGGTGACGATTCGATTACTGGACTCAAATTCTCCCATCCAAACCCCTTCTGAGAGATCAAGTGGTTGCGCTTTGGGGCGTACTGAATACCGCCTCCACCATCGAGACGCAGTTCTGGACCAGACGGTTGAAATGTTGCAAAATCGAAAGGATTCTTAACTTCGCTAGCAACATTCAAAATGACGTCGTAGTGGGAAGCCTGTGCAGCTGTTGGTTCCAGGTAGAGATCCAGGTAACGGCCATAAACACAAATAGGTCCATCAGGGTAAGCTTCCGGTTTCTCCTCTTTCGATTGAGGCACGTCGAAGTTCTGGTCTGAGTCGTTGGTTTGGAGGGGTCCGCGCATGTGTAAGGGCAATGCAAACTCTTTCTGTCCTTGTTGTGCTTCCGAGGATGGCTCTTCGCGGATCTCCTCGGCGATGTGTAGGGGCAGAGAGGGTGATGACTGGAAATGCCGAAGCACATTGGGGCGAGCAAATGATGGAGTCGGAGGTACAACGGCACGTCCGTTCTGAGGCAATGCCTTGGTGTTGGCTGGTGTTAGAATTGTCAAGCCGAGGGTCTTGCTAGAACGTCTCTTTGTTAAACTGGGAGGCTTGGAGAAAGATTGACCAAGGCTATCTGAGCTCGCGGCGCCCTGAAGGGATGATGACATGGGCAGAGACGTGGTGGATGCGGCTCTGGACATGACAAAGGCGCCTGATGTATTGACGGCGAGATTCTTGAGATTTCTTCCTTTTCTGCCAGGAGTGGCAGATCGTTGCATCTCGAAGAAGGGTTGTGATGAGTGCATCATGGCATTGTCTGAAGTATGCGGTCTAGTCATGCCGAACGAAGATGGGTATGGCTTGCCTAATGGCGACTCTGGTGAGGAACCTGGAGACATCTCTGTCGCCGAAGAGTCGTCGATGATGGATGCGGTTGTAGTAGGAGACGAATCCGCCGAGGTCGACGCAGATGTTGATACACTCTCTTTGTGTTGGTGATATGACTCGAATGGTTTCTGTAGTGCTGTACCTGCTCGCGAGACATCACCGCCCGGTAGCGGTTTGCTCGTGCCCACAGGTCCGTGGATATCACTAATCATTGCAATGTCGCACAGACTGCTTGCTGATCAGACTGACAGACTCGACGACGTCGGAGAAGCCAAGTTGAAGAAGTGTTCTGGGTTGTGGTTAGATGCGTGGTCTGTTTGCGATGCGATTGAGATCGTCAGAACATGGAACAAGTGCGATCTTACAATAACAGATGTCGGGCCTTCACCGAGAAAGGAGTTTGCGAATGCAGCAGAGACAAGCAAGGTCGACAAGCGGATGTAAGATCGTGAAGGAAAGAGGGAAGATCGCCAGCAATGGTTAAGCGGACAAACGAGAGCAAACTATTAGAAGCAAGATTGGCACTATAAAGCCATTTCTCGAAGCAGTAATCGGCGAGTCCGAGCAGGCGGCGAGTCGACGGTATGGTCGGCCGTAGAGGTGAACAAAAGGTATGTCAAGATAGGATGGTTAGAAGTCTGGTTGGTTGGACGAAATGTGTTAGCAGGGCGCTTCACAGAATCTACATGCGTGGTTGACCAATCATAATATGAAGCGGCTTGTAGCCGCGCTGGGGTCATGCAGCGGCCGCATTGAGTGCAGTAGCGCCCGGAACTCTTTCTGACAAAGGATAGAAACACTTGTACGAGCTGAATAGAAGCCTTGACGGATATACATACCACGAGGTCTTGACGGTCGAGTCCAGTCGGCGTAGAAGAGGTATGACGCGAAATCAGATGTACTTGCAAGTCAAAGACTTGTTCTGGGCAGCGCCGAGGAATGTTGTTTTTGTCCGACTCGGGATGTAATATTAAGGGCAGTTCAAGGAGCAGTCTGACGGGTGGAAGAAGAGATTCGTTTGCGAACAACGCGCCGGCAGTTGTTGTCTTTCAAACAGAGGCTGCAATTTGATGCGAAACCGTACTGGTCAACGGCGCTGGCAGGGAGGTGGGAGAGTTGAGGGCGAGGCTATGCTGGGGAAGGGTCGAGGTGCAGTGTCGAATGCGTATGCTGAGAGTGAGAGCGGGCAGGGAAGGCGCGAACAAAGAAGAGGCTAGGTATGCCGGGCGCAGTGTTGTCGGTGTCAGGTTGTCGGGACTTGGGCGGGAAGCGTCGCCGTTTGTTCTCGGGGACAAAGCAGAGGGCGATATTAAGAGGAGCGCTTGGTCGAAGGAGAGCAGAAAGGGACAAAGAGCAAAGAAGATGCACCGGCCAGTCCACTGGGCGCGCTTGAAGGAGGAGAGAGATGGTGGCAGTTGCAGGACCACACCACACAAACGGTGGAGCGCCAAGGGCTTGCTATTTTTAGTCGCCAGCTTTCTGGTTGTTTTCTGTGCCGCTGCTTGTGTTTCATCATTCGAGAACTCGAAACGCCGACTGGCCCTATTTCAATCTATGGCAATGACGACTGACCCGGTACAACAGCAGAGGTTTCGTTGTTGAAAGATGCAAGATAATAATGACCATGTACAATAAATACCCAGTGTCGTCCTCGCGTACCCACATGTCGACTTAGGTCAACGGCACCGTGGATTTATTTCTAATTCGACACGAGGTCCACCGTCTACGGGCAAGTCGCCGAGGCCCTTTGAGCTTCCTAAGGCCATCATCATGTCTACGGTGGGCCAACGGTACATAGGCACTGCTCACCTGGTACAAACGGTCCGCAGATTGCTTTTCTTTGCCTACCTTTCCAGGCGTGTAGGCGGAGACGAGAGCGAGGAACAGTCCTGCGGCCGCAAACACCTTTTGACACACTTCTCGGCGTGTCAGCCATGATTAGGGCACTTCGACTAAGCGAGATACAGGCTCGAGTCTCGGGGCATGTTAGTGACCTATGAACAATATCGTGAATCGCTATAGCGAGAAAAGGCCAAATCGAGGTTGGCGGGATCTTGATTTTGATGGATGCTTGGTGCGTGAAGTGGCTGGTTGATACTATAGTTTGCAGGGGCAGGCTGAACAGTGTGAAGAACCGCGCGAAGCTTTAGACACGCCAGCCCCTCGCTCCGTCTTTGCTGTCTCGAACGGCTACTGCTTCAATCGCGTCGTACCTGGTTGCTACCGCTCCGTCAGAAACTCATCGCATCTACTGCTTGCCGATTGCGCGCGTCAAGAGTTTGTCGCTCTGCTGAAAGAGCTTGCACACAAAAAGGACCTAGGGAAAACAGAAGGAAAAACAAACACCTTCAGCATCCAGGTTAGGCGGGCAGCCTCCACAGAAAACCCAAGGCCGCGCAGAAGAATGCTCCTATGATCACCTCGTCTGGAAATGTCGACCAGCGATCATGACAATGTCAGTCAAAACAGGAGGGTGAGCGTGTCGAGGATGCGCCAGACAGTCAATCCCACCGACGATCTGTTTTTGAGCCTCGCCATGGACGGCCCCGACGCAGCACATGGCAAAGGTATGCCCGTTCTCGACTGAACTTCGCGCAATACACGCTTATGCAGTTGCAGTGCCCCAGCGCAAGCCCTTGAACGTGCGAGAACGCGCTCCATCCAACGAGAGTCTCAATGCAACCAGACTGGCCGAGTTGCGCGCTCAACACTCGCCAACCCCTGCTCAAACCGAACACAACAACATTCGTACTCCCTCGCTACGTGCCTCTATGCGCAAGCCTCGCTATGCCGTTGGAACAACCACATCGTCGTCCTTCGAGGCCGCTGCCCGCGAGTGGAATGCCTCGCCCGATGTCCTCAAGTTTCCCTCCAAGCGTCCTACAGGTACAAACATATCCGACGCTATACCAAAACAGCGTCGCATGTACCGCGTGGGAAAGGCATATGAGCCGTTGACCAGCTCTCGTAATCTGTCCAGTCTTTCTGACCGTCTCGCCCAAGGCCTCATCACACCGACCATGTCTCCGGCCCCGACTGCTCGAAAAGGTTCCAATGCCGAGAGTGAATCGGTAGATTCTGTCAATGCACCCTCTACCGTGTGGGACGAACTCGACGATCTCAAATCCCGTATTCGTAGTCTCGAGATTGGCGGCAAGCCTTCACCTTCCCGCGCAAATGCTACAAATCAGTCCTTCGAACGCCCTCGCACAGCAACCACTGCGCCGACTACTATATCATCCTCTCCAAAGCATTCTCGAAAACAGAGCAGCGTACCCGCTGATGTCAATACTCCTGGTCTGTCTACAGCTAACCTGCATCCACTTTTACATAGTGCCCTCGGCAAAGCCAAAAATGTGCTCAACCCACAGCTCTATCGTTCCCTAGAGGCAACAGCTTCTGATGCTCTGGCACTGGCCGCCATGACGGGCAGTGGCGGACCTCAAGGTACTGCTTTTACGGCTACATCTATGGTCAATGGTGCTGCCGCCTCCGATAGGCACATCAGAAGAAAGGCCGACAGTATGTGCAGGAATCTTACAGATCTTTGTATCGCACTCTGTGAGGGCAAGTCAGATCTTGTAAGCCCCAACGTCAAGTCCTCGACCACAAGCAAACCTCAAATCCAAGCCGAAACGCCATCATCGCGTTATGCTCGTAGATCGAGTCTCGGTCTGCAGGATCTTCAAATCAGGACTGAGGCCCCCAGATCTGTGAGTCGTCTCGATAGCCGGAGGAGTAGTTTGCTTGGCTTGGGGTTGGGCAACACCATCAGCACGAGCCCACTGGAAGCCAACGATAAATACCTCGGTCAGGAACTGTCACCTAGTCACGACCAGACTGATTATGCCGCCCGCTACAACCGCCCAGGCACCAGTATACAAAGGTATTCTCAGGCCGAGGACGATGCTACTCAAGACATTCCCTCGCGCGCTCCTTCTCGTGCCATGACGGAAACGGGCCACATGAGACAGTCGTCTACACGCAGAACAGATTACGGCGGCGGTGTACAACATTCTCCTAGCTTGCGCGAGACTCTGGCAGCTCGACGCGCGAACGCGGGGGAAGGCAGCCAATACGGGTCAACGTCTTCTCACTCAGAAGCAGCGAGACGCATCTTGGAGCGCCGTGCGGCGATTCAACTTGAAGAGAGCCAGTATGTGCCTAAGAGGCGTCGCATTGCATCTCTGACACAATACTCACCTTTGAGCCCTCGAATCGGGAGCGAGCCAGTCCGTACGAGTAGTCTCTCGAGAAGGCGTAACCTCATCGTGGAATAACGAAGTTCATGGTTCTCTCTACGACTTTTTCCTTTCTTGTTCTCTTCTAGATGCATATACATACATAGGGCTTGGACTGCTTTTTGCGCCAACAAGGCTGCATTTCTTGTAAAACTGGCTATGGATAGATAGCAACTTTTCACCAAATGTTTTCTCACGCTGTCGCACGTCAAAATTTGCCGAAACTTGATTTTCCAGTGCCACAGCGAACATCGAAGATGATGCGCGACCAGCCCGGATTTCTGGGTGGCTGAGCGTGACGCACCACGCGGGTAACAACCCACGTCACTGTGCAGGCGCATGTGAAAGAGTTGATATCAGTCTGCTTGGGTGTGTGATTGATCTCAATAGTTGTGATACAAGAACAAAAAACATCTCGACTCTGCCTTTTTCCACTTTCAAGTCTCCATCTTGTCCTTACTATCACACTATATCATCAAAAGCCACAACCACACGCACACACTTACGACGACATGGAGTGGTCAAAGAAGCAATACAACCAGCAGTACGAGAACTGGTATCCCTGGATCGAGGACAATGTTCTCTACTACTTCACCAAGGATAACAAGGCCTCATACGCCACCAAAGGTACATCTACTCGCCTTGCGACTCAGACTATGTTGCTGACCTATGCTCTACAGACCAGCTCAGCAAGACCAAGATCACCGGCAACGAACAAGTCGACAACCTTCAAGACGGTGTGAACAACCTCGCAGCCGGCCAAGTCGGACAGGGCGGACTTCTACAACCCGTTGGTGACAGTGTCTCCAAGGAGGGCATCAACCGCGCCGAGAGAGGAGGCAAGGACGACAGCGGTAGCTATGCTGGCGCAATGGGTTCCAGTGCCCAGGCCGGTGCCAGCAAGGTCAGCGAGGGCGCAAAGGGCGCAGGCAGCTACGTGGGAAGCTTCTTTGGCGGTAAGAAGGAGGAGAAGAAGTGATCAAAGGTCACTATGCCGTTCTGTTTTCACGAGTAACATGATGGGAGTTTGACGACTTTGTGTTTTGGTTTTCTGAATTTGGCTTTCGGGAGCGGTCAACGGTATACCTTCTAATTGCTTTCTTCGTCCTCATGCCTTGATTCATGACATTTCAGCTTCTATCTTGCCGTCCTCTCTGCCTGTCCAAGCCCAGCACATCTCATGCATAATACCTCAAGGCGAGCGTCTCGACATCGAAGGTTCGACACGCTCTTCCTGTCGAGCACGACATAGACCTCGAAAAGACTTCCATCAGTACAGTCCATCTGTCGCGTTACAACCACCGTCGCGATGGAGAGAGAGACGGAAGCGTGACATTTTTCTGCACACGGGACGAACGACTGATGACCTTCTTTCTGCCAAGGGTGTTGTAGTTGTCGACTTCCCGTCTCCTCATCACATTCAAGATCCTGGTTCAGCCACCTGGATTTTTGACGTCAGATCAAGATCAAGCAAGAATTGCCGATACAGGCAGATCGTATTATTGAAGATCATCCAATACAGCTCGTCCTCCATGCAAAACGACCTCATTGGAAGTTGAAACCGCAGCGGATTTGACTTTGGTCACCAAGAAAGTAGTGGTCGACGGACCGTCAGCATGTCGTCGATGCGCCCGAGTTGGCAGGCCTTAGAATCACTCATTTTCTGCAATTTCTCGACTCTGTAAACTTGCCCTCCTCTTCGTGACTTCAGACGACTCTACCCTTCCGCGACCTCCATCATGGTACACCTTGACTCTCCCGGTGCGGATACTGGCATCTTCACCACGGAAGAAGTGCGACCGCGATCGAAGCCTTGCAAGTCGACGTCACGGATCATTTCCCTACCACGCAACCACTACAAGGAGCCGCCAAACCTCGCAGCAGGATTCCGATCACTCGACCTGTCCTGTGAAGCACCAGTCAGAGCGAATCTGGTTGCAGACAAGATTACAACAGACTCGTTTCGCATAACACTGGAAACCTGGGGCGAGAAATCGCTACTCTACTCGGCAAGCGCGACGTGGATTGAGCACAAAGCCTACGCCAAAGACTGCCTGTTTGGCCAATTCGACACGCACGATCTGCCAGCGAACAGTCAAGCGAGTAAGAGAGGGGCACAACGAGAGAATTCGCAGGACTTTGTCTTTCCTCATGCCTTCAAGGACGACTGTGAGGTCGTCTGTTGGTTAAATCGTCTCGATATGGCGAGTGGCGACAGGAATTATCGCATAAGGGCTTATGCGACCAATATCAGCCGCACAGGCTTCACGGCACATATTGATACTTGGGGGGACAGTCTATTGTATGGAGGGGCCATGTGCTGGATTGCATTCCCAAAGCGCAAGCGCTACGTCCAAGCAGGCAGCTTTCAGACAGGGGACGTCAGAAGCTGGAGCAATCCGATACCCGAGACGAGTTCGCGGGTCAAGTTTGACGAGGGTGTGTTCAAGTCGCATAGACCTGCTCCCACGGTTCTTTGCGCCATCAACATGATTGACATGGCCGGCAATGCAGACTTGCGAGTCTCTGTCGACGTGAATGATGTTGATGCACAAGGATTCCGTTGGTCGTTGAAGACGTTTGAGGACAGTACACTGTACGCTGCTGGTGCGAGCTGGATAGCTCTTGGTTTCGCATGAGCAGATGGCAGTCATCTAGGGTTAAGATAGTCGAGCACGAAGCGGACTGAGGCTGTGACAAGCTAGAGTCGCGTTGAGTGGAAGCGAAGAGGGTGAGGACTTGATAGTCAGTGAAGTGGAGGCTCACACAGGTCGCTAATATTGTATAATAGCTTGTAAGTAAATGCTGCCGTAGAACGGGAACATGGTTAATGGAAGCAGGTTATCTCGAGCGCAACACAACCTTCGCTCAACGTGTGCTCTGTACCGTTTCAAAGTTGTTCCCCTGTCATGATCCACGTTTGTGTTCTTCATGTGGTGACAGCCGTGGGGCCATGAGGTCGAATCAGGGGCAGTGTAACAAAGACGACAAGGCAGCAGAAGCACGCAAACGACCTATCCAGCAGCTTGTGATGTTTCTTGCTTCAGTCATTTTTACGTCCGAAAAGCGATTCGATCGATTGAGAACAAGTTCTGATTTGCTGTGGCTGTTCGGCTGACCGGTTCGTAGCCAATGACTGTGAGGTTGACAGCCTTGGTGGACCTTCACTTCCAATTACATCGACATTACCTTTTTCTGTCACACTGGCCGAGCAGCATTTTGTTATTGTCGGCTTATTCACGCAAAAGCATATAATGCGCGTTTCTGCTTCCTTGTTACCATCTGCTACTTCATTCGTTGTTTGAGCTGTCTGACCATTGATTCCACCACTCACCACACGCCAACGCTTGCTATCACGCATCACGTCTTTGAGTCACGAAGGAAATGGCACCCAACATTGCCCTTCAACGTGCTCGTTCGCCAAGCAGTGGCCGCCGCAGACAACTTCTTCTTCCTGCAATCTTTCAACACATCCAGGACACTCGCAACAGCTCCAACTCGCCCACACCCGATCCCATCAACAACTCTATCAGCATGCCATCATCCATCGACCTTTCCGACCTCTCGGACGCACTCGAGTCACCTATGATGTCCAACCAGCACAAGGGAATGGTCAAGGCTAGAGGAGTCCGATTCAACAACAGAGTCAGCATTGTCGAAATCCCAGCCCCCGAACAGATCCAAAGCCATCGCGTCAGTTTCAGCGAAGAAGTCATCGACATCGACACAGCAGAACCCACACATGCATCATCCCCATCGCCCAGCCCTCCTAAGAAGCGTGTTCGCTTTGGCTGTCTCAAGACCGGCGTGCGCAAACATCTCTCGCACACTTCGATCTACAAGATGAAGAACTTTGAGACCATCAGTCCCCTCATGACGCCCAAGAAGAGAGTCCGCTTCGGCTGCATGAAGTGTGAAGCTCCCGTCATGACTCAGACCAACGTCGAAGTGACTGAGCTATTGGCCGAGGAGGCTGCCACTTTCAAGCGCGAAAAGAGAAGAGGCTCGAGTTCGGATGCTGACAGCGAGATGTCTGATCAGACGTCTTGGTCCGAAGACGTCGAGGTGGATTGAATTAGTGTCACAAGAAGTGACGACAAAGGCGCTCATCCTGTTGTCATGTCGAGGATGTTACACCAGGACAAACAATGAGGCAGGGTGGCTATGCTTTCGGTTTGCTGGATAGAAGCAAGCTTTGCGCAGGCTAAGTGAACGAATTACGAACTTGACTTTGATGAAAGGTATACCAACCAAACACGAGTTAGAGGGAGTTGGATTAGGCTGCAGAGGGACATCGGATTTGGTGCATGCATGCCGTTAGAAGAGAATCAGTCAAAACATTTGCTCCCTTCTTTGTAGTCTGCTTATAGACCCTTGTGGATCTCTTGTGACAGCATGAATGTTTCTTGAAATAGTGACAATGGCCAAAGCCTATCAGTGGTATAGACGTTTCGTCCGTGCGCTGTCGCGTGCCTCGGCTATCGGAGATAAGAGCGATGACATATCATTACCGCTTCCGGGCAACTAGAACATTCGAACAAACACCCATGTCTAGATGCGACCAGCACCCCTTTAGCGATCAGACGACCGCCCTTCTGCGACTGGCCGCCCATGCATAGTGTGACGGATCCTCGATAATACCCGCGCCCGTCTGGACAGCCAACATGGCGCACCTCGCCGAGAAGCTCAAACAACAAGGCAACGATCTATTCAAGGCAGGCGACTATGCAGCAGCAGAGGCACAATACACGGCCGCCATCACAAAGTTCTCGCGCAACCCCCTCCTCTTCACCAACCGCGCACTCGCCCGCATCCGTCTGCAAAGATGGCAGGGCGTCATCGACGACTGCCTGCACAGCATCAGCCTGACACCGCACAATGCCTTCAACTTCAAGTCCTACTTCTACCTCGCCCAGGCCCAGCTCGCCCTCCACCACCCCAATGAAGCGCTATCTTCTGCCTTGACCGCATACAATCAAGCCATGCACCCTCCACCCGCCGAAGCAAACAAAGCCACCGCCGCCCTCCCCTCCCTCTCCGAACTCGTCCTCAAATGCAAAAAAGAAAAGTTTGCCGCGCGCGAACGCGAGCGCAGACGCAAAAGAGGCGACATACTCGCCGAACTGGAAGAATCTCTCGAGCACAACAAGCGCTCCGAACTCCTCCAAATCGAGACCTCGCTCGAGGACTCCAGTATCGGTGTTGTGGAAGCCCAAGAGCGCAGGCAAGAGATACTGGACACGCATCAAAAGAAAATCGACGAACTCAAGACTGTGTTTGCGTTGGCGGATCCCGAGAATCATCAGCCTAGGGAGGTTCCTGATTACTTGGTCGACACGATCAGTTTTGAGATTATGCATGACCCAGTCCTCACGAGGACGGGGCATAGTTATGAGAGAGCAACGTTACTGGAGCATTTGAAGACTAATCCTACGGATCCGTTGACCAGAGAGCCTTTGACAGTCAAAGATCTACGGCCCAATGTTGCTTTGAGGCAAGTGCTCGAGGAGTTTTGGAAGACGGCGGGCACTTGGGCTATTGATTGGTGAGGATCTTGTCGAATGGTTTTGGCCTCTTCTTCCTTCTGCTGCTCTTTTTGGACCAAAGCGCTGCATCTTGTGGATTTTCATTCTCTCATTTTTTCTTGATCTATCTCTGGTTGGGCATAGCGAAACGGCGTACATCATTCGCAGTATACACACATCTTTTTTACTCGCATTGTCTCTGTTCCTTTTCTTCCGGTCCAGCTCGCCAATTTTACTACAAACAAAATGCCTGGCTCACGTACTTGTAGCAGCACATTCCTCGTCTCACATCACTCCTGGCATATCTTGTGTACAAGCATCTACACAACTCTATGGGATGCACAACAAAAACGATGACTTTCGCGTATAGGATATCAACCTGATAATGATTTGGTGGAGTCCCCAACATATTCTGATCAATGTAATATATTTGATCAATGAAATGCACGACGAGACAACAAAATCAGTTGACATTTCTACCGCTACTTTTCGATATTTACACTTGACAACTAGGAAGAGGGATGGTCTAGAAATGGTGGTTACATGTTTGTGCACGAAAAACTACAAGACATGCTTTTGATGTAACAGTAATAGCACGAAAAGCACACAAGGAAACGAACGCAATGCTGCAAAACTTCATGCCGACCAAAGATAAATCAGACATGTACAACCTAAACAACTACATCCCCAAGCCATCGGACATTTTCTTGTTCTGTTCTGCATATATATATGATGTTGAATGCTGCGAGTACATAAAACTCCTACTCCCAGCAGACCAGCAAAACGAACATCGTATCATTGAAAAGCAACAGATACAAGAAAACTCTTCTCTCGCAATCACAGATACATCCACAAGCTAAACAGAGTCTCTAGTAAACAAAAACAAAGATACCATAAAAATGTCAACAAGCAAAGGTACACCCATCAATGTACCATCACGTGCCATGGTCCAACAATCAAATCTCTCGATCCTCATGATTCCACATGTCATCCATGCACTTGTCGATTTTGGCCATCCCGTGTGGTTCTCGTTAGCTTGCATGCACAGTGGTACACTGAACTTGGCACAAAAGCCACAACAACATGCCGGTAGACGTTGTGATGCTCCATCCCTCTCTCGCGTCGCCCGTTATACCCCCTGAAACTCCTTCCCGACCCGACCAGTGGACTGGGATCCCGCACAGAGCACACCTTACCCGCAAACCCGTTTATGGCATTGCCCCCTTTCCTGCATCAAGTATCCGAGGACCACGATCGAGCCAAGAAGAAGCACCGCGGAGGAGGCCAGAAAAGTCTGAGCAAGGTGATGGCAAGAAACATTTCGTGGAACTTCTGAGGATGAGAACACCCCTCGACCCTACGGAGGAACCCAGCCTTGCCGTGGTGATTGATAGAGGGCTCAACTCTCTGTGCTATGCTAGAAAACCATCGAGTGCGTGTACAGAAAACTCCTGGCCAAGGCACCGCCGACTCGGCTAGATCACCTTTCCCCTCTCCGGCCGCCTGAGAACAAAGGAAAAGGATAAACAAACAAAACAAAGAAACAGATAGAAAATGTTGCGTCATCAGGATCCTCAGCCTCGAAAAACAAGGCCACCCGAGTGTTGAACGGTGTACATAACGTCTTCTTTCCGCCCCCTTATCGTTCTGTCAAGGGGCGCGGCGAGCGTTTGCCTCTGTTCGCTCGAATCGAGCGGTCCAACAGCTGTCGAGATCGTGATCGATATGCCAATGCCAGCGGTCCTTCGAACGCCAAAGCGGAAGGTGTGGTCGAGACTCGATTAGACGTGTTGCCAAAGATAAGAAAGGACGAAGAAAAGATGGAGCGGTAGATCGAAAAAATAGGTGCCAGAGAAGCTGGTTTTGAACGAGCAATGCTTTGAAAGCAACGCAAACCATGAAATCGACAGGAAAAAAAAGGGAAGAAATATCTGGGGTATACAAAGAATCGAAGATGAGCGAAAGATGAAGGACAACTCCGTAACCAAACCAAAAACATTTCCACCTGGTCAAAAATGGTCCAACTCAAAGAAATTGCGAAGATGAAGAGATAACTGAAATCAAAGATTATCCGGCGAACACCAGTAGTGAGAGCCGTTAGCTTTCACTCGCTCATGTAGCTCGTAGCCGATCTGTGGCTGTTGTTTTTGTTGCCTTTTCCACTCCTCAGTGGATGTGATGCTCAGTCCCGCCAGCAGGCTGTAGTGTAAAAGCCACGTACTCCTACAGGCTGGCGGGATCAATGGTACCGTACTGTACGAAACTTGACATGTCAATCTCCTCGCCATGCTGGTTGTGGAGATCGTTAGGACCTAAGCTCGGGCTGTGATATAAATCATGGTTCTGGAGATGCGAGGGGTGGTGAGCCGGGGTCGAGAAGTTGGAATCGTGCATCTGAGCGGGCGATTGATACATCTTGTTGTCCTGGAACATGCCTGTGCCGTTGACTTTTGGTGTCTGGTACAGGTTGTGACCGTGGTCAGCATGACCCATGTGGGTAGGCGACTGGAAAGCAATAGCGGAGTCTTGATGCATGGCCAATTGCGCAGGATTAGGCGACTGTTGGTGCATAGGTGTCTCATTGGGCATGCGGAAAGGCAGGTTCATCTTGTTTGCGGGGATCGGCGAGTTGTAGTCGTAGTGAGCGTCTGAGAGCGACGAGTCGAAACCCATGTGCTCGTCGGGAAGAGGGCTGTGGAAACCCATGCCCATTGACTTGTTGTATACATCGGACGAAAGGCAGAGAGCATCGTCGTTCAAGCCGTTGTCACCTCCGGGCGTGCTGAAGATGTCGTCTGATTGACTACGGCCCAGACCGTTAAGCGGCGGCGACTGGTCGGCGATGACGGGGTCGCCTCCGCTGAGGCAAGAAACGGGTGTGTTGCTGGTACCGATCATGGCGGATGGGTCAACAGAGAGGAATGAGCTCGAGTAAGGGGTGGTGAGGTTGGAGTGAGCCATCATGTCGCTAGTAGGACCAGGGTTGAAGAAGCCAGGAGTGCCAAAATCGCTAGGAGAATTAAGGGTAGTGGCAGACATGGGGCCGGCAAATTGTCTGAAGTCCATGCCATAACCAGCGGAAGTATCGATGCTGAGGTTGTTAGGACCCATGCCTGCCGAGAAGCCATGGTGGTGTTGAGGCTGAGGAGCAAAGATGGCATTGTCTTGCAGAGGCTGGGCAGGTGTGTTTGGCTCATGCTGGATGAGGAACGAAGGCATTGGGTTGTTTCTCAGCATCGAGAGGTCGATGGCAGCAGGGACTGAACGACTGCGCTGTCTCTTGTGGCCACGAGGAGCAGGGGGGCCCATAAGACCCATGGCAGAATCTTGGAAGACACCCGAGTGGGGGTGAACCAAGTGGTTAGGTTGACTTGCGGGTCTGAAGTTGACGGGCGAAACAGGAGCCGAAGCAGCAGCCATAGCAAAGTGAGTGGGGTCGAGCATTGTGTGACGGTTCTGGAAAGAGTCGAGAGACACGAGCTTGGCAAGCTGACCGCTGAGAGCCTTGGAAGGGCCACCAAGCTGGTGAACCATGACCTTGCTGGCCTGCTGATCCTCAGTGAAATCACCGCATTCGTAGAAGCCACCGCTACCCGAGCTGTCCATGTAGAACTTAGGAGGACGGACCAGCTCAACCACCAGCGCGCCTAGTCTTTGCGAAGCGCCCTCTGCGGCGCTTGTGACCTCGCCCTGGACAAGGTTGATGTTCTTGATCCAAGCGAAAGGATATTCGATCTTGTAGCCGGCCGAGTCGTTGTTGATGTAGTAGGTGACGCAAGCCTTCTCAGGTGAGTAGAAGATGATCAAGTCCATCTGGCTCTGGCCGACTCTGCGCCATGATCCGATCGAGAGCGAACGGCATGCAAAGTGTTGTATGACTGGATGAGAGTTAGCCATAGTCTCGGCAATGGATATGTGATCTTCAACATACCGACTTTGCCGCTGGTTGCATCAGAGTTGAGACTCATAGTTCCAGGGGTGTATGCGTAGCCATTGCCGCCAGGGCCCATCATGTTAGGGAAGAAGCCCTTGCCAGACTCAAGCGCTTGCATGGCAAGATGGCGGCGCATTGACTCGGGGATGCTCTCGCAGTCCTCGCCATTCTCGATGCTCTTTCTCGCAATGTTCTTGATCTTGGCACGTCTATGATTTCGTCAGGTATGCACAGTGAATGATTGTTTTGGCGCAGGGGTTTACCTGTTTTGGAACCAGATCTGCACTGATCTCTCGGTCATGTTGATCTCATCGGCAATTCTCTCGCGGACAGCGGCGGTGGGGGTAGGGTTCTTGTTGAACTCCATTTCCAAGGTGATCAGCTGGTCCTGAGTGGCGCGTTGTCTCTTCTGGTTCTTTTGTTGTTGAGTGAGAGTGCTCTTGCGCGGCGGCCTCCTTGAGGAAGAGCCGCTTGCGGTCAGAGGAGTCGCAGGCGAGGGAGTGCCGGGCGATGCCGAGTCCATTGAGCTCATGTCTTTGGAGTCCATGGTGTGTGTATTGATGATTATAGAAGGCTAAAGGATGAATCTGTGGATGCTGTTGATTAAAAGCCGCCAATGGTAGGTGCAGCTGGGCAGTGTCAAAGAAGCAGGCAGTTCAGGCCGAGGCTGAGTCTTGTTCGGGTCGTCTTTGTCTGCGTGTCAATCAGTGTGCTCAATCGAGACAATGCCGAGAGCAACAGCTGAAGGGTCGAGCACGAGGGTCAAAGAGTCGGATTAAGAAAGAAGCAAGGAGCTTGTTGTTGTCGAGGAAAAGAAGGAGTTGACAACCGGAAGGAGTGACGGTCTGCCGAAACTGGCCAAAGCAGCGGGTAACAGAGCTAAGAAGCAGAAAGATGCGTAGTATTAGGCCGGCAGCGTAAGGGAGTGATGAAGCGGCGCACAGGAGCAATAGGAAGGAAAAAAGAGAGATGTTGCAAGGGAAAAGCGAGGATAAAGGACGAAGGTGCTTTGGGCAAGCGAAACACACACGAGGAAAGAGCGTGCCCTCCCCCCTTTGAGACTGACGGCTTCCTCGACGAGTCGGAGCAAAGTCAAGCACAAGCACAGGCGCCAAAACCGCGCGAATCACGTTTGAAACGCACGAGGCAGGCACGACCCACCTCGACCATGCCGCTTCGGGCTGCGACCTCCACGGCCGCTCGTCTGTTTTCTGACTTCTTCCAATCGCCCGACCGATGTGCAAGTGATGCTCCCTCTGTGCCGTCATTGGCGTTGGATGTCTGTTGTTGTCGGCCTCTCATATCTGCGCGTTCAGCTGTTGCTATCGCACTTTATCAAGACTGTGCCCTCCAAGAGCCAACGTGCGTCGTCTTCAGGCACACGAACTGCTCCTCCTGCTCCGATCCACCACTGTAAATAGCTGCTGCTGCCGCCGCCATCCGTCATCCCTCCATCTTTCTACCAATGCCAGTCGCGCATGTCGCGAGACGACTGCTTGCCCTGCATGTAACCAATGCATCGTGCCGTGGGTTAACTTGTCTCCTCCACGACTCGGTCAGCATCTCGCTGCCTTGGCGACCAACTCGCGCGCGTCCATCCCCGTGCTCACTAGTCTGCGAGCAGCAGCCCACCAATGTGTCTGTGTCTTCTGGTTTGGCTGCTCTCGACCGCGTATGCGGCACAGCTGGGTCTAGGTATACCAAAAAAGACCACAACTAGAGTGCCTCCTGACAGCCCACAAGCACTGCATTGACAGACACGCTCTTTGCAACAGTCATCTAGACGCAACGTCCACTTGCGATCACATAGGAGTCCTCCTGTCCAATTCTTTGTCACATAAGCTGCGTCGACGTTCTGCTATCTTTCTACCGCGGTCGATACCTCGAATGCTTATCGGCCGTATCACCATTTTTGTCTTAGCTCTTTCTCGCTCCCTCTTTCTGCACGCTGAACCGACGTCACGTCACAAAGCGCCGTGTTCTGCCGGCTGCTGGTACTTTGACTCGCTGACCTGATCGGCAAGTGTTTGGTCTTGGCCCCCTGACCCCTGTTCTCATGGCTTGACGATCCAGGAAGAAGACGCAGGCACCATTCAGGAACACCCGCCGCCAGCACGCACGAGCCGTCAACGTCGGACCCACACAGGAAGCTCGAGGATCTTAACGGTCGGGGCGAAACACTAGCGTAGTGAGCCCGCAGAGACATCGGAGCTTTGTCGTCCGGGTCTCCGGCCGAGCCCTTTCCAACCCTTGACCACCAGGGTCGCTGGATCTGCGTGCAACAACAATATATTAATTGAGGTTACTAACTTGCAGTACTTCCCCGGGATACCAAAGTGCATCTGCGTGATACAAGCTTGTACTTTGTATGCTTGATTGTATGCCCATGTTATCTAGCAAAGAAGATTGTGTCTCTGCCGGCAGCGGGCTGACTTAGGGCGAAGTGTTGGTAGGCTTTCTATTTTTGCTTCAAATATCCTTAGCGTCACTTTTTGTACCTCCAAAAGTTTCTCCAAGTCTCGAAACATTAGAAATGTACCTCGAGGTATACTTTTCGATCTGATATGTTCCATGATTCAGTATACGATCTGAACCACAGGCAAATGTTGCGCCTGGCTCGGTTTCGACATACGGGATGTCATCCCGGTGCAAAGACTGGTTTCGTATATTGGAAGGAGCGTTTGGCCGGGAAGATGAAACACCACGCTCCGTGGAGAAGATATACAAGCACATTAGCCTTTTCTTATCTGACGTCTGTTCTACAGCTTCTCGTTACTGAGTCTACCTTGCGAAGTCAGAAGTACGAGACAATACAGACTCGAAGAAGCTCAAAGTTAACCATCGGGATGATCGCTGGAACATGAATCGTATTCAGCTGGGGGTTGCTTCTTCCAAACTCTCTCAACGACTTCGTGGTCAGGAATCCCACGTGCTGTAGTCGAGGTAGCAAGTGCCGAATAAAGCAGGGCAAACGCCTGGTATCAAGTCCCACCTCGCTGCGTCAAGACCACGCTAGAAC
Source organism: Aureobasidium sp. EXF-10728 (assembly GCA_023848605.1). Classification (NCBI taxonomy): domain Eukaryota; kingdom Fungi; phylum Ascomycota; class Dothideomycetes; order Dothideales; family Saccotheciaceae; genus Aureobasidium; species Aureobasidium sp. EXF-10728. Next base: position 265,962 of record SWBG01000022.1, on the reverse strand, counting down.
CTTCTCCCACCATTCTACTGTCAGCACCTCAGCCTTGCCCGAAAGGCCACCATCGTAGATCCGTCACCTGAATTCAGCCCTCTTGTCGCACCTATTGCTCCATTACGCAGCCTCAAGAGATGGCGCTGCCATATGGTGCCCCAAGTGTATGTTCTCCAGGCACCCGTCGCATTCCAGAAAACGACCTTCTTGCCGAGTTGCTCAGTGGGGATCGTGTGAGGCTTGCCGGCTTTCCAGACAGCTTTGTGGGTCGGCAGCCGCAGGTTGTCGAGAGAGCCGGTTTGAAATCATGGTGAAGCACAAAAGCGCTTGCCAATGCGTCTCGGGACGTGGATTAATCGACTAAAGACTGAGGTTTGTCGATATCGACGTCATTGTATAAACATTCGAACCACCGACGGGCCGCCCGAAGCGAAAGTGTCTGGGCCTGTCAAACGACTCGTCGGCTTCATGAGTAATGCCTATTCACCGCCATCATGATACATCCGTTTATGGTGACTTCTGTCGATGTGAGTCAAGCTGTTGCTGTCCTCGATTGCGTGACATGTGGACGGTGCGAATTGTGAAAGCCATGACTGATGTGGTATCTGGAAAAGACCTGGATGACGATGTCGTCCTCATATCCGTCTGGTTGTACGGCTTTAAGATCTGTGAGTTTTGTGTAGCCGGACCGCAGTGCTAGAGACACTATGATTGAGATATTTGTACACCCCGATGTGTGAAGCAGACAATCTCTGATCAGTGTGACCTCAATGTACGATGCTGATGCTTCTAGACGCCGGACGTGAACCAAGCTTTGCTCTGGTTCGTTGAGACCAATGTTGCCATTGGGAGATCCAGATCTCAGAGAAACACCTGGCGACTGCTTCGAGATGACCTCGTTACGCTTATATGCAGCAGGGCCCTCGTAACGCCGTATAGTCTCGTCGAGTACCACAACCACAGCGATACATACAGAATTGACAACGTCTCCGGCCGCAGCGTAGTACAGACCACTTCCACAAAATCTGGATGTCGGATAGTCCATTCTGCGGAAACCTGCATGGTATAGATACCGAAATGTCAGGGATTGTGATTGCATAGCACGTGCCTTCGTCGGCTGAGTGATGCGTGCCTTTCGTGCTGCTTATTCCGAATATGGTACCACATCTAATTCGCCACAAGCCTTATATATCGCGGCATGCGCGTACACGTCGAGCAGAGAACGAAAAGAAATCCGATAATACAGCGGCGCTAGGTGATGTAAAGCAGACAGTCCCATGGTCTTGAGTGGAGACACGAAAAGCTCGAACCTTGACTCGATCAGGTCAAATTCAACTCCACAGGGGAAGGAAATGCGTGATCCAGCTGAAGAATCTTGGATCTGGGCCAGTCAAGGTGGACAGCCAGTGTAGAGTCCAGAATCGAAGCGACATGGTTAACAATAGCTGATGGCCATCGTTCCAGCCACCAAGTATTCGATCTCAGTCTCATGAGCGCGGCATAATAAGCCAACACAAGAAGAGCAACAGGTTTACGATCCGCGAGCATATTGAGATAGAGTGTGTCGACATTCAAAGGCCACATTTGGACATACATCGGACCCGGATTCTCTTGCTGATTTGTCTCCAGGATGGCCATATAGAAGAACAGAATCTCAACAGCGCCCATGCAAGCAATCGCTTCATCGCCTTGACAATTCTGTGTAATGACGTTGCGCAAGGTTGGATATACAGGGTAGTTTTCTTCCAGCGTGGCCTTGAGTGCAGTGTAGTCTGGAAGCTGTACCGTAACCTTCTTGATACTTTCTTTATGCTGGAGCACATCCCATTTTTGCTTGAGAATTGTTTTGATTCCTTTGCCAAGATGGAAAGAGTTGAGTAGTTCGTCGATTGTATCACGGACCAAACCAAGACCTCGTGGGTCGTACGCAGGTTCAGCAAGCGCAAATATAGAGGTGGTGGCAGCAAATCCTAGTATTGCTTGACTGTGTTCAGGAGTCACGTCGATAATGTGAGGCCGTACCTGAGACAATGCTGCCTGTTGATGAGCAGCTGCTCTAGAAAGTAGTTCTGGCCGATGGGGCTGCTCAGAATAAAGATGTAGTGCTGCTAATGCAAGGTTTGAATGCATTAGATATGGGAACTGGAGAGGCAGTAAACCATCTTCCTTGTCTGGTTTTGAGTCCGGTGTTATGGAGTATTGAGTACTTGTCAAGCCGTGGTGATAGATTTCAAGGTCTGCCATGGGTAATGGTGACACCGGGTCTCCGTTGTGATCTGTGATGTTGTGTGAGATGGCGTTGAACACCTTGGTGTTGACCGACACGTCCGAAGCAGGACTCTGAGTTATTGCGAAGCTGCAGTCGAGCTTCCTCTTAGTGCATCCACCACATGAAGGTCTCTCTTCATCACACTATGCACATTAGCTACGATCAGCCCAGCGGTTGAGGCAATGAGACCTTGTAGTGCCGTCTTTTGCAATTCTCACAGCCAGCGCGCGACTTCTTGTGCGAGCGTCTCTGTCTCTCTCCCACAGGCCCATTTCTCATTGTGCATTTTTGAAAAGTGGGAGTACGGTACCTGCCAAGGTCAAAGTTTTAGGAAGAGGAAATATCCAAACGAGGATCAGACGAGATAGTGATGGAACCAGATAACGACGCCCATGGCTTCGCCAGCCCTCTGAGCACTGGCCAGGAAGAACATACCCACAGTTCAACACCAATATACGGCCATGGATATATATATTTGTATAAGGAGCTTTTCACAGAAAGATGCTCTCGTCCAATGTATATGAATCAATCTCTGACGCATCTCAGAAATACATGTCCTGGATATTCTCGGATCTCGCTCAGGTATGGGTCTGTTGACCCCAGGGTGTCCTGACTTCGGCAACCACAGCCGTGCGTTGAGCCCTACGTTGTTGAGCCCTTGTACCATACGGGCTCAATACGCTCTTGAGGCTTTCCAAAACTTCTTCGTGTTATTTTTGAATGCGATTGCGCATACCGTTCAAGATGTGTCGGCGTTCATTGGTTGCAAAGGCGATGATCACTGTACAGCCACCATCTCTGCGTGTGGTACACGCGAACGAAGGAAGAGATATTTAAGAAGACGAATGCCTCCTAAGACCTTACACCACAACTTGATTCAAAACTTATCATCTACTTGTTACAACCACTCATCTGCATTTCTTTTCCTTCGCTTTGGACATTTCGATAAACCGACAAACCACTTTTTGCTTCTGTATAGCTCGACCACGATTGATAGGACAACATGGCTCTCGCTCCAACCAACATTGATCCGGATCATCTTGTTTTATATGCATACACGCCCTCGGCTGCGGCTGCTGGCGCCTTTATGGGAATCTTTGGTGTAGCGACTGCCACTCACATTTTCTATCTTCCAAAGTTGCGCCAATGTTTCTTCATCCCGATGATTCTAGGTGGTATCATGGAAGTCGGAGGTTTGTACGGTCGCTATTGGGGACACAGCGATAAGAACAACTTCAAAGCATATGTATTACAGGCTCTGTTGTTGACGCCGGCGCCCATCTTTCTGGCTGTCACGATGTACATGACGCTCGGCAGAGTCATCGTTGCTTTGGAATCCGACAAGGACCATACTCTTATCCGTCCTCGCTGGCTGTCGAAGATCTTCGTGCTTTTCGATATCATCTGCTTTCTTGTTCAGATTGGTGGTATCGGTATGCAGTGTACCACTTCCTTGTCAGTACAGAAGACTGGCCGCACGGTAACCATCATCGGCTTGGTCCTCCAACTTGTCATCTTTGCCTTTTTCATCATTGTGGCTCTCGTCTTCCATAGACGCATCAATGCTCGTCCTACCTCGGTCTCAATCCACCATACAATTCACTGGGTCAGGCATCTACGCATCATGTACGCGACAAGCGTTCTGGTACTCGTCAGGAACATCTTCCGTATCGCAGAGTATATCGAAGGCTCCGACGGACCGATTGGACATTCGGAAGTGTACCTCTACATCTTCGATTCGGCCTTGATGGCAGGCCTCATGTGGGCGTTCGTCATTGTTCATCCTGGCCGACTCCTCAGAGCAATTAGGAAGTTGAAGAAGCGTAGCTCTGTAGAAACCGCGGAGGGAGAGAAGCTCGTGTCTCAGAGGACATACCAACCATTGGATGCTTAAGCGGAACGAGCGAGATGATTAATTATCCTGACTTGTGGTGAGAGAATGGCCAGCTTGCTCCGAGCTCATATAGATTTCTTTTGTGTTGTTTCTCTTGTTCTTTACAGTTTTTCGATTGCTAGTTGGTGGATTACTCGCAATTCTATTTTATCCTTTGTTTCTTATCACGGGCTCATACCGCGAAAATGTTGTATGCGAAGAATGTCTTGAAGAGTGATGTTCACGAGAAGAGAGCGATGATTATTGGCACGGCGTCAGCATCGGTCAGCATCAGCCGAATTAGGCATAAATTGACCGAGACGCGACTTCCCTCGAAACGCGGGGCCCATATCCATCACGCGTTCGGCCTGCCATCATTTGCCTGCCCTCCGTCACAACGACAATCATCATCGAGATGCCTGCCGCCAAAGTGAAGGACGTACAGCCGAAGAAGCGTGTGCTCGTCGATGCACCATCGTCCCGTCAGAATGTCCAAAACGACAGCCCGTCCAAGCGCAGAAAGCTGAATGGCCAACCCAAGAACTTCAAGACGCCAGGCGGTCCCGGCTCTAGTCAAGTCAAGAGCCAGTTCGAAGAGGAAGTGCTCGAAAAGTTGACTCAAGACCTTGATGACCTCAAGCAACACAATGCCGAGAAAGACCAGCAATGGGCGCGACCGAGTTTGGACGACTTCGACGAGACAAGGGATAGCTTGTGTTTCCAGCAGATCGAGGCCGAGGAAGGCACCCTCCACGGAGGAAAGACCTGTGTCAAGCTGTTTGGTGTCACAGAGGTATCCTAAGCATCGGCCGTACATGGTCCTCGCAGAGGCTGACCACATCTTCCCATCTAGACCGGCCACTCCGTCCTACTACACGTCACCGACTTCATGCACTATCTCTACGTAGCTGCACCTTCGTCGTTCCAGCAGAGCGACTGCGAGTCCTACAAAGCTTACCTTGAAACACATCTTGCCCAACACCAGCCTGCCATCTATTCGGTACAGATGGTCCTTCGCGAAAACTTGTACGGTTTCCAGGGCAATGTAAAAAGTCCCTATCTCAAAATCACTGTCACCGACCCCAAGTACATCAACAAGCTGAGGACATCAATCGAGAGCGGGAGTGCCAACTACAAGGGCCTCTGGAAAGGCGCCGATGGCGGCGTCCTCACGTTTGACAGTATTCAATACGTGCTCCGCTTCATGATCGACACCAAGGTACGCCTGCATCTCGACCTACAGATCAAACTAGTTTGCTGACAGAACAAGGTTTCGGGAATGTCTTGGGTCGAGACTCCCGCATCCAAATACACTTTGGTTCCCGCCCGTGATAGGCATTCCAATTGCCAAATCGAAGCATTTTGTCACTACCGAGATCTCATTGCTCACCCTGCCGAAGGAGAATGGGCCAAGATGGCTCCTTTGAGGACTCTCTCGTTCGATATCGAGTGCGCTGGTCGCAAAGGTATCTTCCCAGAAGCCAATGTGGATCCTGTCATTCAGATCGCGAACGTCGTCACAAGATACGGAGAGGACAAGCCATTCGTGCGCAATGTCTTCTGCCTGGACACGTGCAGTCTGATTGTCAACACGCAGATCTTCGAGTTCGCCGACGAAGACAAGATGTTGATGGCCTGGCGAGACTTCTTGGAGAAAGTAGATCCAGATGTCATCATTGGCTACAACATCTCGAACTTCGACTTCCCATATCTGCTGGACAGAGCAAAGCATCTCAAGGTCGGAAAGTTCCCCTTCTGGTCAAGACTACGGAATGTGCAGTCAGTCGCGAAAGACACCAACTTTTCCAGCAAGCAGATGGGCAACAGAGATACAAAGGCAACCAACACGAATGGACGTCTGCAGCTCGATCTCCTCCAATTGATTCAGAGAGACCATCAGCTGAGAAGTTACACACTGAACTCTGTGTGTGCACACTTCTTGAACGAGCAAAAGGAAGATGTCCATCACACTATGATCACCGAGCTCTTCAACGGTACTCCAGAATCACGACGAAGACTGGCAGTTTACTGTTTGAAAGATGCCTACCTCCCACAACGTCTGATGGACAAGCTCATGTGTCTCGTCAATTATACAGAGATGGCCAGAGTCACAGGTGTACCGTTCAATTACCTGCTCTCTCGCGGTCAACAGGTCAAATTCATCAGTCAACTTTTCCGAAAGGCCTTGGAGCAACAACTTGTCATTCCTAACCTTCGCAGCGAAGGAACAGAGGAACAGTACGAAGGTGCCACTGTCATTGAACCTACCAGAGGTTATTACGACGTGCCCATCGCCACACTCGATTTCGCTTCGCTATACCCAAGTATCATGCAGGCTCACAACTTGTGTTACACGACCCTGCTCAATAAGAATGCCGTGGACAAGCTAAACTTCAAGAAAGACGAGGATTACATTGTCACACCGAACGGTGATCTCTTCTGCACAGCAAAAGTTCGCAAAGGTCTTCTCACGCAGATTCTGGAAGAACTGCTGGGTGCCAGAAAGCGGGCCAGAAAGGAGTTGGCCGTGGAGAAGGATCCATTCAAGAAAGCTGTCTTGAATGGTAGACAACTTGCGTTGAAGATCAGTGCAAACAGTGTTTACGGTATCACGGGTGCTACAGTCGGAAAACTGCCCTGTCTTGCCATTGCGTCGAGTACGACTTCTTATGGTCGTCAGATGATTGAAAAGACCAGAGACGAGGTTCAGAAGCGATACACTATCGCCAATGGATACACCCATGATGCCGAGGTCATCTATGGTGACACGGATTCGGTCATGGTCAAGTTTGGTCCCAATGATCTTGCAAAGGCCATGGAGTTGGGTGAAGAAGCGGCCAACTATGTCTCCTCCAAATTCATCAAGCCTATTAAGCTGGAATTCGAGAAGGTCTACTTCCCCTACCTTCTGATCAACAAGAAGCGTTACGCCGGTCTGTTCTGGACAAACCCCAACAAGTGGGACAAGATGGACAGCAAAGGTATTGAGACGGTTCGAAGAGATAATTGTCGCCTCGTACAAACGGTCATCGAGACGAGTTTACGTATGCTGTTGATTGATCGCGATGTCCAGGGTGCCCAAGAGTAAGTTGTCAAAACCACTTGCATCGATTCTTTGCTAACAGTTCACAGTTTCGTCAAAGATACCATTGCTGAGCTGTTGCAAAACAAGGTGGATATGTCCAACTTAGTGATCACCAAGGCACTGACCAAGAACGATTACGCCGCCAAACAGGCTCACGTCGAGCTCGCTGAGCGTATGAAGAAGCGTGACGCAGGTTCTGCTCCGGCACTTGGTGATCGTGTCGCGTATGTCATGGTCAAGGGTGCTGCCGGTGCGAAGAACTACGAAAAGTCTGAGGACCCCATCTTTGTGCTGGAGAACAACTTGCCGATTGACACCAGATATTACCTTGACAACCAGCTTGCCAAGCCTCTTGGTCGTATTTTCGAGCCCATCTTGGGTGAGAAGAAGGCGGGTCAACTTCTGACTGGCGAGCACACACGTTCCATCAGTGTCGCTGCCCCGACCATGGGTGGCTTGATGAAGTTTGCCAAGAAGACCGAGACATGTATGGGATGCAAGAAACCTCTGACAGGCAAAGACGAGAAGAACGGTGCTGTCTGTGAGAACGACCGTGACCGTCTCGGCGAACTGTACCAGAAGACGTTGAGCAAGGTTGCTGAACTCGAGGTTCGCTTTGCTCGACTCTGGACGCAGTGTCAGAGATGCCAGGGCAGTATGCACAACGAGGTCATTTGCTCCAGCAGAGATTGCCCCATCTTCTACATGCGCATGAAGGCCAAGAAGGACGTTGAGGACTCGGGCAAGGAGCTTGTTCGTTTCGACAACGATGGCGCCCTGTGGTAAAGCGACATTTGATTCTGTTCGAACAAGGCGTTGACGGCGATACGGGTTGCAATGAATTATATATCTTGTACATGAAGGAGGATGGGGAAGAATGCTTGCTCAAGCAGTGTAATGAGTCTCGAGACTGTGGCCACAGCAAGCACAAGCATGCGTAATGATATATAGCTATCACGAGCTTTCAATAGCAAGAACATGTTTCTATCAGCAACTCTCTTGTCTATCTTCGTGCTGATTGATATACATTACGTCAACTAGATCCGATGACTTTCTAGAATAGGTCTGTGTTGCGAGTGACCATGGAGGCCAGCTGGAGAGTGCTGTTGGCGTGGAGGCAACATGATCGATGCTTGCTCAGTGTTGAAGATATAAACATGCGTCTGTCAAAGACGGAGAAAGAGCAAACCAGAGACGAGTCATCCATCCAGACAGAGCAACATCTGTCAGGGCAAGAACGACTGGAGTGTACACAGCAAAGCAATCACATCTTTTCATCTCACTCGGAGCAGCAAAAACACAAATACAAAGGGCTTGGATTTTTACAGAGGATACTCAGAAAAACAAAGGATGTCGCTCGCAGCACAAACAGACAAAATCGGCACGAGATAAAATAGCAACAAAAGGGACAGGGGAAAACAGAGATGCAAAAAAACATACAAAGAAAACACAAGACTCGCTTCACCCATTTCTTACACCAACGCCTGCTAGCTAGTAGAAGAAACCCTCCAGAGAAAACGACACAAAAGAAAACAAGAAACAAACGAACAAAAAAAAACGCTCAACCTTCGGAAACCAAAAACAAAAACACAAAGGGAAACCAAAACTTCCTACAGCATATGCGTCCGTGTTTTGTTCCCCACAGCTTTCCCTCTCTGTATGCTCCTTCCGATTGACACCTTGAGCCCGGGGTTGTTGACCTGCCTGTCGTTCTAGTTGCTTTTGTTTAGATCGCTCAACGCTCAAATCCAGCACTGACCCGGTCCCTTCCACTCGCTATCCCCAAGCCAAAACAAACAAGAGAGAAAAGTGCGGTTCCTTTTTTTTTGGCTTTGACTGTCCACTCGGGTTTGAATGTTGGCGTCGAAAAGCATGTGTTGAAGAGAGTCGAGATGGCGGTGGGCAGTTGAAGATGCAAACAGAGAAACGAAAAGAATGCACAATCGAAAATAAGAGCGAAAGCGCCCCCAAGACAACCCCATTTTTGTTGCTCAAGAAAGTTCCCGGGTCGGTGTAAGTATTATGTATGGAATGTATAACAGTAAAGAAAAGAGATACAAGGAAGGTTGTTCCGACAGCTTCAAAAGTCCGAGCATAGCAATCGGACAGTGCAGTACGGGCGATCCTTGTGGTGTTTCCTTTCTCTTCTTTCGACTTCCCCATAGCGCTGCGTGAAATTCGTAGAGGCGGCAGAAAGAGTAAAGAGGCGAAAGGTACAGAAGAGAAGTTGGAGGGAGAAGAGCGATAGATGACAAGGAGGAGGATGGACGAGATGGCACGGAGCCTCAAGAGAGAGAGCTGGGTGTCTAGCCGCAGCACAGAGCCTTGAAGAACTTTGACATTCCCGAAGGCTTCTGCTCGGGCTGTTGCTGTTGCTGCTGAACACGCTGTGCCTGAGCTGAGGGCTGAGTGGTGCTTTGCCTGCTGGGTTGGGTGTTTTGCAGACGACCGGGGAGGTTGCCAGAGCTGTTGGCGAACTGCGCAGCAGTCGACCCCTCTGGCGGAGCGAGATCACCACCTTGGCTAGTTCTCTTCTGGGCATAGTCTTGGCTGTAGTGACGGTTTGTGCCAGACTGGCGCTGTGCTTGGGCCGGAGATCTGACGGCACCAGGCTTGGGGAGCTCCTGCTCGAGACGGCCTGGGGGAATGGGAGTCTTGCTGGCACGGTTGGCGTGGACATCGCGAGCAGAAGTGTTGGCGACGTTGTTGTGGTGGGCATGCAGATGGGCCTGGCTGGGGTGTTGCTTCATGGCCTCCCAACCCTTTCCGTTGTTCAGCTTCATCCAGTCGTACTCACCATCCTCAACCTCGCCACTGTTCTTCAATGCCTGGGTAAAGAGATCGCGCAAATAGTCGTAATCGGGCGTGTCCTCGAAGCCAAGGTTGCGGACGTATGAAAGGTACTTATTGAACTCCTCTGTGAAACATGTTAGCAACAGCGTGTGTGCCTCGTGCCGTTGAGTGCTTACCAGGGAAACCCTCGCAAAGATCCTTGATGGCGGTTGTCTGCTTCTTCTCGCCAATCTTCTCGTATTTTTGTTTGTTAGTAGCAGCCTTCAGGCCCTGCCAAGGCAGACCACCACGGAGGAAGTACATAAAGACGTGTCCCAGAGCCTCGAGGTCATCTCGACGACTCTGTTCGCGACCCAGATGGGTATTGATGGACATGTAACGGGCTGTTCCGCTGAGCGACTTGCGCTCACGGTAGGGAATGTGTTGCTTCGTCTTTGGGTCACGGTATTGCTTGGCCATGCCGAAGTCGACGACGTGGATCACGTTGGCGGCCTTTGTTCCAGGGCGGCCGATGAGGAAGTTGTCGGGCTTGATATCGCGGTAGATCAAGTTCTTCTCGTGAATGGTTTGCACGCGCGACAGCATCTGCTTGGCGACCATGACGACCGTCTTGGTCGAGAAGCGACGGTTGCAGTGGTCGAACAGGTCTTCGAGCGAGGGGCCTAGCAGATCGATGACGAGAATGTTGTGCAGGCCTTCTTGGCCAAAGTAGTAGACATTGGGGATACCGGCTGGGGGTTTGTGTGTCAGAAGAGCTGATGGGGAAGTGGACGGAGGTGGGATTAGAACTCACGGCATCCCACGAGGATCTTGTATGTGCGGTACTCGTCACGGAGCTGAGGAGCGTCGCTCTTACGCGGTTCCTATCGGGGTTAGGAGTTGTGGCTGGATTGGGGAGATTGTTGTGAGCACGCACGAATTTAATGGCGACCTGGGTGTTGTTCAACAGGTTGGTGCCCTCGAAGATGACACCGAAAGAACCCTCGCCGATCTTCTTGCCGACGCGGTAATGCACGCCGACGACGTTGGAGGATGAAGACGACATGTTGGGGGTGTTGTCGGGGACGTGTCGGGCGTGTCGAGTGGCAGAGCTGGCCGTGGATACCGACGAGATTCGCGGACTAGAAGTGGTGGATTGGGTGGTGGAGAAATATTTGCACGAAGCGTCTACAGGCGCTGTGGACGCCGACGGGAGGGTGTCGATCTGGGATTTGGTCGAGGAGTGGAAAAGAGGGAGGTTGGGTGTTTCGGTGGGTACGGGGGACGACAACAGCCTTCAACGACGGCGGAACGGGCAGGCAGGACTCGGTGGGCACAACAGAAGAGCAGCGACAGTGACAACAGACGACAGGCGCGCCGGACCTTGGAAGCGCTCACGGACGGGCAGAGCGAGAGAATGCGGTGTGGATGGATAATGCAATCAATAGGCCTCCAAGGTAGGTCAAGGGTGTTGTTGTCGGGCCTTGATCTGAGCACGCTTCAATCTTCGGCTGACGCCGCGCCCCTTAGCCTTTGCCGCTAGCCATCGAAACACCCAAGCCCAGACCCAGACAGGCAAGACCCGTCGACCATTCTTCGCTGAACAAGCAGTTGCTCCCTTGCTTGACAGCTTCAGCGACAGACAGGTCCAGATCGAATCTCTGTCCTGCTGCTGCCACTCTGCTTGCCTCCTACACATTGCCACGTCTCGCTCGCTCAACAACAGCACACGACGCTGCCAACGCGCGCCCAATCTATTTGCTTGCCGCACGATCCCTCTAGACAATCCGTCTCAAATTTCGCTTGAGCTCCTGCCAACTGCACAGATTCCCAAAATTCTCTTTTGCTGAGCGACCTTATGCTGGGTCATGCCCTGTCATCTACCATTTGACTAGACCATAGACTACGCCATGTGTACATCGCCGTCATCTGCACTCTGCTGCGATGACTCGGCTCCCGCATTGTCATCCGCCATCTGTGCGTCCATGTTCGTCTCGGCACCGTCGTTTTCAGCTTCCTCCAACGTCTGTTTCAGTTGTCGCGCAGCTGCCTCTTCCTGTACACTTGCCGCTGCCTCCTCTTCCAGCTTCTTCTTTGCTTCTTCCACACACACTGCGTGCCAGCGATCCGCATTGCACCCATCAATCAGCTCTTGTAGTTGTCTGTCTTGGATCAAGTTGTCGTGCATAATCGGGTCACGGAGCTCTTCACTAGGGAATCTGCTCTGCAGCTCTCCCGCTGTGCATCCTGCCCCCAGCGTCTCGCTAGGTGTCATCATGCGAATGCCTGAGCCTGGGTGGAACAATGCTATTTCAAAACGTCAGCCGGGTACTTGTCTTCAATCCGTTCAACTTACAGAGCTCTAGCCCACGCATCATTGTTTGGCAAGCAAAGGTGTCTCTGATGTGCCTCGAGATCAGCTTGTCCGTACGCTTCCTTGTGTTGTTGATAAACTCCCAGTCGTCTTGCAGGTAACATCTCTTCCAAATCATGCGGAGGTTTGTCTCGAACCGGGCTTCGTCCATTCTGAACTTGCCGGCTTCGAGCACTTGCAAGGCCATCAAGAATTGCTTGCCAATGATGTTGACCTCGGCGTCTTCACTCTCCTTTGTGTCCATAAGAGTCAAGATGTCAATCATCTCTTCTACCGACAAAGCCTCGTTCCTGAGCATGTGCATAAGCGATGCCTCGAGCAAGCCATACAATGCTGGGGTCTTGAGCTGAAGGTACGCAGCATAGGTATCACATGCTAGCTGGACCTCCGCCTCGATATCGACTGCCGCATACAAGATGTATTGCAGGTGCTGTCTGATGGCTTCTTGAGTATTGACAACCGTCAAGTCACCGTCAAGTCTTTCTTGACTTCCTTTGCCACCCTTCTCTTCCATGGCGGCCAAGGATGTCAGCTTTGCAAGTGAGAGCTCCACTTTCTTGTTCCAGAATTTGACCTCCTTCTCCTCCGCTAGCGTCGTCAAGGTAGTCGAGGCTTCTTGGAAATCGCTCTCGCGGAGTATGTCGTTGATCCAGGATAATCGACCACGATCCTTCTCGGCTCTGAGGTAACGAGTCAACGGGTCCTTGAAATCTTCTGCTTCCTTCAGTAGACCATAGCTGCGGTGTCTGGAAAGATGGCTATCGAAGAAGGCGTTTGCCCACTCTTCGCCAAACGTCTTGAAATAACCTTCTACTCTGGCCTGCAACTTGTTCATATTGGCCCGAGTCTCCGTCCTATCGTGAGAAACAGTGCCAGGGTCGTTCAAGATGTTGGCCATGAACTGAGACTCTTCGATCACCAGCTGCACGAGCGTTTGCATGTCTCTGTACTTCTCGGCAATAACGATACCAGCAGCAGACTCGCCTATCCTATTGAGCGAGCGCAAATGGTGTGCTCGGGCTTGTCCGAAGATCTTCCCGAGGCTTATGGCATAGGCGGGGCTGTTCTGCTCGTTGTGCACTCTGCTGTAGGCGATGCGTTCTTCGTAGCACAGGCAAAGAACATTGACCATACGAACGTTCTCGCTGACAACTTTGTCGACAGTAGCCACATCCGAGTTCTTAGACTCTTCGCCAAATGAAGCAACCGCGCGATCTCGCGAGATATCAATGAATCTGTTCAATGACTTGAGGACTTCGTATTGTGAAGTCCAAGGTTCAATGAGGTCTTCGTAGCCTTCTTCCAGTATGCCGTCACTGAAGAGGGTCAGGTCCATGCCGTAGACCTCGGCGTTCTCTGTGCGGAATTTGAACACGGCGTCGTACAGGCCGAACAAGATGTCGTCGGCTTCGCTGATCAACTGCATGATGTTCTTAGACTTGCCGTCCTCGTGGACGTTGTTGATCATTAGTAGAACGAAGTTTCGCAACTTATCAATGTTGGCAACCTCATCAACAAACCAAGATCTCATCGAATCAGCGTTGATATCCATGGAGTGCTGCTTCGACAGTGATCTGTAGTAAGCTTGAATGACGATAGGTAACAGGGTAGACTTGGACGAGCGCTCCTCGCAGGCGATCCAGATGGCTTGAGCAGCGGCTAGCTTCTCTGCATCAAGCAGTAGCTTCCACGATGTCGGCGTTGAAACGGGCGGGTAGTCGCTACGGAGGTGGAGGATCAAAGCCCGGATGGCTTTGATACGGTTCTGAAGGTGAGCTTCCATGGACGAAGTAAGAGGAGGAATGAAGTGAGAAGTTGAGCGCAAAATCTCGCCACTAATGGACAATGCAGCTTCTTCAGTCTCTTCAATGTCGTAGCGATCGTATGGTCTGCGGGAGAAGTCAAGGACGTTGTCGGACATGGTTCCGTAGAAGATGGCTTGTTCAATCTTGGTCTTTATCGAGGGGTGTGACACTCCCGTCAGTGTAGCAGAGATGCGAGCGAGGCCATGTCCTTTGATGAAGACGGCGCACGACGAACTACCCTTGGTATCGATCAAGTCTTCCTCGCAGGCCCCTTCGATCGTCACATGTTTGTCCGATCGTAGGCGAATGGCATCTTGGAACGCATTTGATCCTGTGATGGATGCGACTATAACTTCCCGTTCGAACACGATAAAAGCTGTATGTCCAGGCTTGGGCAGAAGCAGTCGTGGACGAGTTGTAGCGGGCGACTCAGGGGATACAGTGTTGATTCGGATGATGCCATCGAGGCGAGCGCCATCTTGTGTTTCCATGGTCACTTGAGCCATAGCATACGATGGAGATGAGGCAGGGCCAGCCTGAACGAACAAAACCAATTGCAGCGGAGCGTCAGCAGCCGAAGAGGCAGGAGTGATGACCATGTCGAGCAGACTTATGATGTTCTCGCCCAATGATGTAGCCAATTCGTTTTGTAAGAATTGACGGAAATCAAAAGCGCCTCTGAACGTGGGTTGGCCAGACCAAGCCAAATGCCAGGTGTAGATTTGACCAGTCTCGGTGGCAGCGATTGCTTGAATCTCGCGTCTAGCAGGAAGTGGGCGGGTGCGCACTGAGACGATATCACGTTTCCACGGGCCAACTCCAAGCACGTTCTTGAGACTGCCAAACAGACCACCACTACTAGCTGCCTCGGTTGAGCGTAAGAAATGTGCCGAGATCTTTGGTCTTCCTTGATCATCGATGAGGCTCATCTGAGCAATCCGGCCAGAGCTGAGGGTGACAATGAAGCCAGCATGATCGGCTGAGTCCAAGCGAATGACAATCTCTCCACCTGATAACGAGCCAATGTTTCCACTGACGGCTGTATTTTGTTGGTTGAATAGAGTCAGTGACTCTGCTGTGTCGATGTTTTGCCAGTATGTGACATTGCCAGTGACGGCGGAGATGACCACTAGACCAATGTCTCGTGTAGGTGATGTGACGAGGGCGGCGAGTGGGAGAGGATCGGTGGAGCGAGCTGGTCGAGGTACATCGAACGTCTTGGGGTGGGCAACGGGGGCCGGACAGGTGTAGTCCCAGATGTAGGCGCGTTCGCGGGTAACAGCTAGAGCGAGAGGTGGTGAGGAGAGGATTGATGCACGATAGTCTGCGCTGTGGTCAGACAATGCGGGAGATGGGTTGAAGGGCGAAAGGTGTGTACCGCTGGCGCTGTTGCGCAGAATGTCTGGGGTGCTCGGAAGATGGCGCACGCTGTACTGGTCTGTTTGTGCCTACGACCTTGTCAGTAATCGGCGCCAACAAGAGGACTGGTTGGATGTAATACAAAGAGAGTGCTGTTGTCGGTCTTGGGCGGCCTCTTGTGATGACGCGTTGCGGCATCTCCATTGCGCGAGAACGAGGCCGATGACTGGACGGCAAGCGCACTGAGGCCGCTGCGAAGGGATTCCGTCGTGTCGGCGGGCAGCGGTGCCTCGACGGTCTTGTTGGTCAATTTGCGTATCTTGCGCTGGGGACCGTTCGGGCTGTTTGAGCCTTCGGTAATTCGAGGTCGTCGCTTTGGATTGCGCACGGCGCTGCGGCGCATACTGTCGCCGCCGTCTGTCGTCGTTGTCATAGACATGACTGGGCGTTGTGAATGAGTGGAAGGTGGTTGGGTGTGGATGGAATAATTCTTGACTTGTTTTGATGATGATGGCCGGGTAGAGCTGCGAGCTTGGCCAGAGCAACGCCTGGAGCGTCTTCGCTGCAAATTCGACTTTCACTCCTTAACTCCGCTGCCCTACATTCTGGTGCTCGACTTCTTCACTTGAACGACTGCTTAAGTCTGCCGCTGGTGTTTGTGGTTCAAGCAAGAGCAATGATTCTGGCGTCTGCTTGGCCTCCACTCTGCAAAAGGCATCTGCAAAGTGGCACGACGCTATTGCAATTATGGCTTTTCTTCCTGCGATGCTCTCCCTCCGTCCAACGTCTCAAATCATGGTCGACTATGGCAACCGCTCATCATTGATGAGAGGACTGTTTGAACATGACCTGCCGGCGACACTTCGCTGCATAGACACTCCGGTATCATCTTATACTGGAAATTATGAAATGCTTCATAAAATAGCACAAACCCACGCTACCCCGCAAATCTGGGGATGGCCGCATGGGCCGAAACGTTCATGGGTCTGGTGACGATGTGGGCGACAACACGAGACGCTGCTTCGGACATGAAAATTGCAGTAGCCAGTAATTACGACAATCTGGTCTGAGCTGATAGCTATATGGTATAGGTCGATCCGCAATGTTTTGTCGTTGCTGAAACATGCCTACTTTCCGTCTTACGAGCCGAAGGAATGCATGTACAATCTTTGTGACATCCACAAGTATTCGGCCATAGCTCCTTTGACCCCCGCACCCGATCTGCATTGCTCACCATCATGTATCCGATGGCGTGAGCACTCGCCCTCTCTCGTCCTCTTGTAGATAACAAGATCGAGAAACATGCACAGCGCGAGGGACGACGGATCCACAAGACAGGGGAGCATCATTGGCCTTACAGAAGTCTCGATGATCGTGTAACACTGGTGGTGCTCAAAACGGTGTTGGTCGGCAGTTGTTGACACTTTGGACGACGACAAGCTTCACGGCCCTGAGGAGAGCTGTCACGCGAGCAACGTAACTGTCCAGCTCTCGCAGTCCCTTATATTAAGCTTTGCTTGCATCCAACCTCAGCTTCTCTTCTTCTTCTTCCACCTGCCTGATTACAGGTACCACACGACACACCTGTACCACTTCAACCACTAACCAATTTCCTTCCAACCACTCTTATAATCAGACATTCCTGTCTACAGCCAGTAAGTCTCCCTGTCTTGTGTCTGGTCCGTTGTCAGTATCGAGATCTTAGACTTTGCACGCGACCTCTCTCAGATGCTGATAATGCCTTCTTATAGTGACTCGTTCTCACAAACTCAATGACCGTGACCACGTTGGCCTCGCCAATGGTACCGCTCTCCCTGAGGAGCACCTTCCTCGTTACTTTGCCAAGGCTGGCTTCAATGCCAACAATGATCCCAACAGAGTCAAGAAGTCCGGCAATGGCAAAGGCAATTGGTAAGCAGTCTGAATCTGCCCATCGTATTCTTCGCTCATGTCCTGCAGGGGCCGCCATGGAGAAGAGCTCGAGGACATGGACGACTTCTACCGCCCAAGCAAGCCTCGTCGCCGCAGCAATGCATCCGCCCAACTTCTTGATGCCATGACCTCCAAGTTCGAGGTCGTCGAAGCTGAGCCTATGTTCAAAGAGAACGTTCACGGTCCCTCTGCCAACGACTACGCCGTCCTGGAAAAGACCATGTCGATGGAATCTGCTCCCAGTGAGGCCGGAACCACCACCTCCTCCGAGGGTAGTGACGAAGGATTGACCAAGTAGAGGTAAAAGATGATAGACTGTATGAATTGGGCATCGGGGCATCGCTGGCGTTTGTCTTGTGGGATCTATCCTTCGACTAGGGGTATCAATGGTGTGGTGAACGATAAGGCTTGATGCCTTGCAATCCAACACCGATCAATGACTTTCCTAGCATGTATTACGAAATGAAACGAACTTCTTGAACGATCGCTCAACCTGCCTATCGTAATCAATTTTCTGAGATGAGGGTCAGACATCCTCAAATAGAAGACATAATTGTGGCTCGATTGCGGCTCGATTGCGGCTCGATTGCTATAAACACAAAAAAGTCGTTCAAGGACTCACGCTGGCATGAGAGAACTCCACTCAGCATCTAGATCGTTTCATGAAGCCTCAATATACCAGAGAATATAAGCTGCAGCACACAAGATCGCGTTGGAAGCGAAAAAGGATAGTTGTATCCCAAAAAATCATGCCGAGAGGACGACCCTGTTATGTTGTGGATACATGCAACGCCTCGAACTTGTCGCGTACAAACACGTCCGAATCCCTCGACATCGCGTGAATCAGGCAAACAAAGCGACATGCTCATGACGTGCAACACGTTTCTTCTGCATCAGATGTCGAGAGCCATATCAACTTGCTCACGCCTCGGCAATACCACAGGCAAGAACAATCAGGCATGACTTCAGGCCCACCAGTGCGACACCCTTCGTTTGCCATCGGCGTTCTCAACAACATTCGCAGCGATGATTGGTCTCGCGTAGAAGTATACTTCCTCTCGTCTTCAAGTCTAACAGACACATCACTCATATCGGTCTGCGACTCCCTGACAGAATCATATGTACATGACCTCATAGGGGACGAAGAGGTGGAAGATTATCACCAGTTCCTCACGCCCGTTTTGACACCTTTTGCTTCCGTTCAAGACTGCATTGAACATCACTTCGATGGTCTGGATAAGTGGCTGCTTCAACAGCCGGAACCAGAGGCATGCACGGCCGTCTATCCTCATGGCATCGTTGTGTTTGAAAGGACCGAACAAGAACCATTGCTCATTCACGTCGACCCCATAAACAAACATTGGCATATAGGTTCCATCTACCTCCCCATCGCCGACGTGGGTATGAACCTCACCAGTCTCTTGATGGGCGATGAATTCTTCGGGGACCTGTGCAATGGGTATGGTGTTCGGGTGCCTCAAAACGATCCAAATATCGACGAAAACTACAAGAATCACGAAAAAGACGAGACTGGCGCATGGAAGACCAATCCCCCACGCTTCGCCGTCTTTTCTACGGGATGGAGCCATGCGCTGCCTGTGGAAGGTATGCTGGACGATGCACGTGAGGATGCACCCTTTGGTCACCGCGACGTTGAGCTCTATTCTCTGTCTGGATCGCGATATCTCGGAAACAAGGACAATCTGAGAGCTCAATTTCTTGCCTATGTGGCTGCGGATCAGAGGGGCGAGAGGAGGCATGGAGGACAAGGGCCATGTGCATCATGCAAGCCTTTGCACAAAAGCATATTCATCGAAGTCGACAATTCTGAACCAAGAATAGAGGGCGTGTTGGTGTGTACCATGGAATGGGATGGCGGCCTGGATGGCAAATCTGATGATCAACTGGCCGAGATAGGGATAAAAGCCAAAATAGAGACGAAGAGAGTAGGTGTCGCATTTGCGGTAGCTACAGCAAAGGCCATCTCCTCAAGTGAGGCCAAGGGAACAACCCAGGACTGGCAGGAGAAAATCTAGGAGAATCCCCGTCTCATTGGTATATTGTTGCTAATGGCCTTCCTCTGGATGCTGCACTGGTATAGCATGGCCGATTTCTATAGTACTGTATGATCATAGAAATGCAGAACACTTTCATGATAGAGCGAGATCCTCCAAGAGAATGTTGAGTGTGAGGCTATCAGATCTAGGGTGGAGGAAACATGGTCAATGAATCGCAAGGTGAGATGATGTCGTTCAATGAACAACGTTGTTACACGACTCGATGCCCAGGATACATGGAGACAGAATACGGCCGTGACGACCATATCTTGGAACACTCTCTTCGAGGGTGTGCCAACCAAGTGTCCCTCAGAACTCAACGTGAAGATCTGACCAACGAGTTGTCACGGAAGATTACTCCGAGATTGGAGAAGGCCACTAAGCCAAGTATTTGGTCGGCGGGCCCCGTACGAAGACGTTGGCATGACCAAAGTGAGGTGGTCGATCAGAGTCGGTGAGTTAAGGGGACCCAGACTGCCAAAGCCTGTCCAGTGGCTTGTGTAGAATCTGTCAAATCTTGCGTCTACTGCTGTGATTCGCGCACATTGAAGCCTGGGCTCAGCGTAATGAAGTTAAGCCCTAGGTTTCAAGACGGGCAACGTGATATCGAGTGTCGATGCTTGATTCCTTCCATGCAAAGAAACTTTTCTCGTGTTCGAGGAAGCTTGTACGGCATGGCTAAAAAGTCTAAGCCCACCATTATTTGGACCCTCGTTTCCAGAGATTACCGTCAGTGGCCTTAGTTTGCCTTCGACAGCCGATGTGACTGCAAGTGAGTGGGCGGTGATAATCAAGAACAGGAGTTGCTATTCTCCAACATTCGGCTTGCGCCACGACATGTGGCAATAATGATATCTGCTAGTCTACCAAGCACATCCACACAGTCGGTCCGAGCTGTGAGAAGAATGCGGGGATTGTAGTGGGAAACATAGACGAAGACTTGATCAGATCTCGAATTGTGACACTGTGAAACTCAAAACAAGAGTGTCCTGTATGTCGAGTCCTTAACTGCCAATGGTTACAGATGACCAGAGCTGATGAGTAGATCAGGAAGAGGCATTTCGTGCAGGTCTATTGCTTCTGAGATCACAAGTTTTGTGTTTACACATACAGGAAAATGCTCCGTCCTATTTTCTTGTTGGCAGAGTGTGGGGTGAACGTGAACGCGCGTGAATGATCTTCGGCGGCCGCATCGTTGGCGGAATGGGATCTGTTTTCCGTACCTTATCTCACCCATGTCCGCGGCGCTGGTGTTGGCGCTGACTCGATGTGACTCTGAACATTTCGTACTGAGTAAAAGTCTAACGAGAGAAAACGAGTCATGTTTGGCTTCGAAGAGATTTCGGAGATCTTCGACAGATCGTAGTGAGCAGTGTAAAAAATCTGATCAGAAACATTCAAGCATCGAAAGAAGTCGAGAAGAATCGATCAGGTTGTAAACAGCCCCAACTGGTGTCTGTGAACTGGAGAACTGCATGAGCAAGAGCTGAGGTTGTGGAAAGCACAGATCTTCAAAGCACGTGCCAGCCACGCAAGATCTGCTAGGGCTGGTCGATCGCTCTGGGGAGATCTTCCTTCCTCACATCCAACTTCCCACCGTTCTCACAGCCTCCAAGTGTTTCGAACCGTTGAGCCACCCGCAAAGTGTTTCAACAAGAGTCAACGAGTACATCGAGCAGTACACTCGAGTCATTGCAGTCGAAGTCAGGAACTGGATACTTGTTCACGTACACAACGCACATCACCTGCCAGTCTACGGATACCAGAGCTGTTATTCGCCTTCTCGATCCGGTGTTTCCAGAGTCTATGCGAATTCTTCTAGCTATTGTAAGACATGCTCGAAGACCGAACATGGAACATCAAATCATGCGAAGGATCACCCTGAGCTGTGTTTAGGGCTACGGGCTCAATGGCCAAGCGTGATGTTGCAGTACCTTAATCCAATTTCGTGCGTATGGGCCGAAAGAAAGCGACTCGTATCGTGTGTTGTGCGAGTCAATGCTTAAACTCTTCGAGCACGTCCTACGCAGCGATCGTCCTTCATCAGGTTATTCATTGCCCCTAGAGAAATGGTGGACTACTTCATAACCCTAGAAAGATCCCTCCGCGTGGTTCATTCTGTCATTGCTGGCTGACCTGATACATCGTTTACTCGTCACGCTTCTTAGACCCTGACATTGCTTGTCATGGCGTCTCTCCTTGCTGTTAGGGATATCCTTGAGAAAAGAAACCAGGTCTCTAGCGAGACGGATCTTTCAATAATATCAATTACGTGGGGCTTTACACTCGGATTCGGCTTCTTAACGACATGGACCGCCATCAAGCAGACACGACACATGTGGAAGAGGCGTAATGGACATCTGAACCACCCATATATCTGGATGGTCTGGGCTGAGCTGGCAAGTAGTCTTGGACTGAGTATCGTTTGCTGGCTTGTCCTCCAAGGACCTCTTCCTCTCAAGTAAGCTATCACAAATTGACCGAGAATATCCTGACTGACCAAAATAGTGTTTATACCTTGTTCTCCATTCTTTCTTTCTGGGTCATCCAAGTGCATTGCCTTTTCCAGATCATCATCAATCGTGTCTCGATCTTGATGCTCAACCGGAGGCGAGCAAAGCAACTCAAGATCGGCACTACAGTCGGTATCCTGTGTCTCAACATCAGTGTCTTCTGTATCTGGATCCCTGCGAAGTTACAAGTCAACGAGACGTATGAGAAGCTCAACGTTGTTTGGGACCGCATCGAGAAGGTCGTCATTCTCATTGTCGATGCTGGTCTCAACTACTACTTTATTCGCGTGGTAAAGAAGCAACTCATCAAACCTGGTCTTACCAAGTACACGCCGCTTGTCAAGTTCAACAACTACATGATTCTGCTCTCGCTAGCTATGGACTGCTTGATCATCGGCATGCTATCGTTAAAGAACCCTCTAGTATACCTGATGGTAAGCAGTTTCCGCGAGCCTGATCCTTCGTCACATCCAGCTAACATAAAAGTAGTTCCATCCTCTGGCATACATCGTCAAGCTCAAGATTGAGCTTTCAATGGCCGAGCTCATCGCCCTAGTCGCTCGAGGAAACCAAGATAACGGTCAAATACGCTTCAACAACCCAGAGAGCTCAAACGGCACCCTCAGCGCCAAAGGCTACACCTTCAATACCCAGACCAGCCAGAGCAAACGGGCATCCATACAAAAAGCCCCTCCATCACCCAACGACGTCGAGCTCGGCCACGTCAGACCGCAGACGCCAGAAATGCACAGCCACTTCGGAATCATCGAAGAGGAAGAATCTATCCGCAACCATGAGCCCGAGGAGATTGCCGAAGGCTTTGTGGTGCACAGACACAACGAAATCACGGTCGAAGTCGAGAGCGCACCCTCGGAGCGATCTGAAAAGACCATTGACGGCCAAGGCGAGAACTTTGACTCGAGGAGACATACCTCTGACAGTGATGAAGCGCCTTTGCGCAAACCGACAAACAACATGGGCCTCAATACAAAGGTCTGGGGTCGCTACTAAACTTGTACACATATCCATTTCTTATGTTGCCGCGGGCGGACCGGACTGCTTTACATTTCTTGACGATGATACCCAACTACATTATATAGTTTTCTTTTATTATTATTTAGGACCAAGTCCGTATCCCTGCCTGCCGTCCACAAGCATAACCGTCTCGAGTTCAGTCCCATTGGTCGTGAGTTTTCAGGTAGGTCTCGGCGGGCGCTTCATTCTTCACGCTTCGGGAAAGCCTCGACTTGTACAAGCAGCTGACCTGAATTTTCAGATGCGGAGCGGAGCCTCGAGAGGCTGGTGTGGCATGCGACAAGTACCCAGTTTGAGCATCGGGCCGTCGTGTCTGTGTGTATATCTCCTCCCAGAGAAATACTTGCTTGCTAGCGCCCGCGATGGGTGGCCTTTAGTTTGGACGTGTTCAATTGCCCAAACTCTTCACAACAGCAACACCCAGCGTCAAGAAAGCAGCCAGATCGACAGTCACACCTCTCAGCCTGTTGAACCACAGCCACTCGTCCAGAGCGATATTTGCATCTCTTGCAGGATGGTTTGTACGAATAGCCTCCTTGGACGCGATCATGAAGGGCATGAAGATGAAGTGTGCGACTGCGAGTATGGCTCCAGCACGATACCAAGGTCGTGCAGGACTGCCACGAGAATAGAGGTTGGCGATAGATGCAACTAGAGTCAAGGAGACGGAAGTCAGACGACGATAGAAGCCAGCGTGAGAGACGACAGGGAAGTAGGAGGAGAGAGCGGCGTTGCTTTTCGAGCGCGTTTCGGGCTGGTTCAGCGCTGACAAGAAGAGGTTGCTGTCAAAGGCATGATCGAGGGTCAAGGTAGCAGCGATCAGAGGTGTGATTCTGAGAAGTTGGACCGGTTCGACGAATTGACGGCTGGCCATGTTTGCGACGGTTTGCAGGGAGGAGTGTTAGATGGGACAGAAGGAGAACAGCGGTAGAGAAGGGTGACAGCGCTGTAAAACAATCTGCCTTGATCGATTCTTATTTATTCGACCCACCCGCAGCGAAACAAGGATTGGCAGTGTGACGACGATGACCGCGAGGTCGGACGCGACAAAGCCGACAAACGCTGCCGGCCCTTGAAACTGCTATCATCCTTCTCCTGAACGACAAGTGATCGTCGTCTTCTGACATGCTGGGGCTCAACATGCGCAGCTGTCTTCATGTTTTGACTGTTTCAAACTCAGTACTTGTAGGATAGGACCAAGCAGTCGGTCTTAGGACGCATTGCGAGCGAAGCGTCCACGCGACACGATCGCTTAACCCTCTTCTTGTCACAACGTCCATTACGACAATGGACAAAGCAAAGCAGGAGCGCCGTCCGAGCAGGCGAGCATGAGAAAGAAGAAAGACAGGTCACTAAAACAGAGAAGATGATGCGGAGGTGTGAGGTCAAACACGAGGTCCGTCGCGTGCGGCACCCATCTGCCGAAACGCTCTTTCCTGTCAATGTGGAGAATACGCATCGTAAAATTGCTTGCCTGCTTGGATACGCCCTGCCTAAAATCTAGCACAGTATTGTCCAAAATGGTCACGATGAAGTTTCTCACAGTTGCCAGCCGTGCCTCCTTGACTCTGCATACGTGAGGGATACGCTCCGAGTCCAACGCCCAGGATACGCATCTCTCGTACGCACACCCAATGGAATCAGAGGAACTAGCGAGCCGTGACAGGCAAAGACGAGCTCATAAAAAGTCTCGGAATGGCTGTCTGCAGTGTAAACATAGACGTGTCAAGGTAGGGTAGTCCAGCCTCAGAATGTCTCTTATCATTGACAACGAGCAGTGCGATGAACAGAAACCGATTTGTGGTCTCTGCAAGAGGGTCGGCAAGAAGTGCAGTTTTGTGTTTCAAGAGGATGGAGAGCCCATCACAATGCCTCGGGACGACTTCATCTTACCCAGCAATGCTTCTCCTAAGTCCGACCACTCGAGTCTGACCTTCAGACTTAGACACAATGCAGAGGTCTCTCCCATGGTTCAGGTTGACTGCATGCCTCAGTCGGGCATGACTCTTACACCATCTTTGAGCCCTCCCCATCTTCAGCCATTGCCTATTGCCGACCTGGAACTACTCTACCATCAAATGCGGTGCAACCAAGCCACCGGACGAGACGGTGACGACATTCAACTCGGATTTACTTTCCCATACGTGCTGCACAGTATCCTAAGCTTGTCGGCACTGCTCCTCTTCTCCGAACAACCTGAAAGGACAGAGCTTCTAGAACGAGCCTGTGCACATCAGAACTCTGCCATCACTCTGGTTCGTCCACACTTGGTTAATCTGGACCTGCAAAACGTCAACGCCGTAGTCAAGTTTTCTGCTCTCACGTCGGTCATCGCCCTGGCTCAGCCACTATATCAACACCCTTATCGTGTCAGTCGGATATCGGATCCCATCGGCGACATACTAAATTCCTTCCACATGACGAGAGGAATAAAAACGGTCTTGGAGCGCCGATGGCAGATGGAAGGCAGTCCCATTGACCCAGACGCCGGCCCCGATTTGGACGATGAAGACCCCTGGCAGCAGGATCTATTTTCCAAGTACCCAGTTTACCCAATTCTACGCGAGTTGATTTCATCCCACTGCACCTCCGAAGCCGACAGATTAGCCTGCCTCGATGCAACAAGGAAAATCTTCTCCTTCATCACTCTTTTGGAGGATTATCCGAATCTACACCCGGACGCGCGACTGATACAAATCTGGCCCATCGAGATCAAGAAGCACTTTCTCAATATGCTGATTGCGCGGAAACCCATTGCTCTGTTGATTCTTGGCTACTATACAGTCCTCTTGAGATTGAGAGCGGATACCATGTGGCCATTTGTTGCGTGGCCAAGTAAGCTTCTACGACGGATTGAGGAGGTTCTAGGAGACGATTGGAGCGAATTTCTAGAGTGGCCAAAGAGCAGGGTGTTCGAGACATATATCAGCCTCCAAGAAGAGCCGTTACCTTGATTGACTTTCTCTGGACAGGGCTCTGGTTTACAAACGATTGTGGACCCATAGAGCCTGATATATATTACCTTATCGACGTGGGGGATGAGTTAAGGGCGAGAACGTGATGAGGAAGACATGTTCACATCTAGGCAATGGCGAGAAGTCAAACCACGATACAGTGCATTGTAAGGATTCCTCAAACTATAATACATTGCCAGCAATATGTCCTCGGATCCATTGAGAAGACAGATGAGTGGTTGAGGTTGATTATACAGTTGAGCAACTTGGTGGTGTGTTCCCGTCTTCAGGCACGTCTGCGATCGGAACGAGTGTCGTTCTCGTTCCAGTGTCTACGAGAGTGAGGACTGTGGACGTTGTAACAGGGTTTGCAGACAAGACCTGCGCAGAGACCACACTCGATTCTTGCCATGCTAAAAGACAATGTCAGTACAGATTCGAATGATTATCGGTTTGAATACATACCCCTTGCACATCTGATTGGGGTTGGTGGGATGACCACGTCCGTCTTCGCACTTGTACTTTCTGAAACGTTCGTCGCCGTATCCGATGTATTTGCTGTACTTGCAAGCTCCGTGACCGCAGTTTCTCGTGACTACCTCTTGGTGGTTGTGACGAAGGATAAGGGGCCGGGTCTTCTGTGCGCTCTCGAGACTTTTGGTGGGTTGTAGATCGTGACTTGCAGTAGCTTTTTGAGCAATTGGTCTGGCTACAGTAGCTGCTTTGTCTTGTTTCTGGCTCTGAGAATGGGTTAGTAAGCATCCCAAAAGCCTGCATGGAAAGAGGGAGGATCTACGTATGCGTGGTCTGGAGAGTCTTTGGAGCCGGAGGGCAAAGATTGAGAGGATGCAGCCATGGGTATCGCAGACTGCGAAGATACAATCATGATGACGGAGGGTGACAGATGGTAGATAAACCAAATGACACGTAGTTGCAGCGGATATGCAGCAAGCAGAGATGTTGTAGCGATCTGAAGTGATGCAACGAGGTGTCAATGCTATGAGTAAGGTTGATGAAGCGAGTGAGGTTGGTGCAGTGAGTGAGGTTGATGCAGCGAGAAGAGCTGATGCGGCAAGCAGAAAATGCAGTGAAATGGAGTGAAGCTGAAGGCAGGAGCGACACAATGAATTAAAACATGCAGTGGAATGGCAGGTGGGGTATCTGTTGAGCAACCCAGCCAAGTTCGTCTATACAAAAGCCGCATCTTATATGCTCTATCTTTAAGCGCTTCCATTACCGTTTGCAACACCGTTGGTCTCTCCTGCAACCTTCTTCAGTGCTGCCATGACGTCCTTGACCAAGTCCTCACCCTCCTCAACACCGCAGCTGATTCTGACCAAGTCGTCGAATACACCAGCGGCTTCTCTCTGCTCCTTGGGAATACCCATATGTGTCATGCTAGCAGGCAGCTCGACCAAACTCTCAACACCACCCAGACTCTCGGCCAGAGTGAAGATCTTTGTTGCTGCGCAGAAGCGCTCAGCAGCAGACTTGCCGCCTTGAATGCGGAAAGAAAGCATACCACCGCCGAGACCGTCTCTGTGCTGCTTGAGAGCGATCTTGCGCTGAGGGTGAGAGTCGAGACCAGGGTAATTGACGGCACGAACAAGAGGAGATGCAGCCAATGCCTCTGCGACCATCTTACCGTTACGGCTGGCCTCGCGAGCACGGAGATGCAGAGTCTTGACACCACGGTGTGCGAGCCAGCAGTCAAAGGCTCCAGGTACGGCACCAATGGCATTTTGGAGGAAGCCCAGACGCTCCTTGAGGTCGTCGCTCTTGAAGGCTGCAACACCCATAAGGACGTCGCTGTGGCCGTTGATGTACTTGGTGACACTGTGCACCACAATGTCTGCGCCGTGCTCGAGGGGGTTCTGGATGTAAGGGCTCATAAAGGTGTTGTCGACGACCACGAGAATGCCATGCTTGTGGGCGACTGCGGCCACTGCTGAGATGTCGACCAAAGAAAGAGTAGGGTTTGAAGGTGTCTCGATCCAAACGAGCTTGGTCTCGGGCTTGATCAAAGCCTCGACATCTAACTCAATGCTAGGGGTGAATGTGACATGGACACCGTGAGCCTTGGCGACCTTGGTGAAGTAACGGTGAGTGCCACCGTACACATCAGATACACTGACGACGTGAGAGCCGGTAGCCAGAGATTGAAGGATGATAGCGGTAGTTGCAGAGCCGGAGCTGAAAGCCAGGGCGTACTTTGCCTTTTCCAGTGCCGCAATGCAGTTCTCAAAATTGTCGCGGTTGGGGTTTGAACTACGAGTGTACTCGTATGCGCCGACAGGCTGACCGACAGCAGTCTGGGCATATGTTGTCGAAAGTGAGATCTGATAATCGTGTTAGTCAATATATCAGTGACTTGAGCAGTTCTCCGCCTCTCAGATCAGACATAACATCATAAGAAATAATCAAATCCGTGATCTTAGCACAGGAACAATACCAAGGAGCAACAATTGACAGTCTGCAGAGTGGTAGGCTTTTACTCAGGGAACAAAACTTACGGGCTCGATCACAGCACCTGTAGTAGGGTCATGCGGCGATCCGGCGTGTACGGCGAGCGTGCCGAAGCCGTGTTGTCCATGTTCCGAGGGCTGCATATTGATCGTCTAAGATATGGTAGACCTTGGAGATTTCGAGGTATGTAGGAACAGGAGGCAAGAGGAAAAGACCCAGAGAAATCTTAATCCTTTCAATTGCTCGAGGGCGTTGTTGTGTAGTCGAATCACGCAATCCTTCGCCCGCGCAAGAATGGATTCGATTCCTTTGTTCGGAAGAAGGGAGTTTCTCGAAGATGGATTTGTAACGAAAGATTGTAGCACGATGTCCTTTAGGCAGGTACGAAGGATGGCGAAATTGTTCCTGCAGATGCAATCAAATCTTGGACCGCAAGAAAAAAAATTAGGATTGGTTCGATGAGCAATAGATTCTTACATGGCGCCATGCAACAGGCGCCCTGGCTGCTCGGCGTGTTCGGAGACTTCGGCGTATCTCAGTCATCTTTGACAGCCTAAGACCAAAATCTGACAACGAGAAATCAAACCTTTTTCTATATACAGCATCTTGATCGTGGGGAAGGAAGATGTTGTCGGTAGAGGAAATAGATGGCGAATTATGCAAGTTAGTCTTGGTGGGCATAACATATCAGACTTGCTAGAAGGTACTATGTATGCATATATCGGAACATCAATCTATATTTGTGATAGACGATGCAATGGCAGAACAGGAGGTAATATTAATGGGAAAGTATTATTGCTTGAGTCCCGTACGGCAGGCTCGTATGTAAATTTCAACATACCTAGGACAAAGTTGTTCGAAATCCGTAGCGCAGACGGTATTGACACGAGTTTCACAACCAGCAAGATATGATGCTATACGACCACACTTGTGACAATTAGAGATTGTGCGGCAAGACAAGCTATTGTTTGATCCAAAAAAGTAAGCATCTTGTAAAAGGTACGGTGTGGATCAACGTCTCAAAGAAAGGTCAAGCATTCACGGCCAAGCAAGGTACAGAGAAGGTAGAGTGGTAGGAGTGCCCGCAAGCACCCTGGTGGAATGATATCATGCAATTCGTAGCAATACTGCTAAGAGTCCGGCCCAATGCATTCCCCTTCGCTCCCAGAAACCAAATATAAAAAAGCAAGATTAAAGTTAGAAACGCCTCCAATGTGATCAGTTTACTCCAAACCAGTTTGTAAGAGAGGAACATATCGAGCGAGGTATGTATAGGGCAAGGATATGTCGCATGTTCAGTACGTGCGTTTCTTCTGCTTCGAAGCGAGTTCTTCGAGCTTGCGTTTACGCTCGAGTTTCTGGCGTTTGAGTTCGTTCTCCTCGGCCAAGGCTATGGCGTCCTCACGCTTTGCGATGCGCGCGGATGCCTCTTCTTCCTCGTACATCTCATCGACACCAGCCTCCATGTCGGATCCCGATTCATAGTCGTCTTCTGGCTCATCGTCTTCTTCCTCATCTTCTTCATCAGAGTATGAAGCGTAGCGACGGCCAGCACCATAACCAGACCTGCTGGGTGCTGGTGCTCTGGGAAGCGGTTTACGAGCGGCAGCACCGCCAGGGCCTCCCATGGTACCACGATAGACTGGAGCGGCAGGAGCGTTCGGACGCATAGTGCCTTTGTATGCGACCTCGACAGGCTTCCTCTTGTCTTTGGCGGATACACCAATCTTTGAGTCAACCAAAGGCTCAGCACTCTTGCCCCTAGCTTTGAGACCAGTCTTTGAATCCTTATTGGGCAGAGGTTTGCCTTTTTGCGCAGCACGAGCTTCCTCGACAAGACGCTGACGATCCTTCTTGGTAAGCTTCTCGACTGGTTTGTGCTTGATCTGACCAGCTAGCTTGGAGGCTTCGGCGTTTTGTTTTGCGCGTTCCAGAACAGCCAGGTAACCTCCTTTGGCGGATGCAGGCGCTGTTGAAGAAGGAGTGGAGACTGGAGATGGCCTCACAGGGGCAGAAAGAGCGGCAGCAGGTTTCGTTGATGGTTGTACTTTGGCAGCGGGGCCACTACCTCGGTAGGGAATGGCAGCCTTGGGTGGCGGTAAAGCGGCTCTTTGAGCTGGGGAGGACGTAGTGCTGCGTGAAGGAGGCGGAGCGAGAGACGCATTTTGATCGAATCTTGATATGTTGGTGTCGGTTCTGGCGATCTTTGGTTTAAAGTCATTGGCAACGTCATCGGCTTTCCTCTTCGGTGGCACCTGCTGGGGAGTGGGATTGCGTGACGGCGGATTTGATCTGGCGGTGGAGGGGATTGTTTGTGATCGAGGGGGAGCGGGCTGGTCGCCGTTGATGGACGACAGGATGGAGTTGAGGAGCTGTCGGTCGTGTCAGCCAGGTTGAGCATAGCGACGTGCGGTCAGACCAGGAACAGAAGACTCACGCTCATGGCTACAGATGTCTTCAGAGATAGCAAATTGTCGTCGAGCCAGAAGCAGGCATGCTGTGAGGGTCGCAGCCGATGCTGGAGAGTCGCAGAGTGGCGGAGATGCGACGGACGAGAAGGCGACAAGCAGACGGGGCAGATGAGAAGTGAAGACAAACTCCCGACTGTCGTCTTAAGTATCACTCAGCGCGGCCAGGGTGACCGCAAGCAGCCATGGTCTGTGCGCTTGAGAGTGTCGCCAAGGCGGCGTCTTGGCAAATTCACACTCAGCACCTTTTTCGCTCGCCGAACTTCTCGAATCCCTACCACGACTCTCACGAACAGGAAGTCTCAGTCTCCGCTCAAGAACCGCGGTTAAATCGATTGATTCTCAGCTGTTTTATCAACTCCCACCGTGAGTCTCTCTCTCTCTCGCGCACCATCGACTTCTGCTTCTTCGCAACCGCCTCTCGCATCGCACAGCCCGACTGACGATTTTGCGCGCATCCAGAAATTCAAAATGAAGTACCTCGCAGCCTACCTCCTCCTCAACCTCGCCGGCAACGAGCAGCCCTCTGCCGAGGACGTCAAGTCCGTCCTCTCCTCCGTCGGTGTCGACGCTGAGGGTGACCGCCTCGAGAAGCTCATCTCCGAGCTCTCCGGCAAGAACATCCAGGAGGTACGCACCCGCCCGCCAATACGCAAATTCTTCTTGTCCGCACGCGCAATACTCACAAACGCCACAGCTGATCACCGAGGGTTCCGCCAAGCTCGCCTCCGTTCCCTCCGGTGGTGCCGCCGCCGCTGGCGGTGCTGCCCCTGCCGCTGGTGGTGCCGCCGAGGCCGCCCCCGCCGAGGAGAAGGCCGAGGAGAAGGAGGAGTCCGACGACGACATGGGCTTCGGTCTCTTCGACTAAGCGTATCGCAACCTCTGTTGAAAAAAACTGGTGCGACAGGGTGGTTCTGTTTGTGGGAGCAGTCGGGCGCATGGGAAAAGGTCTCTACGCTACAGCCGCAAAAGGCACGGCCATACTCTGAATGCTTTATTTGTTGCCAGGGCCCCGAATGGAGAACTCTACATTACCTCCATCATCTTGTTGTGTTCCTGCTTGCATGTGAAATGTGCGCGCGTGACTTGAAAAAGAATGCTGTGCGACTTGAGAGATGGCGACCCAATGCAATGATTGATTAATATCTACAAGAACAACTATATGTTATTTTACAGCGACTCGTAGTCTGGAGATTGCTTTTATCAAGGTGCTTGTGAATTTACTGTCCCTCCATCAATCGCTCAGAACAAGGTCACGTGTTTGGCGCACGGACGCGCGAAGCGAGAGGCACTCAATTTCTGTTCGAATCTGCGCACAGCGCCTTCGAAACCAGCTTGCGTCCGACAACTTCGACCACCGACACCACATCGACACAATGGCCGACTCTGAATACGTACGTCTGCCTCTGCTCGTCGCTCTGTGCACCATGGACAACCGCTGACTTGCTCTTTACAGAACGCCGAGGAGGCTGCCGGTATGAGATGATTCTTTGCGCACCGCACCCCTTCGCGACACCGCCCGACGGCATAAAACCCTGTGGACAGGCCACGAAAGGGGTGCAGGAAGATGGAACATGGACTGACTGAGTCGTCGCAACAGCCCTCAAGGCCAAGAGATCCTTCAAGAAGTTCACCTACCGTGGTATCGACCTTGACCAGCTCCTCGACCTCTCCTCCGAGCAGCTCCGCGATGTCGTCCACGCCCGTGCCCGCAGACGCTTCAACCGTGGTCTCAAGCGCAAGCCCATGGGTCTGATCAAGAAGCTCCGCAAGGCCAAGCAGGAGGCCAAGCCCAACGAGAAGCCCGACCTCGTCAAGACCCACCTCCGTGACATGATCATTGTCCCCGAGATGATCGGCTCCGTCGTCGGTGTCTACTCCGGTAAGGAGTTCAACCAGGTCGAAGTCAAGGCCGAGATGGTCGGTCACTACCTTGGTGAATTCTCCATCTCATAGTAAGTACCCCCTGTACGAAGAGGCTCTTGCGACCAGTCCTCTAACAACCCTCTAGCAAGCCCGTCAAGCACGGTCGCCCCGGTATTGGTGCCACCCACTCTTCCCGTTTCATTCCCCTCAAGTAAGCGGGACATGTACTCGAAGATGCTACGGTCAACAAAAGTTTGGGAATGGATTCATTGTTGTCTGGCGCTGGCATACAGTGCTTCAATATATCCGTAGGCCGCAATGAATCGCCTCATGAAACTCACGTCCTTTTTTTTTAAACTTCAATCATGTGCACAAGTGTGAACGAATAGCCTTTGTCTTGAGATTTCATGACAGCTATCTGTATAGTCAGTCACAGCAACATCCACTTCTCGGAAGTGTTGCATTCATCTCATCCTTTATCGTGTCTTGCCATGCTTTTCTCCACGGCACCCCAGGTTGCACGCCTATCTCTGCCCGCCAAGTTGCCATTGGCCGTGCGGGCCGTGTTGAACCTCTACCTCTCCTAGCACGCCTTGACCTTCCTTCTCTACTCGACCTCTCACTTTTGTATCCTTATCAACACCCTCTGCAATGCTTATCATCGGCAGGTCTCGGAAGCGATATCGCTGCACTGTCCACGTCTTCACGACATCCACCTGGGGTGCCCAGTCGACTCCAAGGCCGCTGGGTTCAAAGCCAAGATTCCAACTGGATCGGTATCGCGATAGGCGTGCATCTATCCACTTCGGTCATTTTGAAGGGGTAATAGTTAACCGGCAAGGTTTCCACGAGAGAAACCATTACCCCTCGGTAATTCGACCATGCCAAAATCACTCACCAAATCCACCTGCTCACCGCGATCTAAGCCACGGTCAAGTATGATAGTGTGAGAACGTGCATCACCTCGCCGATAGTGGACCGCCTCTGTGTTCAGAGCGGGCTCTCGGTTCGTATTGTTGAGAAAGAGAGGTTCAGACTTACGGCTATATAAACCATGGGTCTGTCGTGTTTGTAAGTCTGCTCAATCATAACCAGTCCTCTTCTTCACACTCTCGTTCGATCGTCCATCGCTCGATTATCTTTCCAGTACTATACCTGGAAGAAAAGCACCTCGTTGTTCAACAACATGCTCACAACTCTATCCCTTCTCGCCGCGCTTGGCTCTTTTAGCCATGCCGCTGCATTACCTGCCATCCCACAGCTCGAGGTGCGCCAGTCAGTAGCCAGTGTCAATGCCAGCTTAGGGAACGTTACCATCTTCGGCACCGGTATGTGAAGCAATCCGTACAATGGTCGCATCGATTCACTAACACTTCATAGGCGGCACTATCGCAGGCTCTGCAGGCTCTGGTGTCCAAACGACGGGCTACACTGCAGGAGCTGTAGCCATTCAGACCTTGATCGATGCCGTGCCCGAGTTGCTGAACATCTCGAACATCAATGGCGTCCAAGTGGCCAATGTAGACTCTGGCAATATCAACGCCACTGTCCTTCTCGAGCTCAATAGACAGATCACGGCCGAGCTCGCCAAAAGCACCTCGAGTGGTGCTGTCGTGACACATGGCACGGACACTCTTGAGGAGACTGCTTTCTTCTTGGATCTGACCATCGGATCTCAGAAGCCTGTCGTAGTTGTCGGTGCAATGCGTCCCTCTACCGCTACTTCGGCGGATGGTCCTTTGAACCTGTACCAGGCTGTCACACTGGCTGTCACCCCTGAGGCCAAGGGCCGTGGCACTATGGTCACCTTGAACGACCGTATCGACAGCGCCTTCTACGTGGTCAAGAACAACGCAAACTCGTTGGACACCTTTAAAGCCATCGAACAAGGTCATCTTGGTTTCTTCCTAGACTCAATCCCTCAATTCTACTACTCAGCCGCCACACCACCCGGCAAACCGTTCTTCGATCTCGCACCATTGAACCTGACGTCTTTGCCTCATGTCGACATCCTGTATGGCCATCAAGACAGCAACTCAGAGCTCATCCGCGCCTCTGCCGAGTCAGGTGCTAAAGCCATCGTCTTTGCCGGCACTGGTGCTGGTGGCTGGACATCGGCGGGCAGAAAGGTTGCCCAAGCCGTCTACAACGAGACTGGCATCCCCATGGTGTTTTCCACTCGCACCATGAACGGCTTCGTCTCGCCCGAAAGCAATGATTGGTCCATCGCCAGTGGCAACCTCGATCCCCAAAAGGCTAGAATCTTGCTGCAGTGCGCTTTGGCGGTCGGATACAATACGACGCAGATTGCCGACATTTTTGATGCACTCCAGGTATCATAGGGGCTGAGATTTTCTTTTTGATGGCGAGCTCTCGCCTCAGATCTTCGTTTGTCGTTGTGAAACTATGTGTAAGTTATCGATTAGTGTCGACTTCAATCTAGATCTAGCATGCAAAAGCTGTTTTGTTTTCTCGAAAGTCACGTACATTTCTAGGCATACGCGCGTCACGATCGAGTACCCATTCTGTATCGATAACGGATATTTCTTCGACATGGCAATGCTACAAGCTACACTTCTCGAGCATATTGCACCATCTATTGTCTTGTTCGTAGTCAGGTGCGGCAAGGCTTCGAGATGGCTGGAAACATGGCGGCCGCCCCTGCCTCGTCGTGTCAAACCCGGGGAGTGAATGCAGGAAGTCATTCTCCTTCTCAGAATCGTCGTAGCTCTCTCAAGAGAACTCATCGTGCTCACGATTCACATCTAGCAACTTCCGTGTCGTCGCGGGATAAGCAAGGAAGGTGCGATGGCTTCGCGTCACCAACAGCTGACTATAGTTGGCATCATATTGCCATCACCTACACAAAGCATACTCACAGATTATGCACATGCACAATATCGCTCGCATAAGCCCATGCCACAACTAAACCCACAACGACGATCCAAATAATCCCAAAGATCAACAAAATATTCAGAAGACAGCAGAGTATCAAATAGAGAGGTCTTTCATTTCTGTTCATATAGAAATCTTTCCGTATTTCTCCTTTTTTGTTTCTCAAAGTCATAAAAGCGTCTCAAAAATTCGTGTCTCTAAACAAAAAACCGGGGCCCGTGGAACCGCAAAAAAAGAGTCCCCAAATGGAAACTTGTATCCAAGGTTGTGCGGCCTGCATGCAGGCAACTTTTCTGGTGCACAACTGGTGAAAGAAATGAAAGAAGCGGCTACTGTCTTCAAGACAGGAGAAGGGTAAAAAGGTGTTGGGTGGAATGAGTGACAAGAAGCGAATGAATGTGGATGATGAAGCCAAAGTAGTCGTGACAATCTTCAAGATGTCAAAACTACTGAGCGTGACTTAGACGGCGGCAACACGAGCTCCAGTGCCGTATGCAATGTTGGTCACGTTCTGGCCACTGAGAGGAGTGTTGATGCCGAGGATGGTGTTTCCGCATGAAGGCTGGTTGCTGACGCTCAAGTCCAAAGTGCACTGCTCATCGACACCGTTGGTGCAGATGGAGTTGTAAATGTTCCAGAGACCGTAGTTCTTGGCGACCCAGCTGTTGGGCTCGCTGATGCACGAAGCGATAAAGTTCATGCTGTTGGCGGCCGAGAATGCGAGCTTGCCGTCAGAGTCGTGGAGGAGGTGCGAGCACTCGTCCATGTCGACGCTCTCGTACTCCATGTCGACGCCGCCGCCCATGGTGGGGTCGACCGTGGCGTTCTTGCCGGTGACGAGAGTGTTCCATGCATCGTAGCTCATGTCGTAGGCACCTCCAGACTGGTCGACGCGAAGGAGGTGGAGAGAACGGCCTTGGTGGCTGACCTTGACACACATGTTGTCACAGCCAACGCTCATGGGCCAGTAGGCGACTCTGTTGGTGTTGATCTTGCATCCGAGGACGCCGACGCTGGAGCTGTACTCGACATGAGGAGTGGCAGAAATGGTACCTCTCTTCTGGAGAACCTTCTCGGTGGGAAGAGCAGCTGCAGTGGCAGCAAGAACACTCAGAATGGTCGAGATGGAGAATTGCATCTTGTCTGATGTTTTCTTCGTGGTCAAAGATATAGACAAAGGGAGTGGAATGCCGAGATCAACTGGCTGAAAGAGTATACAAGGGTGCTGGGGTGATGGTATAGAAACCTTTAAGGAGTGTCTGCCGATTCCACAGGAACCTGGCGCAAAGGGAGTGATTGAGAGAGACGAAAGTAAAGACTGTTGGATGGAGAGAAAAGGTACGCTTGGGAGAGAGACCTACTACAGTATATATACGCGCGAGTGCAATGGACGTGCTGTCCATGCTGAAGTCTTTTACCCAAGGTTTTTCATGGCCTCGCTTTCTCGTCGAATCGGTGGACAAGCCCACCCACCATCCACGACGTGTCAACAACGGGGCGAGGAGCAACGAATGAGGATGGGCAGAAATGCAAAAAGCAGAAGATTTACCTTCTGGCAACTGCAGGCGCCGTGTGCTGTGCAGTGTGCACAATGCGGTTGACTTGGACTTCTCTCGGCGGCAATCCCGTGTGTTGGTTGACTGTGGGTCACGGCCCGTCCGGTGCGCAGGGGTCAACCATGATGGGTTGATGTTCGGGTGTGGAGACAAGGTTGAAAAGTTGGTTCAAGACGTGCGGCTAAGGGCCACCGAAAACCTGAAGAACGTGAAAAAGGTTGGAGCCACGGTGCGCGTCTCCCAAGTGCCTGTCTCTAGATTCAGGTACCCGTCAACTTCGACCTGGCTAGAAGGGTTGTCTTGCATCTGGCTTTGCTTTGCCTCATGCAAGCGCCAGGAACAGGCGCGCGAAAGGAAACGCTTTCGCCTGCTTGCCATGAGCTCGTTGAACCAATCATCAAGTGTAAAGTCGTCATTTTTTTTTTTTCGGTGCGCAGTTGGACCGGGTGTCCCACTGGTGGACTTCGTCGTGGGCCCGAACCATTGCCGTCGAGGTCACTGTGCGCATGTGGACAAAGGTAACCCCGAAAAGAAAGGACCGTGAAAGCGGAGTGATCGCCCCTCGCTCAGGAACCGTGCAAGAAGACCCCACCTTGCCCACTGTCGATGCGTATGCGCCAGTCTCGGCGTCACCTCAACATCGCGACAAAGCACCACGCTCCATCCTTCGGACATTCAGACCAGTGCGGAGATGGCTGGGAAAATACACCTCGTCCTACTGGCCTTGCTTCATGCGGCTTTGGTCATGCGCCTGCCTTGCAAGGAAGTTTCTTGTCGTCATGATCGTGGATAGGAAGGTCGGGGCTTTTGATTTCAAACACGAGCAAGGTCTTCTCCACCAAACACCGAGGTGGTGCCCAATAAATTTTTGATATTCGGATTAGCAGATCCTCTCTGTAAGAGGGGAGAGAACGTCTCAGTCTGACGAACAAATTCATCTACACAACATCTTGTACCTTACGAGTGACATCTGTAAACTTTTGCAAAACGCAACATGTCTCCTGTATCTCCTGTGGTTGTGCCATGCAGCCAGTGACTTCCACTGTGTTCCTTGTCCTTGCATCGGTTGTTGGGTTCCGGTCCACGATCAACGGGATCGACAGCGTTTTCCACTTTGCAACACATGGCGTTTGGGATGGGGGATGGCGCAAGCACAAACCATTGAAAGAGTGGCGCCAAACTAAAGGCCATGGACTACGACACATCATCGACTTTATGTTGTGTCCTCAACCATACTCGAGTACTCGACGACGAGTAATGTGACTCCCTCGTTCGTGCGATCTGTCTGCAGCTACGTTGTGATAGCAAGGACAGTGGATCTGTGGTCATTGGAGTCAAGAAGGAAGGCCACACGTTGTTTGAGAAGATCGTGAAGACAGACACGTCACATTGGAAAGGCACGAGGACGACTTGAGGTGGATGGGCTTTCTTTTCTTGATATCCTGAAGTATCAAATCCTGAACATCGCAATGTCCAAACAGTATAAACAACCAATGATAACTCGCAGGTACAATGCGATGCGAAACATGATGATCCAAACTCCTCGCACGATATCTTGCCTCGTTAAAAACCCACTGGCGAAAGCCGTGTCCAGCGGGAAAAGAGATACAAGAATGTCACATGCGCACAAAACTACCACAACCAATGCCGTACAATTGTTGTCCTTGTGTCAAGAGCACCTCGTGAGGTGATACCTCGACACCTCTCCTGTACATTCAAGACCATATCGAGTCCGCAATGAGGAATCCGATGAACGTCGGGCCAACGCCTATCAGAATCCTGGATGCGATTATGACAAAGGTCATCCTTGTGTTGATAGCACCTCGTAAGGTCAATCCTCTAACACTCCTCCAGAACATCGTCTTCTGTCATACTTGGTGCACAGCCTTCAGAATCTTTGTCTGAAAAACAGAATTCGTCATCAAAGACCATGTCGGGTTCGCAAAGAGGAGTCTGGTAAACGTCGGGCCAACGCTCATCAAACACTTGTATACGATTGCGATAAAATTGCTTGGTTGATTCGGGCAACTTCATCTCCCTCCATAATTGTTCGATATCGATGTTGTCTTCCCAGGTGGTGATGGGGTATGCGGTATTGCTGTCGGCATGTTTTTGAGCTAGGGCGACAAGGGCGGTACAGTGACGAGCCCAGTGAAGGACATCGTCGCCGTCGAGAGTGCCATGATGTTGTCGGAATTCGACTGTGGCTGATGGTTCGTTATTGCGGACGTCTCGAGCGCTGTAAGAAAAGTTGACAATGTGACCTTTGTCGCCCATGAGCTTGACAAAAGCCTTGTGTGGATCCTCTGCCAGGTCCACCTGCTCGAAGAGGGCCTTATGAATCTCTGCAAGCGACTGATAATTCCAGACTGCTTCCACAGATCCTTCAGAAATATTTCCCTCTTGATCGCACAAGAATGCGCGATGAGTCTCAGGCGACGGGCACTCGGTGGCAAAATCGAGGCGGTTTGATCTGGTCTCGAAATCACCTCCACGCTTGCGAGGTACAGTCATGCGAGCAAATTCATGCTCGTAGATCAATACAAGATAAGCGAGATGTTGTAGTGTCTTGATGTCGAAGCACGCGCCGTCCTGCTTGCCGACGTGGATGTGCATGGCACATTCATCGTCAATGTGATAGTCAAGGCCATCGGTACGAAGAGCTGCTGAGATCTTGTGGGCTTCATCACAGGCTTCTTGGGGTGAGTCGCGCGGGGCAGTCACGATCTCTGTTCCGACGAAGTCTGTGGTATCTGCTGCCTGGTCTGGAGTGCATAGACCTGTGGCTATCTTGGCAGCTTTGTTGAGCCCGTTGAGACTGGCATCATGGGTCAAGTAAATAGGAGCAGATGAGAAGTCTGTCTGCTTGCCTAGACCCTGGTATATGGCTGTTTCTTCGTAGCCAGAAATGGTCTGGAAACGTTTTTTGAACGATTCTCAAGGCCTCCGTAGAGTAACCTCGAAAGTCGCATTGCTCTCCAGTGGCCTTGTTGACCAGAGTCGTCCTCTGGGGTTGGTGTTCGTTGTCGCGGAAAGCGAAATTGTGGTAGTCGTTCTTCAGATACTGGGGTCCAACCTTAGACAGGCGAACTTGACCAGCATCTGTCACGACTTGGATGTTCTTGGTAGCGGGGTCGCTCTGAAGCTCTTCTTGAAGTTGACTGGTTGTGACACGGAGCTTCAGCTCATATTCGAGACCGAATGTGATGTTGTTGTTGTGGCGGAGAGAAGCCATTCTGAGATATGACGAGATGTAGTAGGAAAACGATGTTCTGATACGACAGAGGTGATCTTGGGTTGATAAGCTGGAAGGCGGTGTGATAACGACACTTCTGCTGGAACTGCAAGAGACGAAAGGAAGAAGAAAGGGTATGGGGGATGAGAGCCAATATATACCTGGACATTCCTGGCAGCTGACTTACGAAAAGCTTATGTTTCCTGCTC
Organism: Aureobasidium sp. EXF-10728; assembly: GCA_023848605.1. Lineage (NCBI taxonomy): Eukaryota > Fungi > Ascomycota > Dothideomycetes > Dothideales > Saccotheciaceae > Aureobasidium > Aureobasidium sp. EXF-10728. Next base: position 225,257 of record SWBG01000022.1, on the reverse strand, counting down.
ATCAGGCGGCCGGTTTGGTAGAGGCTTGGGCATTGGAGCAAAAAAACAGACATAGAGCAAGATAGCGTGTCAAAAGCCTGGACGCACGTGGCATTTAGCCGGTGATCAAGTCGACTTACACGACTGGAAGAATTAGTCGATGGGAGTGCGCTGGCATTATGGTGGCAGGACGTAGTCCAGCTTCTGGCCGCCCTGTATTAGGTGGAAATGCATGGACTATTTCAGCGTGCATAGAGAAGCTCGAAATTGTGGTCCAATGTACGAAGCTTCGTCATCTAAAACACATTTCCTCTACAAGAGAAACACCGAGTGCGATGTCAAGTTGAAGGCAGCAGCCTGAACATTGAGTTGCTTTGAGTGGAACATTCTCGCATCAATCTGTTGAATCCGGTGCAGTACCCGAGATCTTGTCGGATACTGTGTCGTATATTCCTGTCGCCCAATCTTTGGCGCCGTCAAGTTTTCCTTTGACCCAGTCCCACCATAAGTTTGTGTCTTTGCCATTCTTGTCTTCGTCTTCCTGGCTAACATCGTCATGAATGACTGGTCGTGATGAAACTGCCGCATCTGTGGTGACAATTGTTGGTCGTGAAGCTTGCGTCAAGGACGAGATTGTCTCTGCAACTTTGGACGTTGCTCCAGTCGACGCTGTAGCTGTCGCGGTCGACTCGTCGCTACCTACACTTGAGAAAGAGTCGTCTGGCATATCTTCTGGGATGTCTTCTGGTGGCATAGAACCATGTAACCCGATAGGTTTGAGCGGGAGTCGGAGGGTGCCGTTGTTTGGCTTTGGGGCAACCCCGATTGAGTCACAGACAAGATTGTAGACTTCGATATTTTGAAAGACGTCCACTTTGCTGCCCGGCGTGTGAGGGAAAGCAGGACCTCTAGCCACAAAAATGGCACGCATCAGTGGTTGTTCATGGTCGTATCCATGCACACCTCGAGGATGGTATATTTGGCCAGTCTTCTTTGCCTCTTCCACATCGAACTCTTCTTTGACCACGATGGCCCACCCGGTCCAGGGTATCACCCAAAGCGGTGCAATGCGGTCGTTTTGGGAGAAGTGATAACGTTCAGGCATGTCGCGATCTTTCAGATAGACATCGAAACCCTTCATGTTCGCTGCTTCTTGCTTCAATAGCTTGTATAGGGGCTCAATATCCGACTCGTTCTTCGGCCGAAGTCCGTAGAGTGGCCATCCGTCGGTGCGTTCGATAATGGACATGTCGATAATATCGTCGAGCTGGACCAAACGAGAAGTCGACGTTGTAGCCATACCGTGATCAGAGACTATGACGATGTTTACAATGTCTGTCAGATTGCGCTGCTCCAGTCCAGAGAAAAGCTGCCCCAGCATAGTATCAACGCTGGAGATGGTGGATCTGATTTCTGTACTGTTCGGACCGTACAAATGACCATCGCGATCAACATCCGGCACATAGGCGGCGATTAATTGCGGTCTAGGAGTATCGGAGCCTGCATTTTCGTCCAAAGGCCCAGGGAGGTCAAGCAGCCCAAGTATCCGATCGACCTTGTTTGTGAGTAATTCGTGGCCTTTATATTTGTCGACAAACGTAGGTTCGATACCTATGTGAGCTTCAGATCCAGGCCACATATGAATTGCAGTGCGAACGTCTCGCTCCTCAGCGGTGACCCAGATGGGCTCTCCGTTCCACCACTTGGGCTGCATGCTTCTGGCAGGATCAGTGTAGAAAAGGTCTTCTTTCAACTCAGGGTCCCAGAAACTGTTTCCGACGACTCCGTGGGCCTCAGGATACAGACCGGTAACAAGGGTGAAATGGTTAGGGAAGGTGACGGAAGGGAAACTCGGTGACATGTACTTTGGTGATACGCCAGCTCGAACGAATGCATTTAGCGATGGCGTGATGTTACGATGGAGGAAATCTGCGCGGAACCCATCGAGTGAAATAAGGATGGTTGTTGGAGCAAAGATGGAGGTGCCATTCGTAAGGGTGTTCAGCTGAGGGCGAGCTAAAGATTTGTGGTTACGAGATGCCATATAAGCACCAAGCAGAAGGCCAAACAAGGCGATGATGATAACGATGTGGATGGCTGTGAGTTTCCAGAGTCGCGAGCTGCGACCTTCGACAGGTTGTGGCAGCTCTTTGAATCTCAGCCTGTCAACGTCTGATGAATTGGCCGAGTCAGAGCTGTCCTTGTGGCCTTCTTCCATGTCATACATCAATTCGCTCTCTTCTCCCTCTTGATGATGTTGATTTCCCTTGCGCTGCGCCTCACGCTGGTATCTTCTGCGCTCTCTCTTGCTGAGCTTCACACTATTGGATGGACCATTCTGACGTGCGAAAAGCCCTTTGGGCTTTCGATCTTTGGTCAACAATTCCTCTGCCTCTTCCTCTGTTTCCAGGATCTTCATGTCCAGCTGTCTGATGTCGGTCGAGGTGCGTGCTCGGCGCATTAGGCCATCATCGTCGGAGTCGCTTGCTGAATCATCGCCGGTATCTGCTGGAGGTGGGCTATGGAAGCCCACTCTACCGTAGTCGGACATGGTTGCTGACGGGTGCGCTAGAGTTGTGTCGTAGGGACTGCGGTCGCTCAAAGGCGTGCGACGCTCATGAGACACTCATAGATGTCTAGGCAAAGTTGAGACGGTCTGACGAATGATCCACGATCGCGTCAAAGGAAGGTGTCAATGAGTGTCTAAGTTTTGGAGTACATGACTATCAGGAGACTCGAGAGGAATGTGCTGGATCTCGTCGAGATCGCGAAGCCAAGACAGGGTGCTCATCCAGACAACGTATGATGTTGGTTTATTCCATCTTTAGGGACATTTGGGATACATAATGGGTCCAATGGCACGTAGCACTTCTTGATCACCTGCCGGATGAATAATTGCTCTGTATATTTGTGGCTATCATAGCGTGGTGATATTGTGAGCCCATCCGTTCTCTGCTATAGCAATAAGTTCCGCTGGGATACCAATATTTGCAACCATTTCCATGGCCATACTTTTGTTGGAATAGCTCATTTTACATTCTCGTAGCTCACAACATCATTGCATGTCATGTTCAAATAGCGATCGATTGCAAGGCTGCGACAGTCATTTGCACATGGGGAGGATGGTATTGGTTGATGGCATGACAGAAGGCGAGTCTGGTGAGAGATGGTGAGAATGCGGGGCAGACAGGGTCCAGACAAAATGACATGACGCGACTGCCTTGATGGTTTCGACTTTCTGGCGACTTCCTTCTCTTCAACGCAACCATGTTCTCCTTTCGCTCCAACTTCTTTTCGAATATCCTGTCTGGCGGCTATGGGTCAGCTCTCAAACTCGACTTGCCACCCGTCGAGTCCATCGACATTGAAGAAACACCCGAGAAACGAGCTAGGACACTCAAGCACCTGATCAAGGCCAATCACATTAACCACTCCATCATCTACCACCATCTCGAGTTTCACAACCACTCGCCCCACGTACAGCTCTCCTTGTTACCTTCCTGCTGTTCCACACCGTGCTGAGGTCATGTCCTCTAGATTCTGGGTTCCGCCTACTTCCTCGGTGCCAACGTCGACCAGCTATTAGACATCTACGAGAAAGAGTCCAAAGACCTCGAGCCATGGCAAGACTCGCCTTCGGAGATCTCAAGACATGATTGGCGCGACTATCTGGGAAAGAGAGAGTATGAAGCCGTAACCAACAGAGACGCCCGCGGTAGCTGATGCGAGCCTGTAGGTACCAGCGTGCGTGGATAGACTTTCTCGAGGACCAACTCGTTCAGTTCGGTTACGATTGGCGAGAGCTACTGGACGACTTTCTGTACTCTGGCAAGCAGCCTCTGATCAACAACTTGATTGCTGGCCGTAGGTCACCACACCCCTCTGAACAAATCCCGCTCTGACCTGTTTCAAGTCGCCCACCCTCTTATTCACCTCGGTTTCGCCCTCGAACTTGCTTCTCCTACAGTCGCCATCGAGTCGCTCGCTCTGGTCGCTTCATTCTACAACCACCAGCATGTCTACCTCGACGACCCCTCATACACCAAACCCTCGCCTTGGTCTTCGCAAGACCCCTTCGAAGTTATTCAAAAGGTACACCAGGACAGCCGCCTAGACTCTTTCTTCCAGAAGCCTGGAGAAGACAACTATAGTCCGTTGACGGAGGACAAAGAGAAGGAAGCCATTCTGCTCGAATACTGGAACAGCTGGACCATCACGAATCCTAAATCCCAGTTTGAAGCTGCTCAACGTGCTGCAGTCGCTCTGCTGGTCGGGACGCACAAGCAAGGACAAAAGTTCGACTTCTTCCTTGTCCACATCCTCACCAGCTCGCACGCAGTGCGCGTTATTGCTCCCTTGATACGCGCCACATATCACCTTCCTCTACTCAGGCAATGGTGGCTGTTCCTGCTGACGGCATACATTGGTCAACTTCGTCCAGCTATCGACAAGAGCAGAATCTCGAACGTGGATCTTGCAGGCAGAGATTGGAAGTGGGTAGCCGACCGGGCTGTTAATGGAAAGTGGGCACAAGATGCTCACTTTGTGAAAGGTATGCATGGTCTAAATCTTGTGCATCACGTTATATGCTGACCTTTCTTCACCTTAGCCTGTCGCTCGATGCAAGAAGCGGCGAAGACATGGGGCGACGAGGACCATTATTTCCTCAAAGCTGCCGTCAAGCTGTCCGAGGAGTTTGATGGATGGGGTGGATTCAGTGCATCGTCAGAGGATGAGGCAGAGGCCACTGCTTCGAACGTTGGCTTTGCTGCAAGACATGGTGGTTGAGAATGTTAGTTGCGTAGTCCTCGAGTGCTTGGCGTTGCTTCATGATACTTCTATGTTCATGACCTGGGAGGTTTCTGCTGAATTACGACACTATGCATTGTAATGATGAAAGTCTATACTACAGTGGACAGCAGTCTGTCCTCGACACCATCGAGAAGACAGTGATGCTCGAGGACCTCGAGGTTTTCTGCTTCGTTCAGGAAGTCCTTGTCGGGGTCCTGGCCACCCATGGGGTTGGCGCCCATCTGAGCCTGGGCCATTTGCTGCGTGACCTGACTGGCCGCTGTAGATGTAATTAGCACTCTGACTGTATTAATAAAAGAAGACAAGCTAGGCACTTACCATTGTTGCTGCCAAGGATAAAGTTGTAGACGGGCTGCAGACCAAACAGAGTCAAAAAGTACCAAGACAAACTGGAAACCCATCGGACGTCGAGGTCTCTGGTGCCAACGCCCGACTGCAGCATAGACTTGAACTGAGGAGTCAGAGGGAAGGGCAGCTTCATAATGACATAGCCCGAGAAAAAGGCATTAATCCAACCCATGATCAGACTTTGTGGCACCATCATGGCGACCTGTCCCTTCATCATGCCCATCATGCCCTCCATGGCGGCAGGGTCAGCCATGGGGTTGCCCTTGGGCTGGCCGCGCATCTCGGGCTCGGCGAGGAAGAGACCGTCCTTGTAGGCTTGGATCATGTAGGTTTTGCGGGCGGCGAAGGACGAGGGCGACAGCTGGTGGTAGTTGTTGCGGAGGTTGACGCCGCGCATGAGGGAGCGCTGTTGGCGCACGAGGTTGAGGGCTTGCTGCTTGGGGGCCGACTGCAGGAGGGTCGAGAGGTAGTGTCGCAGGATGCCGGTGAGGATCTGGTGGACGTGTTAGCTGTGTGCTCGTGCTGGGTGGGCAGCGGGAGAGACTTGCCATGACGACGGTGATGGGCAGCAGAATCCAGTAGAACAGGGCGGGATCCCTGTAGATGGTCTGTACCACGGGCTCGGCCATGACGGGCGACATGGCAGCGGAGATGCGATGTTGGTGTCGTCGGGTGCTTGGTCGAGGTTTCGTGGAGCTGCATTGCTGCATTGCACCTCTCTCTCCGCATGGGGAGCTTCTTCGGCCACGTTCATCTTCAATTCTGTCCACCACCGACCAACTCTTCCTCTCCCAATCACGTCGCAAACATGGCAGACGAATCTAGAATATCGCCCTACAATGTTTCTGGTATCTACTTCTTCCAAACCTCTTGCCAGAACCAAACCTAACATGCTCTCCAGACTGCAAGAACACAACCGACGATGCCCTGCAAAACTACCTGAACGGCCTCAAGTTCCGCCAGTCGCACTGGTACACCGACGTCAAGCTCGCCCTGGGATACACCGCCGTCATCATCGCCGCCGTCACCTTCGCCTTGGACTACAAGTATGGCTTCGAGGCCACAAAACGTTTCACCACGGCCGCCGTCGTCGTCTACTTTCTCCTAAACGGCGCCTTTACCTACTGGATCTGGCAAGTCGAGAATGGCCTGATATACGTCGGTGCCTGGAAAGGTCGCAAGGTGAGTTTGCCTTTTGTCTTCTCTTTTCCATCAGCTAACACCTTTCCATCTAGATCACCATTTCGACCCGCACAGACAAGTTCGACCCCACCTACAGACTCAACGTCACCTTCCACCCCTCGTCACTCAACACCATCCCTCCCGTCGACAAGGAAATCTCGGCGCCCTTTATGCAGTGGTTCACCGCCGATGGCTTCTTTGTCGCTGCGCCCTTCCAACAATGGCTCGCTACAAACATTGATATGGTCGGTGACGCAGACCCCAAGAATGTTGTGGACGAAGCGGCTGGCCTGGTGTCTGCTCAGTCTGTCCAGCCCGATGGTCTCCAGGATTTGTTGAATGTCATCAAGACTGGTCCTCCTGCTGCTGCCGCCGCTCCCAGGAAGAGGGGATAGTTTGGTTAGATATAATGGCCAGCATCTATATTGCAAAAGCACTTTTTTCTCCGAATCTTCTGGTGTTGCTAATTTGTTGCTTGTTGCTTTTGATTTCTGACCTTGACTGCATGTCCATTCTATTGCTATCGTTGACCAAGCAGTGGCAGGCTCTCATTCATAGGGGGAGCAGTCATAAAAGACCATCGAAATATACACAACAGTTTTACAATTCTCCTACAGTGTCCAGGTGGAGATCTAGCCAACACCCTCACTGAAACGGCAATCCAAAGTCCGGCAAATTCATATTCAGAAAATCGCCAAACACGGCATCCATATCCATCAACCCATCATACGCAATATCAAAGTCACTCGACCCACCATCGTGATGCGGCGGCTGGCCCGGCAGAGCGGCAGAAGTGTGATTTTGCTGCATGCCAGCTTGATCGAGATGATGATGTGGTGGCCCTGCAGGCCGCCACTCTGCAGGACCAGCGTGTGTTCGTGATGTGCGGTGTAGCTCTGGCGATACGGTCGCGGCTGCCATGTGAGCCGTTTGCTCGAGTGCTTTGCGGCCCAGCAGTGCCATGTTTTTGGCTGGCTGGGACCATTCGCTCAGTTGCTCGAGGGCTTGCACGCAGCTGTCGATGTGCTCGCGGGCTGCTGTGCGCTTTGTCTGCGTGCGAGCATAGCGGAGTTGATTGTAGAATGCTGATACGGCGAGGGAGATGCCATAAGGTATTAGCGGTAGTGGGACCAGGTTTTTGGGGGAAACGTGACGGAGCATCGTGACGATTTGTAGTGCTGAGAGTTCCTGCCGTAGGCTTGAGGGTGTTGGGAGCAATGGTCGGGAGGTAGCGCGAGCGCGATGGGATATAATCGCCACGCCATGGTAGTAAATTTCCAAAGATGCTAGACAGACGAATTGTTAGATTTGGTGATTTTCAGATAGATGGTATGTTCGCTTACTCAAAACATTCGGTTCGAGATCCCAAGCACCGCATCGATCCAAGATATTTTCAAAGCTTTCATAGTCCTCCTCGATACCCACAATGTCTAGAGCAGCTGTGGGTTGATAGAGACCGATGATTCTCGTGAGTAGCTGCGAAATGGCGAGCAATATTCGTGTGCCTGGCGCGGATATCTCGTATGCTTCGTCCAGCTTGAGGCCAATGTCAAGGTCCAGGATCTGACGTGGTCTTCCGTTCAAGCCTGCGTTGAAGTTGGACAAAACCCACAGAGACCAGAACAGTCTCGTCTGACTGCCTCCGTGTCCGCTGGAACGACCTAGATGTAGTCCGATGGTCTGACCGTGATGTATTGCTTGCGATAGATGCATGGACGCGTCCACTGTTCCTTCTGGGCCCTCAGAGTACAGCGACATCAATGCTAAAATCTGTATCAAATTGATTTTGTCGCGCTCGCGTCCCATCTGGATACCCCAACGTAGGCAGGCGTATACCCTAGATGCAAAGATCCTCGGTGCAAGTGGTTCAGGGCTCTCCAAGAAGCGTAGATAGCGCCTCGCTTTCTGATCTCGAGACGCGACCAAACACATCGCGTGTATAACAAGCTGTGATTTTCTCTCTGTATTTCGAAAAGTGGCTTCATCCACTATCGGCAGTAATGGATTCAGTCTTCCAAAATAAATGTCGATGAGTGAATCTCTGTCTTGCGTGTTCATCAACGCTGAAGGCGGTGACCTTTCATCACTGATCATACCCTCCCTCTCTGGAGAATTGACATCCGCAGACTCCCTTTTGCGTTGGTCATGATCATGTCGGGCATCATAAGTGTGGCGTCTTGATTCACCGACCCATATGCCAACATCATGCCTATCGCGATTTCCACTACCAGGATCGTGCTCGGCCACCAGACTGGCTTCTGGATTGAGATCTCCAATAAATCTAGAATTAGACGGATGGTCAAAAGGCCGCGCGTGATGTTGGCGCTCGTCACTGGAGATGGTCGTCGACTTGTCCAACACAGCTGATGCTGGCGTATCGAGACCTTGTATTCTACCCGGTGTTGTAGATGAAGGGCGAGGGTCAGTATGATGATGATTTTCGGTCTCTAGGCCGTGTGTGCATCGTTTCTATTATTGCTCGACTATTTTAATAATTGCTTGTGGGTGGCATTCGAAAGGCTAGTTGTATACCTTTCTCTTTTTGCAAGTTTCGCATGCCCCTTGAGGTGCTTTTCTCTTGCGGCTGTTTGGGTCGCCGTTGATGACAAATGTATAGTCCATTGGTGGTTGGTCGCGAGAGGAGTGGTCGGCCGAGTTGAAGGCGTACTGTGTAGGTATATACGAGCTGCTGATGAGGTCCGAGCTTTGAGCCGTTGCAAACCGTATTCTGTATATATCTCTCAATTCATTACAAAAAATTGCAAAGAAATCATTGCAGAAAGTACCAAGAAGGTACTTTGATTTCACAAGGCTACATGCCCTCAAGATCCAAGACTTTCAAACGGTCAAGATGTTTGTCGATGGTAATGCTTCATTGATTATCCCCGCAGCGCGCTGTCTAGAAATTATGACATCTTGTACTAGTAAAGTACAGCCAGGATCATGTCCTAAAGATCAGACACGTCCAAGGTGGTAAGCCTTTCCGCCGCCTTCTGAATCGGCCACGGAGCTGACTGCATACGCAAAGATGAAGGCCAGAATAGCAGCCACCCATTGCAATCCGTAGAGCAGAGTACCACCCTGCACCGAACCGTTGGTCGAGACTTCCAGCGCCTTGACAGCTGAGTTGGTCGCCCATGCGCTAGCGATCATCAAGGTGGCTCCTGCAAGACTGGTGGCCTTTGCTGCACTGCGAATGAGACGTCCGGCAGATGAGCCTCTGAGAATGACGAGAGAGATGAAGATGAGCGAGATCAACCAGATGACACCACCAGCAGTAAGGAAGGCGACGAAGACATCGTGTTGCAGCTTGAGATCATAGTTGAAGGTTCCCTTGTCGTCGGTGTCGATGTTGAAGCCCTTGACAAGATCCTTGCTTGAGCGGCCAGTAGTGGACATACAGCGGTCACCGCCGTGCTTGTTGTGGATGATGCACATGCCTTTAGAAGGACGATCAGCTATAAGGTAGGGTATGTGTTTCTTTTAATTGCGACTCACCATAGTAGCCCAGTCTCAACCAGCTATGGTCATCATTGTTCCACTTGTGCGTAAGCAGATAGATTCCAGATAGGCCGGTGGAGGTCGAGGAGATGAGTGGAAAGACTGCAAATTTGTTAGGATTTGCTGGCCTTGGTGAGCACGCGCATCACCTACGCGTGAAGAGGAAGATTGGCACGGCCAAAGTCCAGATCATGATGCCCAGACCTATTCCGCGTGCTTTGGACATGAGACCCATGTTTGCGAGAGGTATTTGTGAGATGCGTGGTGACGATGAGAAGAAAAGACGGAGTGTTTTTTCACTCAGGATGGCTTTGTCTGAAGCAAAAGAGGAAATTGATAGTGAAAATGGAAACGAACTGAAATTGCAGCGACAGAAGGAACCACTTATCTATCACCAGAAGCACGAAAAGGGCCGCAGCTGCCCGAATGCAGCCTTTGTACGGCGTACCAGTTTCGGAAAGTTGTAGGCGCCAACACCTTGATTTCGAGTGGTGAAGGAGAAGCTGTTTCGAAGCGCGCCATCCTTCGACTGCAGCCTACCCATGAAGCCACCCAGCCTGGTGGTATCTGCAGACCTGAAAATAGAAGAATAACAGCCTCTTCAACATAGCCTCTTGGACCTACATTGGGCATATGTGCGATTTCGACGAACCTCTATCAGTGTCCCACGTTCAGGAAGGTGAGTGTGGATGAGTCGTCGACACTAATGTTGTAGGCACCGGACTTCTACCAGCTCGAGATGAAGCAGTCCTGTATGACTCGCAAGGATGGGAAGGATTCAACCATGTCTCGGAGAGAGACTTCAACCACGAATTGTGTCAACCAATATTCAGTACCCATGGGACTCCAGCGTTCGGTATGCAGGTCTTTCCAGAGAGAGTCGAAAGGATCCCTGAGGTTCAAACGACCAGCGAAACAGCAGACCGCGTCGTCAGATCCAAGCTTGCGCAACCGTTGCATTCCTGCAACGCTCTCAGCCTCTTCATACTATCTGGACTTCGACCTCTAATATACACCAACTGGCGCTGCATTTCTACCAGGCCCCAAAGTCAGAGTCTGCACACTGATCCTTATCCTGTCGAAAGCGGCTCAGGGCAGGAAAGACCCTGGTGTGTCACAGCGCGGCAGCAGGATCCCGGTTGGCCCGTCCACGGGCAGCCAGCTGGGCCAGATACAAAACAACAAATGACAGCTCTAGCCGCTCTCTCAAACGTGGGCTGGACGAATAGATTGAATATGACGTGAAAGAAACAAAAACTAGGAAAGTAGGCAATCGCTGGTGAAATACATGGCTACTTATGCCACGACCACAATGGCCCTGTGTATCGTTCGCAGCCTGTCGTGGCTAGCTCCTTGTAAGCATCATCCAAACTCCTTCCCCTGCAGCACTGTTTGCAGATCGCTCTTGCAAGAAAACGAAGAACGTCCCCGTTGAAACCAATCCGTTCTGTTTCTTTAGCAAATTACTGCAGCTACACCTGGGCATTGCTACACCACACGTCAATGGAAGCGGGTTCGCCCAACATCGACAAGGCCATACCCGGAACTCCGAAGACGCCAGAGATGCGCAACGACAGTTTCGATGCCAATATGCCATCTGGCGATGTGGATTTGACGGGCAGAAAGACGCGAGGCAGCATCGCCAGCGACAGCTCAGAAGAACCCTTGGACTCTCTCGTCGGCAGCCCTACGCTGCCCTTTCTTGCGTATGGTCGCAGACGAAGCTCTTTCATCAGTCCTTTTCAGATCAACAAAGCTCGCTACCTCTTGAGCTTCGCCGATGCCGAGACTGCGCAGGAGTGGTGGATCTTGATGCAATCCGAGTATCCCGACACCTTGCGGGAAAGTCCCAATCTCTTCTCGTTCAAGAGTGATCGCACTCTCATCAAGGCGTGTGAGAACCCTAAGTTTGCGCATCTGAGGGACAAATGGTCATATCGCCAGACCGACGGAAAGGACGATAAGACTTTGCATCAGCAACAGGTGTCGTCACAGAGACGTGTTTCATCAGCCCGCACGCCCCTCATGCCTACACTGAGCGAAGGGCATGTGTTTGGAGGATTCGAAAGACTCGAGGACCCCTTCACCCCAGCAGGCGCAAACAACATGGAGTTTGCGCAGCTGAATCTGGCTTCAGACCATATTCAGAAATCTGTCAGCCAGTCGACCTTGCAACTAGATGCACTGCTCGAAGGCCAGCAAGCCAGTGCCAAAGGCTTCCAGAAGTTGTCTGCAACGATAGAACGCATGACCCAACAGATGGAAGCGCTAGCCCGCAGACAGCAAGACCACGAAATCGTGCTGCGCGAGCTGACGGCAGCCGCCACGGCAAACAATGCCGCCAGCGACGTCCAATACCGACACCAGCAAGCCGCCGCGCTTCAATCCCTGCAATCCGTGATTGAAGAAACCTGCTCACGGGTACAAGAGCTCTACCTCAAACCCCCACCCACCCCAGGCCCAAACCACGAAATCCTGCACGAACTGCAAGAAGAGGTTTCGCAGACTTCGACACTGCTCAAAGACCTCTACAACCGTCCATTGCCAGAAAGCGACCCTGCTCAAACAGAAACCCTTCAGAAACTCCAGAAACAGCTTTTGCAAAATACAAAGGCCATTCGCGCGTTGACAGATCGCCCAGAACCTGCTTCAAACACAGAGACACTGCAGAAATTGCACAAGGAGGCATCGCAGACCACAGCCATCTTGCGCGGAATCACAGACCGTCTGGCGGCAACAGAGACAACCCCAGCAGCAGTAGCATCAGCGCCAAACACTGATCTTCTTCAACGACTGCAAAAGGACATGATAAACAACACGAGCCTCCTGCAAACCCTTTCAAGCGATCACAAGACGACAAAAAAACACCTGTCGACGCTAAACACGACTCTCGACACCACCACCTCGACCCAAAAAGCACTCACCGCACAGATAAAGCAAACCCACACGCTGGCAGAAACAACCCAAGCCTCAATTTCTCATCTATCCTCTACCCAAGACGCCAAGTTTTCCGCCTTGGAGGCAAAGATGGACAAGCAGATGCAACAGATGAAGAAGAGCTTTTCTGTGCAATTGGAGAAACAGCAGGAAGTGTTCAAGGGACAACTGGACGAGATTCTCGGGGCGGTGAGAGGAAGGAATGTAGTCAGAACTTCAGAGTGTGGGCATGGAGAGGTTTTGCCGCCGCCAAAGAAGATTGGGAGGAAGATTGTGGGTTATGTTTATGAGAAGGAGTGATTTGTGGCTAGAGGGTGTGTGATGATCTTACGAATCTAATTTATAATAGACCTTGTTTGCTTGCTTTAGTTTTCTTTGCTTGTCAGTCGTCGATGTGTATCATGGCTACCGAAGGACAATGACTGCAAAGTGGTGATGTGGTCTCTTGATTCGTCTTGTTCGACTTCCACTATGCTTCGGTACAATAATGGACCTGGGCGATGTTGCCCGTGGTCGTGTGACATTAGAACTCCTTGATCTCCATGCGCTTATCAAACCAGTGCTCATGCAGTGTCCATCTTGTCATCATCGCCGTCCTTCTTCCTGTCGTCTTTTGACTCTCCGCTGCCACTGGGCTGGCCGCTCTGGTCGAGCAGAGGCTGGCTTTCGGAAGTCTCTGGTACGCTCTCCAGCTGTGTCTTGCCATCGGCACCTTCTGTGGCGGTCGCGCGTGCTTGACGAGCAGTTTCCTCCTCCATACTCATGCGCAAAGCCAGAGCCAGTTCCGGGTCCATCGAAGGGTCGACACCAAACTCAAAGTCGCCGCCACCAGAGGCCGGTGCACCACCCTCACCGCCAGCTGAACCGCCGCCCATACCGCCAGTCTCGCCAGCCAGGATTGGTGATGCAACAATGGTGTCAGAGAGAAGGTTGGGGCCGGGTTGAACGATCTCGAGGTATGAGCCGTCACCGCCCTTTACGGCGTCGTTGAAGGCCTGAAGCTTCGAGGTGACATTGTCGCTGAGATCACCAAAGGCTACAATGTCGATGCTGACGTTGTTCTTCTTCATGCGTTTGGCCAGCTTGACGAGAGATGATTGGGATTCTTGGGCGGAGTTTAGCGGCGAGCAGGTAAGGACGATGATGCGTTGGCGTTGACTCTTGTTTTGGCGGTGCTTGAGTGCGAGCTGTTGACAATTAGTGCTGAGCTGGTGATGGTCCATGGATGCGACGTACAGAGGCGATCATGATAGCGGTGTGCAGGTGGCTTTCACCACGGATCTTTGTGCGATGCAGGCCATCGAGGATCTTGCCGGGGTTTGTGGTGAGAGTGGTGAGGACTTCGGGACCGCTGCCGCCCATGGTCATGAGGCCGACTGAGGATTCGGGGTTGGCTTGTGTCTTGTATTGGAAGATCAGGTTGGCGGCGTCTGCTTGGGCATCCCATCTCGAAGGTACGTAGTCGCCATTTCTGCTGCTCTCGCTGTTGTCGACACTGCGGGCATGGTCAGTACCAAGATGGCGAGGATGAGTTCACAAGCTCGACATACACGATCATAGTTGCCTCCAAACCCATGTTGGCGAGTGTGAAGGTAGATGGACTGGAAAGGGAAGAGGTGCTTCTTCGCGGGAGATGTAGAGCTTGACGAGGAAGGAGATCTGGTCGAGAGGGAGTTGGGCGGAGTGAATAGTGGAAGGTGCGATGGGCGAAGAGTGCTTGATGGTCTCGAAGCTGCACCGGCTGCTGCTGCTCTCAATGACGCTGGCCGCCGCCAAGAAGTGCTCCGATCCCCGACTTTGATGTTTGTTGATACGCGACTTCCTTTCTTTACCATGCCCATATCTCGACCAGCATACGCCATCGTCGCATCCATAGCAAAAGCCAGCCTAGATCTACGCGCATATCTATAACGGGGTCCTGCGAAAGTCACCAAGAGCCACCATGACGAGCCTCGTCGCGACACCCGACGCGACAATGGCACAAGATCGAGTTGCCCACATTACTGAGGCGCAGAAACAAGCTCTGATGGACAACTTGCAGCTTGAGAGTCTGTCGCTCTGTCTGATATGCTATGACTACAAACTAACATGTCTCTAGTCGCCGACCGTGCCCGCAAACTACGCGCCCAGTACGCTCTCCAGGCCCAAGGCCTACGCACTCGTCTGGAGATGCGCATCAACCGCATCCCTCGCAATCTTCGCAAAGCAAATATGGGCGACTTGCTGGAGAAACACCTCGAAGCCCAGAACAAAACCCAGCAACGTCTGCCCAGCCCAAACAAAACAAAAGGCTTGAAGCGCAAGAGGTTGGTTCAACGTCGTGAGTTGCATTTCTTACATGCTAATCGAGAAACAGCGAGGAAGCCACTTTGGCCGACAAGGAAAACACTCAACCCGCCTCAGCAGCTCTCGCGAACCCCAAGAAGCGCAGCAAGCCCAGCCCTGGACCTACTGGCATTCCTACCTCGCCCAACCTGGCCCGATCCCAGAGACCCCAGCCTCTCAACCCTACCGTTCTCTCTCCCAAGTCTCCAAACTCGCGTACACTCCCACGATCCCCCTTGAAATCTCCTACAGCAAAGTCTCCCCCACCGCTCCCCAGACCTCGTGGTGCAGCAGCCCTTCAAGCAGCCCAACCAACTCTTAAAAAAGGCACGCTTAAAAGACCTGCCACTGCACCCACATCCAACACCCTAGACTCAGTAGCATCTGCGGCACAGCCAAATACTTCTACGCGACGTGCTCTTCGCGCCAGCAATGCTTCAGCAGAAAGCACCAGCAGCGAAAAGACCACCATTGTCAGCAAATCGCCCGCCAAAACCAACCCTCCTAGTCGCCCACACACTGCAATGGCCCTAGCATCGCCTAAGAAGTTGCCCGTGCCAACCTCACCCATGAAGTACAATTCGATCAGGGAGAAGCCATTGCCAGTGCCCGCTGCAGCACCGACTCCCGTCGCAGGTACACTTAAGAAAGGAACTTTCAAGAGCGCAATGGCTTCACTTACGGGAAGCAAGAGAGGGAAAAAGACAACTGCTGCGGCTGCCTTTGGTACCAACGGGACACCACCGCCCGCCGGCAGAGTGTTGAGGAAGCGTGCACCTTGAGGCTGGCTGCTGTGTATTGCTTTTGTTTATGAATAATGACCCTTCCTTCGTCTTTTTGTTTTCTCATCCCTGCTCGAAATCGGACGAGTAGGGCTCCCTGGATTGTCTATTGGGTGGTGTTTTGGTAGTAATGAATGGATGTCGAGTTTGCCAGAACACACGTGTCTTGCCTGATTCATGTCATTGAATGGCACCTGTTGCAATGAGATCGTTTGACACGAGGTATGCTCGACAAAAACATTGAGGTTCTCTGGTCAGCAAGAGCGTGACACTATGACTACAAACACACTTCAAAAATTTGAAACGTTGGATCAAGCATAGTTATCACATAGAGGGACAGAATCATGGGGTGATGGAAAGTATGGTATTGTTCAAGAGTTGCAGCACAGGTACATCACATACCCGCCCACTCGACACAGAAAGCCCTGACTTCTTCTTCACCTTCGACGTGCTCCTTATCCTCGGTACCACCAACGAGAAACCCCTTCTTGACACCAGTGCCCAAACGACCACCTCCCACCAGCGTCAAGAGATCAAACTCTTGATCCCAGTCCATGCCATCGCACAGAAAATGACTGTGGAAGCGCAGTGGGTCACCAGGGTACGCTGTGTATCTGCAGCCGAACCTGATGCCCGGGGCCATGAAGTAGCCTTTGGAGTGGAGGTGCTTGAACAAAGGGTAAGAGACAGGGACTTTAGGCAGAGGCAGCGGTGATGAGGATGTTGAAGATGTGAGAGGAGGGTATGAGGTTGTGGGTGTGATCTTCATGGTTGAAGCAGAAGATGACGCGACAGAAGCCTCGGAGGGAGCGATGGAAGGCGCACTGGGTGCGGGACTAGAGAAGAGAGATTCTTCATCGTCTCCGGCAATATTGTCTCCAACGGCAGCAGCCTCGGAGCGCTCTTTTTCAAGCTTGGCAGCGAGGGCGGCATTCTTTGCGGCAACCTTTTTCAGTGCTGCGAGTTTCCTGTCGTCGGCACTTTTTGTCTGCATCCTTGTTGCATCACTGCCTTGCTTTTTCAAGCTGCGCAGGAACCTTTCCTTCTCCTCCTTACTGAGGTTGCCTTGGACAAATGCTTGCTTGTGGGCAGCGGCATCGTCGACTATGTATGCGACGCCCTTTTCAACCAACAGACGCGCCTCTTCGGGCATGAGCTCCAGAGGAATGCCCAAGAAGACGTTCTGTTGGGGTGCTTGAGGCAGGCCACCGATCAACACACCAGTGATGTTGTGGACACGGCGCGCATGGCTGACGGTGTTAACGTCGTAGAGCGTGTAGCGGCCGCCGACCAAAAAGACTGGAAAGGGCTCGACTACTGTGGGACTGGCCATGGTGGTACTAGATTATACCGAGACTTTCGTCAAGGCTTCACAAGACAGTCAGCGTGTGTCGCGAATAAGTGATCATGTGTGTGTGAAGAAGAGGGGTTGAGAAGCATGTTCATAAAGAGCATAGCATTTTTCTGTCGTCAATGACCGTAGTCTCAGGGGATTGACAGATTGATTGAAAAGATGTTGTTTAATCATTGCAATGGGCTTGGATAGGAAAGAGCGACGGCTGGACATACCTTTTGATTGTGTAGAGACAAGAATGAGTCTCGTGATTATTTCAACCGCCCGCCATAATGCGTGAGGTTGCAGAAGCTGCAGAAGGAAAGAGCTTTCGGCAAGATATAGCGCCATTGACGCTCGGGCCTTCTCGGCGGCAGAGCATCGGCGGAAATTCTCCAAAGTCCAGCGCTTTTTTTGTTTGGTAGAGACTTATTGTCAATCAACATTCCGCACACTTTCAACATGGCAGCAGACAGCAAATCCTTGACGACAAAGGTCGCCTCCGGCACCCCCTACCAGCTGGACCCTTCGCAGACCCTCCGTGCAGCCACTGCTCTGCTCAAGAAGATTGCCAGCGACTCTGTTGCGCGCAAGGACAATGGCGGCAAGGCCAACCTGCTCGAGGACGCCGACGAAGACGAGGACAGCGACGAGACCTCGACCACCGTCTGGCTCAACGTCACCACCAAGAAGCACATTGCCGACCAGCGCAAGATGAAGCCCGCCAAGATCATCGTTCCCTTCCCTCTGCAGTCCGCCGCCTCGCCCTCTCTGCGCATCTGCCTGATCACCGCCGACCCCCAGCGCAAGTACAAGGACCTGATCGCCAGCGACCGCTTCCCCGCCCAGCTCTCCTCCCGCATCACCCGCGTCCTCGGCACCGAGAAGCTCAAGGCAAAGTACAAGACCTACGAGTCGCGCCGCCAGCTCTTCGCCGAGTACGACATCTTCCTCGCCGACGACCGCATCATCACCCGTCTGCCCGCCCTCCTCGGCAAAGTCTTTTACGGCACCGGGGCCAAGCGCCCCATCCCCATCGCCATGCAAGGCAAGCCCGAGAACGCCCGCGACGAAGCGGGCAACAAGCGCGTCAAGCTGTCCGAAGGCGGCGAGAAGCTCAAGCGCTCAGACATCACCCCCGAGGCCCTGGCCCACGAGATCGAGCGCGCCGTCGGCGCCGCCCTCGTCCACCTCGCCCCCAGCACAAACGTCAGCGTCAGAGTCGGCAAGAGCAGCATGTCCGCCGACCAGGTCGCCGCAAACGTCGACGCCGTCGTCACCGCCCTGACCGAGAAACACATCCCCAAGGGCTGGAGGAACATCCGCTCGCTGCACGTAAAGGGCCCCAACACCGCTGCTCTGCCCATCTGGCTCGCCGACGAACTCTGGACAGAAGAGGCCGACGTGCTCGAGAGCCTCCCCGCCCCCGTCGTCAAGGACAAGAAGAAGAGAAAGCGCGCCCTCCTCGAGATCGGCGCCGTCGAAACCGCAGAGACCGACGACGCAACTTCTGCAAAGAAGTCAAAGAGCGACGGTGCTAGCGACGAGACGAAGGCCAAAAAGTCAAAGAGCGACAATGCCGAAAAGGCCGCCAGAAAAGCCGCCCTCAAGAAGCAAAAGGAGGAGTCCAAGACTGCCATTGCAGCATAAGCGACATGACATCCAAGAAAAGTTATTTTTGTGATTGATGGGGGCCTTTTATATATCCTGATTGTTGTTTGCATTGCATGGCGCTATGGGCTGGGTGTTTTCTTTCTCATGGAGTGCGTCTTGACAGATCTTTATTATTTTGATTCACAGGGGTGTTTAACCCAGCGAGAGAACAGATGTAGATGTTCTGTTCTCCTCGTTCAATGAATAAGAATGTTCTATACCATATCAAAGCTTCAAGAAAGGCACGAACTCCAGTGACGACGAACTTCTGAATCGTGTTTTCTGTCTGCGCAATAGACTTGGAAAACTCATGTCGCACCCTTCATCTGATTACCTGCCGTCCATCATATCACTTTTCGTGCTGTGCTTCGTCGGTTATGGAGATGCTTCGCGGCTCTTGTGACCTTTACGCAGGTAGAGCACCGAAGGATGAGGTTTCGCCGCCCGGTCCAGCACCAGCAGCACCCGGTCCAGGCCCACCGCCAAAGCCTGTCACAGCCATATCTTCCTGCTTCATCGTACCGTTGAGCATTGGGCAAAGCCTTTAGGATTGATTGTCAGCCATTCTGTTTCGCAAAGGTAAAAGCTCTCATCGCAGAATGTGAGAAAGGGGTATGGATGAGAGCGCAAAAGGAAAATTAAGGGCAGGTGCTGAGTAGAAAATGGTGGCTTTGAATCTCTCGTGTTGAAGTCGAGATTCGGGTGGCTCAAATTTGAGCCGAGTCGACAAAGAGCCAGTCGTTCGCCTTGAGAGCGGAAGGAGAATCATTGCTTGTCTGCTTTCTCTTCCTGCCCCTCTGACTGTTTACCTGGACAGTCGTTGCAGACGAGGACTTTTTCTTTGCCGCTTCTTTCTTGCAGGAATCGGAGCAAAAGAAATCACTTGCTGACTTTTTGTTGGTCTTGATGTGGCCCACTTGACCACAGTTGGCACACTTGCGGGCTGTGCCTTCAGTATTCTTCTTTGAGCGGCCCTTGCCTTTACCGGTCGGTGCAGGGGTTGCAGCGTCGGCACCATCAGCACCATCACCTCCGGGGGAGGCAGCAGAAGGCGAGGCGGCACTGCCAATACCTTTTGCGCGTTCGCGAGCCTGTCTGCGCCCGATGTTGCGTTGAAGGCGCTCGATTTCTGCCTGCATCCTGTAAAATTTGTTAGCGAGTGATGTTTGAGGATACATGGGACACGATACATTTGCTTTTGCAGCGCGTCGAAGTCTTGGTCGCCGGTTGCCTTGGTGTTCATGATACTGGAAATACATGTCAGCATGCGTCCGAGCCGGGGTTGATAACTTGTGGGTTTGCTGCAAGGGGTGTTCGTCCTGATACCACCTGCAAGCTGGACAACAAACGTACTCAATTGCTTGGCTTCGTGCCAGTAGCTTGCGCTTTTTGTAGGCTGCGATGACCCTTGGGTTGGTGATAGTCTCTATCTGTTCTTCCACGTTGCCGTATTTGTCGCGCACACTTCTCTTGATTGTCATGAACTTGTTGTTCTGACTCATGCTATTGCGACTGAACTGACTTGCGGACTCGTCGTCCCTTCTGTTGTTGCCATAGACAGATGTACCGATAGAGGATCGAGGCGTGCCGGCTCTGAAACTTTGTGCCGGTTCGGGCTCGTCGTCAACGTCGGCTTCGCCCTCTGAGTTCTCCATATGTGATGAAAGACTCTCGTGCTGGGACTTCCATATGCGACGGATCGATTCATCATAGGCTCTTTGCTGCTTGGCTACGTTGTAGCTGTGACCACCGTTTTCTTTGAGGCGCTTGGCGTCAAGTCGTTCTTCAATACTCTCGCCTTGCGCTCTGAACCCACCCTTCATGGAGGTCTTGATGAAACTGAATGCCTCACCTCTGCCAGATGGATCGCCTTCACCATGCAATTGGAGCATCGCTTTGCCTTGGCAGGCATTGAGAAAGTTCTTGGTCGTGTTCCATGGTGCAAGCTTGAGCTCGACGTTTGTGCCTTCCTTGGTATCGTCCTCTTCGTTTTCGTCGTCGTCTTTCTTGAGTCCGAGGTCTTTGAGGTACTGCACACCGACTTGCATCGAGTCAAGAACACATATGTCCTCGGGCTTGATCCAACCACGAAGAGTTTCTGAGTCAGGAACAGAGTCGCCTGCCTTGAGATGCCAAAGCTGATTGTTCTTGTCGTATTGCATGAACTCACGCATTTTACCACGGTTTTGACCGACGTCACTGCCAGGCAGATGAGCTTTGACAACCTCATTGGTAAGAGGCTGGCCCCTGATAACAGGATCGATGCTCTTTTTGAACACACGATAAGATATTGCGCGGAGACGACGCTTGGCCGCATCTGTGACCTTTCTTGAATGCTCGCCAGGGACTTCCACAGACGGGAATTGCTGACCAACAGCATACAGATTCTCTATGTTGCGCATGTAATACTTCTTGCCGTTCTTGTGTGTTTCATTGCAGATGACAAGAAAGTCGTTCGATTTTCCTTCATGGCGAAAGACAGGTGCCCTGTACAGACCGTTGTGTATGGTAGGTACCATTTCTCCAGGATCGACTTGGCCGAAGTTTGCGAATGGACTGCGATCTTGAGGTAAAAGAACTTGTGTTTCACCAATCTCTTCCTTGGGTCTGGAAGAATCTTCGGCGTCTTTTCTTCTGTAGTAGTTGATCAGGCGATTACCCATACCGAAATTGGAGAGCATGACAGGATGTTCTTCAGAGTATTCAAGAAGCAGCGCACTCGAGTTGTCGGCCATAGACAGGTCTTCGGATTTTGCAAAGAGGGTTGCGACATCCTTGCCACGCATCTCTTTCCTCTTGAGTTTCTTGGGCTTGCTGAATGTGATGGTTCGGTTGGGTCTCTCGCCTGAGAATAAGGGACGATGGAATGCTCGTTTCTGCTTGTCGTCCAGACTGACTCTGTAGAAGGGGAACTGCAGCTTGGTCGCCGGCAGACTGTGTTCGACAGCCATACTGCCGAGTGTGCTGCGGACCTTGTGCTGATGATTCTCTTTGAGGAGTTCGTAAGCTTCGTCGTTGGATATGTTATATCTCTTGGTCATGTCGCGAGCCATGGCAGTCCTTGTTTCCCGACGCATGTCGCCAGGTACATGACGCAACCTCTTAGGTTGAGCAGCAGGTGCATTCTCGTCCAACAAAAGACCCGGGTCGTTCATGTCGAGGGTAACTTTCTTGGCAATGTATGCAGTTGCACGCTCTGGCTCGTCAAGAGAGGGATATGTGTGTGATATTGCGACGGCAGCTTTGAGGTCAAACCCGACAACCTTGAGCTTTTTTGCAGTTGGCTCTTCCAAGTCAAAACCAGGAATCTTGCGTTTCGCTGCGGGTGGCGAGCGTGAATCTCGTCCCATGTCGACACCACTATCCACAAGCGAGTAGTGGCCGGGCGAGGATGCGGCACTTGCCATATCCCAGTCCTCACACAGCACTGTCAGATCTTGCCACGAGACACCACCAACCTGTTCATTCGGGTCGATCTCATCCAGATCAACAACGTCTTCGGTGTCTTCTTGCTTGGTAGAAGTGTTCTCGACACGAACAACACCCGGCTGTTCACCAAGTCCTTCTCTCGCATGTTTGCCCATTGTAGCGGCACCCAAGAGCCTGAAGCTCTTCTCTTGATCATGTTGAAGATCAAGACTAAGCTTAGTGGGTTGTACGGGCTTGGGAGGCTTGACAGGAGTCTTCCACCCGTAGATACCTCTTCTGGGAGGGAACAGCTCGGTAAAGCGCGGGCGCTCTTCTGGGTCGTATGATGGCCAGATAGAGTAGAAGACTTCCATTTCCGTCTCTGGAGCGGTTGGCGGTTCGTAAGATCCTCCTCTCCTGCTTCGCTCAACTCTTTCCTGCTCCATAGCCGCAAAGAGGGCCTTTTGCCGTAGCCAGTCCTCATCCTCTTCGTCATCCTGCTCCTCGACGACAGCCGCGTCTTCCATCTGGTCGTCTTCAATGAGATCATCGGACATTTGGGGCAGAGCGAGAGACGTGTAAGCCCCTGGCAGAGCGATAGTGGGCTTAGAGGGGAGAGCGAGACCACCATGGCTGGCAGAGGGGGACGGGTTGACGAAGCCATTATTCTGGGTCTGGTCGGATGGCTGGAGAATATCGGGTTTTGCATCTTGATCGCCGTCATTGTCGTCTCCAAACAAGTCGTCCTCGAAGCCGAAAAGGTCGTCGTGGTTCTCGTCTTGGTCGGGTGCTGCATCAAGCTGAGTCGCAAGCTCATCGGCGAGCGAGCTCTGAACCTTTGGCTTGAAATCTGTCTCGTCTTCGGGCAAGTCATCATCACTGATATCTTCAAAGTCGATGGCGTCGTCGGCTTTCTCGCCTACTTCAAGATCTCGGTCAAAGTTCAGATTGTTGTTGCTCGGATTCTCATCGTTGAGAAGGCGTGCGATTTCAGCATCGTCGGCTTGGTCTTGGAGCTCGAACTCGTCGATGGCGTGCGGCATGATGGGTGCGCCGGGTTGGTTCCTGTGTTGAGTGATTTGCCGAGCACTGGTCTAGAGAGCAGGGCGATGCGCCATGTGTGTAGCGCGTTAACAGGCAAGTGACGCCAAGTGTGAAGGAATGCAGGTGATGAAGTTGTCGCGAGTGTGTAGTAATGGCGGCGAGACGGCGTACGGTGGATAGAGGGCGGTCGCAAGGGTTGTGAGCATCCGGCGGAGCCTTCCTGGCTAGGTATTGTTTGACGCTGCGGCACTCAAAATGCTTCTTGTCGTTGTGACGAGTTGGTTGCTGGCTTGCGACTGCCTGCGCGCATCCGAATGCCAAGCCTTTTGGATGACCGCCCACTCGACACTCCCGAGACCGAAACCTGAGGCTCACGCAAGTAACCCTCGTTCCTCGTTCAAGATCTCACTTCCTACAGGCCTATCTCGTTTGCGTTTAGATCCATGATCACTAATCGGGCATTTGGATAGGACAGAGCGGCAAGATCCAATTTCTACAATACGGTTCCATGTACGCCTGACTATGCAGGGCGAGATGGATATGGCTGTCTCTAATGAACCGTGCTGGCGTCTCACTGCTGATGCTGATGCATCTACTCTGATCCACGAAGCGTCCACGAAAGCACAGATATCTAGCCACGACCGGTTTTCCTCAAATGTGCATCGAAAGTGGCATTGCAGTCCATCAAGCCTCTTTGGCGCTCTAGCAACGAGTCCGGATTTGACAAAGTATGCTTCCATATGGACTCATGTTCACATGACATGAAAACATCCTCATCAGGGTCACACCTAGAGAGGATGGACGTTTCGATTCCGTTGTATCTTCTCTGCGGGCTGCATGCAGCTAATTATTTGCTCCAACGGTCCATCGTATCTCAATCGCGCACCCGCACAACATACGGTGTAGGCAGATGCAAGATGGACGGAGCGAAGCAAGATTTGGCGGATAACTCTACATACCGCGTGGTGTCGAGTCGACTTGACTTTAACCGCTTGAGAAGGATTGACCACACCAACCACTGTTCTCGTCCACATAGGCTTCTAATAGAGGAAACAAGAGAGCCGCGGCCATTCGGTGGACTTTTCCGCGGCCATGCATCAATGATGCAGCACGCATGTGTTACCCGTGTACTCCTGTATTCTCATACAAGCAAATTAGGGCAGCCTGGGCAGGTCACCGCAAGGCCGCCAAGTGGACGCATGTAATTTGATGACCGCAAAATGGTCTTGCACCTATCTCGTACTCCAGGTACAAAGCTGAGACTTGGGATCATCAGACTTGAGACATGACAGGGATCGGCCGCTTCCTTTTGCCCTCTCCGTCAGCACCACCTCCTCGACCAAATCGTTGTGTCATCTTTTGGTAGCGATTCGCATCATACTCAAAGCGTCATTTGCCGTTGTTGAAGCACTGATACCTCGCGAGCGCGCGTTGCCATCTGCGAACCTTGGGGGAAAGTTGGCTAACTTCTGGCGAGTCATCTTAAAGCCCACCTTCTGATTACTGAACGAACAGTTTCGTATCGGTTTAACGTCAAGAAAGCCAAACTCCTAACCGGACCTAATTGGCTTCCTGTCTCCGTACAAGCTTCCGAACCGCGTAGACTCGCCTACCTCGCGGCGGGTCAAGTGATGAGTGCCGGGCCGGCAGTAGGCGGCATCCCCTATTCGCCATTAGACTTGCTCCATAGTGACATACGTTGATAGGGTTTCGGTCAGTTGTTGTATACGACTACTACGGACGTGGCGAGACCACAACGCACAATAAGCGCTCTACCTAAGTGTAATGCACATGTGCACGCGTAATGCAATGCAATCGTCGTTGTTACAGACCCCTTTCTTCAGTCCTCCCTCCAGCTCGCAGACAGAATTTGGACAGTTGCTGAGCGCAACGGCCCTGCTGCCTATCGCACCTGCACAAAGCAGATCGGGTCCCGACGGGGCCGTATAGTTGGTTCTTGTACTCGGCGGCCCCAACTCCTGGGTCAGCATGTAAGCGCCTATTGTCTACCGCCGGCGTTAACCGCTCACTGAAAGCCATCTCCAATCCGCGCTATCGGCCAGCCTAGACCGAAGGCACAGGATCTATATGTGAAAGTCTCACCAGTTTTAATTACTCGATATGTACCATTGCTCGGCTGCGCCAGGCAGCGGCACTTTCCACCCTATCGACTCGAGTCTTCATTTCTTCCCTTCATCGTCCTAGCGCAATCTATTCCAAATTCGCCTAGCAAAGTCAAAAAATACTTGCATAATATTAATCAACTAAAACAATAACGGAGCTCTATTTGCCCTGCTGCGTGCATCTGCTAATTAACCTATCGCTCCCCCATATAGTCAGATCCAGCCACTCTCGCGCTTTCTCTGCTACTCGAGTACGGATCACTTGGCATCCAAACTCCAGATCTCGGGTCGAGTAAGTGTTCTTTGCTTCTGTCGCACCTGCATCTCTTTGTTTCATTTGTTTTCCTGGCCATATTCTTACATGTCGATGCCGACAGGTTACGCGAAATCCTCGAACTCCCCAGAGTTCCATCCATAGCCAGCACTATTTTGGAGGTGGGACCACACAAGGCCATGCCAGACGAGCATCGGCCTGATGCATCGCACGTCGGCAACCTTGTCGACGGTGAGCCAAGGCAAGTAGCACCGCCTACTATGCTTCCAGGCCCACGCGATTCTCTTTTGCTGCCTCCGGATCGAAATGCGACTTCTTTACATCTGCCCTCGCTGTCTCAGCAACACCCCGTAGCACATGATGGAATCATTTCTCAACTTCAGTCTTCGCTGCAGTCTCAGCTTCATGTCCACAGCCAGATACTCGAGGAACAAAGACAAGAGATTGAAAACCAAAGACACCAGATGGCACGCATGGACAGCACGATAGAGGCTTTGCGCCATGAACAGAGGAATATTTACGCCGTGGTTGATGAAGTCAGACATGAGTTGCGAGCACGTGGCTCTGCACCGGAACATCAACACCCTGACACTAGCGAAGTCGACATTCTCACCCAGGAAGTGCAGAATATCTCGGCCAAGGCAAACGAGATTGCCGGTCTCAAGATGCAGCTGGATATCCTCAGGAGTCAAGTAAGACGTCTCGAACGTCACGGATCGCCGGGAGCAAGTGGTGCAACTCCATCGGAATCTCTTGGTCATGAACAGGTGAGCCATGCGCCTCCTGTGGTAGCTGGATTTGCAACGAATACGCCCTCTGCTCCAGAACAGAGACCGATGCTATATCAAACGCCCATGGAAAACCGTCTTCCTGCGCCCATGGCCGTCAACCCCGAGCTACCAGATCCTCGTGTCCAATCAGAGTCGCGCACACTTCCCGGTATCCGTTCTATCGATCCAAACACACCCCTATCTTCATGGCGTCCTGCTGGCGCGGGAGCAACTGCACCACCAGCACCCATGGTTGGTTCCTCACCACAAATCGAAGCACCAGCACCTGGCAGTGGATGGGCAGCTGTAAACACAAACACTGCGCCCAAGCGTTTAATCTCTGAACCATCCTTCGAGTCTACAGCACCCGGATCGCCCAAGAGACAGCGCTTAGCTCCTCTAATGCCTCGCACCTTCGATCAGCAGAGTCCTGCACAAGGCTCTTCGCCTTACCATTCAGTCTCGGGAGAATCTCTGCCTACAGTTCCTACCTTACAATCGACACAGAACCCGTCCAACGAATCTACTGGAAGCGTGCCCCCGCAGCCTAATCCTCTGCGTTTTGTGCAGTTCGCATCAGGAGTAGAATCTGCCTCAGAGGAGTCGTGGCGTCAGGGACCAGGATCAATGATGGACAGAACACGAGATAGTCCGAGAAGAGGAAGAGGAGGTAGGAGTCGAGGTGGACGTAAAAGCGGCGGTCCAGAGGGAGATCGCGCCACACCCGAATGGGAGTCGCGTCCCGACAGTGTGCAGATTTTGAACCCGCCTGAAGGACACGGAGGACCAGTACAAGCTTCGGAACAACCTAGCGAGACAACAGCTGGCATGTACCCCGATCCGCATTTCATGCCCATCACCACGACCGCGGATGTAGCCTCCTCGAACCATCCGACCAAGAAGACCCGCACCAAGCCCGTACGCAACGCAGACGGTGTTCTGATACGCAAGGACGGACGACCAGACATGCGTAGTGTGAGCAGTGCCATGAACCTCAAGAAGGTGCATGCGAAGAAGGAGGCGGAACGCGCCAACAACAAGGAAAATTCTGCCGCTTCCGAAGACACAAAGGACAAGTCCACACCCTATTCGGCATCAGAGCATGATGCAGGAGAAACGAGTGCTGCAAGTCCGAGCTTGGATGGGCATGCTACCGATGGTGAAACCAGCATTCTGGAGCGTCATCAAGAGACTATGCGTAAGGTTTTTCCTCACGGCATCGACAATCCCAGTGTACAGAGCATGGCACAACAGTTCTTCCCCAAACCGGACGAGACTCGTGCTGCGCCGCAGGTCAAGATCGAAGCTATGGTCACAAACGATGCTTCCAAGGATACACCTCGAGGACACGAAGGATCCAAACCTCTGGTCGATGGGGAACGCAGCATGGTCCACCACGTTGCAGGACGTGTGGATGTCGAGATGAACGACGCTAAGTAGGCATGCATGCATGCATCGTCGATGATCATCATGCACGCCGATACGCCTTACGATCTGCTCGAGCAGAAAAAGACACGAACCACACAGCTGAATTCAAACGGACGGAAGCCTCTCACATGGAGAGGAAAACAGCCACGCGCGACTAAGTAGAGCATAATCTTGTTGGAACACACCTCCATTTGGGCAAGCAGCGAAGACGAAAGGATGGTCGGTCCTTGGTTCGATATAACCGAGACTTTCCTGGTTTATTCTGTTTTCATTTACATTATTTCAAGCCATTTACCCCGTACACATATACCCAAGGCGCGCTGGTTTCTTCAGGCGTTGGGCTTCAATTCGACAATGTAACATAACACACCAAACACTATACATGCACTTTCATCTCCACGCATCATCAATCATACTGGCAAAGCTAGACGCCACGCTCGTGTTAGCAGCGCAAGACTCTCCGTTGTATGCATCTTCTTCCCGGACCGAGACTCTGAGGCGGCCTGACATCTCAAAACAGGACGAACCGCCAGACACCGCCTCGAGTCTTTGTGACCTCTATCACTTTAGTCTCATACTTTGACCTGCTCTTCCATCCCTTGCATGCGTACCAATTCATGCGATATCGATTGACTTCTCGTTTTCCAGAATATTCATTTTACCCTTTTACCAGACAACAGGTTTTTTGGTTTTGGCTTCCAATTCTTCCATCTCGTCTGTTTTTGCTTTGTTATGTTGGCACATGCATCGTCAAGGCAAGTTAGAGCAAGCCGCGTAGCATCTTCTGCGTAAGTGCCTTAATGCCTTTACTTGCTCTCTAGAATAAATCTTCTTTGTTCTTTGTTTGTTTTCTATTGAGACAACATATATGTTAGGGCAGAAGAGAAGTTCAGTCCCAGCCATTGAATTATTCGGAAAGTCTATTCTCTTCGCATTCGGAGACCCGTTTCACCCTCTAGAACAAACAGAGGAGCCGTTGATGTCTTTCGGCTCTTCTTCTCTGTTTTGGTTTCTCTGGGCTTGCTCGGGATTGTTCTCCGAGTTTTATCGCTACAAGTAGCAGGTGCTTTTGCTTGGCGTGGTCTGGCCTGCCTTTGCTTTCCTGGGCCCGGCGGCGCGTCGGGTTTCACGTGGAGGGTGTACGAAAACGATAGCGATGGCAAGGTAGAGCAGGTAGGACTGTTGCAACTTCGCATCGCTTTTTCCACTGCTCCAATTGTGTTATGTTTTTTTTGTTTTGCACAGGCTTGTTTAGGATTACGATCTGCAAAAGCATGCAGCGACGGAAAGGAATGACAACAGGAAGCAGGTCTGTAAAGTGGCTGTACCTTGCGTGTGTGTCTTTTGATATGGATTGCCCTTAAGGCCGTATATCCTTGTTTTGTCGTTGTTATAATATCGGCCTTGCTATAAGTTATATAGGATCCTTGTATTGTCGTCGTGTTCGGCGGATCGGGGTACCGAAAATATGATCGTTTTTATAGATATGTTGATCTGCCCTAAAAGTTGGTCGGACGCTGGGTGCTTCTGAAGATCCAAAGTGCATGGTGAACTAACACTTGACTTGACATTTGACTCGGGCATGCTCGTGTTGCCGTTGTTTACGTTTGCTTTGCAATTGTGCTATTCCAACAGACAACAATCCTTGTTCTCTGAATGATCAGATACTCACGCTTATCACCCCCACGCGCGCATCGAGAAAACATGTTTGTGTCGACTCCAAAGCACCGCAACTCCCTCAATTCTTGCCCTGTGCACTCAGAGGCCAAAAACAATATTATATCGGGGGTCAAGATGGCAAAAGAGTCGACGCCTGCAGGACTCGAACCTGCGCTCCCGAAGGAAATAGATTTCTAGTCTATCGCTATAACCACTCAGCCAAAGCGCCTATGATATGATAAAGATTTCAACACCAATATCAAGCTCGTCATCGACAGAGGGGAGGCGCAATTCGGGAAAGTCGGGAAAGTCGGGAAAGTCGGGAAAGGAAGGAACGAGTCGAACGACCGATCAATCATCGCTGGATTTGGAGAAAAACGAAGCAGCAGTCATGAAACTATCCGAGAGTTAGTAATGGTGAGGCCAGGAGAAATCGCAGAAAGTCAGGGTAAGACACTATATCGTTGTCGACAGATGATGGTCTGTGCTTTCCAAGGATGTCTGATGTGTCACCCTGTTAGAAGTATTCGACGACGAGTACTTCTCAATCACGGGATCAAAACAAGTTGCTGACGCTTTAGCCTGGTACTATGGTATGCAAGAGACCTACTCCAACAGTCTTTGATTCATAAATGCCCTTGTACGACAAGAAGGTATTGAACAATGGCTTGTTTGTCGACAGGCATGATTCCCACAGTAATATCTTTACCATCTCACGGCAGGACAACCAACGTGACCATTGGAAGAGATGGTTCCATGCTAAAGCCAAGTGGAACAAGACAGGACGACAGCGTGATAGACTTGTGTTTTAGTGGAGAATTTCTCCAGTGATCTGAACTGGCGCTGAACGTGATGTTTCGTTGCAAAAAGCCATGTACGAGACAGGTCTCGTCTCCCAAAATCAACCCTAACACCATCGCTAAAAAAGACAGTAGATAAAGCATAAGCAAAGCCATGGTGTCAGCTCGATTCGCGCCATCACTCCCCATTGTCCTCGTCGTCAACCTCCATGCCAAAGTTTCTGCGCTTCATGGCGAGTTCGCTCTCCAGACTTTGCAGCTTGTTAATGTTGCGCTGCCTGAGCATGGGGTTCATGGAGCGCTCGACGTTAGCGCGCGCATTCGCAACCTCCTTCTCCAGGTCCTCGATCTCCTCGCGTACTTGAGCTTGCACCGCCTGCTCTGCCACCATCTCCTCGTCAATGGTGTCTGGTCCTTCGTCATCATCCTCATCGGATTCTTCAGAGTCGTCATCTTCGTCGCTAGAGGCTTCTTGAGCTGCTGCTGACGTTTCGCCCGATGCTGCTGGTGTCGGTGCTTCGGTCTCTGGTTCAGCTTCGGCCATGGTGGTTTGTACGGCGCTCAACTCGGCTGCTGCATCGGCAGGTGGTAGCGACGGCGCGTCGGCCATGTCTTCGTCGAATAGAGCAGCACCCAGCATGCCTTCCAGGTCTTCGTCGTCTTCCTCTTCTTGCATAGGCTCCGTAGTATAGGCTTGACCAAATGCGTCCTCGGTCGTCGTTCTGTAGTCGGCTGGCTCTTCGTCGTCGTAATAGTCCATATCCTGGTCTCCTTGGGCTTGGGCGTCAGGAGCATCGGTGTCGACAATGTCGTATTTGACGGTACCTCCAGACTTCTCGACCAGTTCATCGGCCTTGATCAGACGTTCCACTTCATCATCAACATGCTCAACAGACTTGTAACTCGCTCTCTGCCTGAAGCGCCTCTTACGCACCCAGTGCATTGGTGGTGTCAAGCCGTGTGCATATGCAAATGTGTTTTTGTCGACTTCGCGTGGGAGAGGAGCGTACTTGGCCGTCGTCTCGCCCTCTGTGGGGCCCAAAACCAGCAGCATTTGACAGATGTCGGCGACCTTCCACCATCCACGCTTGTCCCAACTCTTCATGCCCTCGATGACACAGGGTAGATCGACCATGACGGCGGCATAGTTGGTCTTGTTGACAGTGACGATGGCGCGACGCAGATCCTTGTCCAGAAACTTGATATTGACGTAAGCTCCACCTGATTCTGGCTTTTCACCCAGCGTCTTGTTGGTAATGGCCTCGCGCAAGTAGTCGCAGTCAGGACCTGGCTCCATGCGCAGAACCCACTGCTGCTCAACAGCCGGATCCTCCTCTGCGTCACTGGCCTCTGAATCATAACCGACGCCGACAGGTCTTTTTGGTACGTATTTTCGAGATACGATCGAGATTGATTTTGGCCCAATGCTTTGCTTCCTCGCACTCAACTTGAGGCGAGTCGGAGTTGAAGAAGCCGACTCTTGTCCTCCAGCACCACCAGTATTGAGCTTCAAGGAGAAGCGCTTCTTGGGAGCAGTGTTGATAGTGGGGCGTTTGGGGGCAGGGGAAATATCATCTTGAGCGGATCGTTTCTTGGTAGCATCGTCGGTAGGTGCTTTCGGCTTCTTGATCTTTTTTGGAATGGCCGAGGGCGGTGGTTGAGGCGGATGCGGGAGCTGAGAAGGGGTAGATTCGGTCTGAGGAGTTGGTGGTTGTGAGTTCTTGATCTTGAACTTGAAGCCGCCGCCAGAGCTGGGAGTGGCAGCAGCAGGTGTTGGCGGCACCGACGGCGGCGCGTTGGGGTCGGCCGGTTTGGCCGAGAGTTTTAGTTTCATGACCGGACACGCATCCAGTGAGTTGCGACGCTACTGACGGTCGTGAAAGGGTGAGGAAAGGCGTGTGTGAATGTTGCGACAATGACCGGAGATGGGAAGGTAGGATGAATAGCAGATGCGGAAAGAGCAAGCGCCAAGACGCAGTCAAGTCAGGCAGGTGCGACTTGCATGTGAAAGAAGCAATACAGCTACTCGATCATCAAAACATACATCGACACCGACATCATGTCGGCGACACAGCAATTACACACATCACTACTGCGCGCGCCCATCCTTCACATTCTACGCGCCCAGGGCTTCCACTCAACTCGCCCATCAGTTCTGGACACTCTTGTCAACATCACCGAACGCTACCTTATGCTACTCGCCGAGACGACCAGAGATCATGCTATACTCAACCACAACGACCCCATCCCGACCATCACTGACGTCCGCATGGCCTTGACCGACTGCGGCACCCTCACTCCCATCCTCACAGCCGCCGAGCAAGACTGGCTAGAAAAGTTCAGACGCCCACTCGAAGACTTTGACGACCTCAAACACGGCGACATCAGAAGAGAAGGAGAGCTACGGCGACGCGATGAACAAGACACCCAAGATGTTCGCGACTTTATTAAATGGATCGTCGGCGACCAGAACCGTGAGATCCGTCGCATCGCCGGTGTCTTGCCCGAACCTGGCCCCGGAGGCACCGTCAATGGCGAAGATTACTTGACCGTCCTCAAGAAGAAGCACAGCAAGACGGGAGAGGAGTCACGATTTCAGGGCACCGTGCTGGGAAAGCCAGCCGAGGACAGGCCCATCAAGATTGAAGGCGGCCCAGTCGAGACTCTGACCGAGTGGAACAACCTCATGCATCATCACTCTGAACACCAACTACCAACCACAAAGGACGCCGCTGAAAGTCCACACGAAGCCGAAATCGACGAGCAGCAACTGTTGATGGATGTATCTTGAGCCGTCATGGCTTCCACTAGTACATTCTACACCAACTCCACCTGCTGCCCTTCATCGCTAGCGCATCCACTCAAATAAGTCTAGCTGAAAAGAGCCGCTAGACCAGCCATAAGATCTTGCTTGCAGAAAACCCCCAACTCGTCGCACACCAATCTTGTACCACAAGCGCCTAGTACACTCAAGAAAAAGTGTGTGGACCGGGAGGAAGGAAGCAAATGGGAACGGTGGAGGAAGAGACAGCCGTGTGCTGCAAATTTGGCCAAGTGCCAACTTCATCATTACATGTATGCTGGGTACAGTCACACCACGCTGGACACAGTGTTATACAGCAAGCAGCCAAGCGAAACCAGAACCAGAGCCAGAGATTGACATGACAAATCTCTTGCATCATTCATGGTTGTGATTCTCAGACAGAGCCGTATACAGTGAGTGCAAGCTCAAATCTCACGTAGAAGCCGCGTGCTTGGAAAAGAAGCCAACACCACCAAGATACTTGATGGCCTGCAATGCAAGCTTATTCTCCTCGTCCATCTCCTGCTCAACAAGCTACATCCTCACATTAGCATAATTTTCTATTATAACCAGCAGATCAAACAACTCACCCTCTGGTACAACGTCTTCCTCTTTCCCTTTTCCTGTCCAGAAGACGCGTCATGCTTGTACCTGCATTTGTTCCCGAATTTACATCGTCCTTGATTGAGGAAGCTGACGCACTGTTTGGCTTCGGATTGTTGCTGCTTTGACTGATTTTTGGAGGTGGTGGTGGTGGGTGGTGGGACGCGAATTGGATGTGAGAGCTTCGACGATGTTTCTTCGGGAGGTGCATCGCTGTCAGAGTCTGAGAGCTGTTGGTCGTCTGCAGGGACGTCTTGACCTGGAGTTTCCAAGGCC
Organism: Aureobasidium sp. EXF-10728; assembly: GCA_023848605.1. Classification (NCBI taxonomy): domain Eukaryota; kingdom Fungi; phylum Ascomycota; class Dothideomycetes; order Dothideales; family Saccotheciaceae; genus Aureobasidium; species Aureobasidium sp. EXF-10728. The sequence goes on along the minus strand of SWBG01000022.1, from coordinate 191,217 downwards.
TGGTCAATATCCATGTTCTCTGTTGCTGCTGCTGGCTCAGGTAGTTCTGTGCCGTCAATAGCTTGTTCGGCTGGCTCAGAGGCACCTGAGATCGTCTGTGGCTCGTTCTGTCTTGCTTGTCTCTCGGTAGCAGGTTTCCTCATCTGCCTCTGCTGGCGATCATCCCTTCTTTCCACAGGCTGATACTCGCCCCCCGAAGCACTGGCAATAGCCGCTCGAGTCTCTTGCTCAATACGTCTGCGCTCTTCCATACGTGATTGAACCTCTAGCTCTTTTTCCTCGACTCTGCGTTTGCTCGGCCAGCGCTTCTTGCGCTCTTCAATCCACTCAGCAATATCTGCCGCAGACCCCAATGTCGACAATTCTCCATTAAACTCAAAACTCAGAGGTCCGTTTTGCAAGGCACTCAACGCAGCTTCTTCGTCGACTTCTTCTTCTTCGTCTTGGTCATCTTCTTGATCCGAGTTTTCTGGTGATCCGTAGTCTTGTGGGATGAGGCCTAGTCCGGTCGAAGGTCGTTGTTTCAGATTTTTTCCTGATGAGAGCGGCGCTGGAGGCTTCTGTGGAAGGATCGGGGCACCGAAGCTAGGGACCGCGGGTGCGACCTGAGCTTTCGGTGCGCTCGAAGGCTTCTTCATGGGATGTCCTCTGTTTGAGCTGCCGAAAGCCTGATCTCGTGTGCGTTTTCCGCCGGGCGGGGAAGTTGCGTGGTTAGAATTTCCATAAGATGGCTGATTAGTTTGTCCAGCGGTATATACGTTTTGCTGTCCGTATTGTGGCATCTGAGGTTGGGGGTAAGCCTGAGCTTGCATGCCGCCAAACGCAGGGTTGACATAAGATCCAGGTGGCGCTTGATATTGCTGGTGAGATTGATACTGCTGCGGCGCCTGGTAAGGTTGAAGTTGTTGATGTTGATTGCCATAACCCGATTGGTAGTTGCCAGTATTTTGTCCATATCCAGTAGAATTGGTATTCTGATATTGTTGGAAGTTTCCTCCGCCTCGCTGAGGTGGTGCGCCTCCTCGACTTCTGAAGGAACCACGGTTTCCACGTCCTCCCCGTCCACCTCTACCTCCTCGATTATTGAATTGGTTCGGAGTCTCTGGTTGTGATGATGATGCTGCTTTTGGTGGAGGCGGAGGAGGTGGTGGGAAAGAGAATCCGTCCATGTTTTGAAAATTTATCCAGATCTCGAGTGCGTCCGTCTAATCAACTGTAAATTTACCAAGATTAGGAAACAAAAAATGGTGCTATGTTCCGTGCAAAAAGATAAAAAGAGCATTTCGAATCTTCAAAAGCTTTGGAAAGAGAGCAAGAGGACGCGTGCCAAGACTCGACCCAGACAGCGCCATCACCTTCCGTAGGGCTGAGAGACTGCCTGACCTTCCAAACTCCCATCGGTCATTCTCACTTTTGCATTAAACACATCAACCCAAGGCCAAATGTTCTTATAGCGACGTTGAAAGAAGTTCTGGAATTATTATGACTTCTGTGCTGGACGAATACTTGACCACAACGCTACCTGAATATCTGACCTGAAGAAAAATCTGCCAGGGCGTCGTCCATCCACCACCAAAAAGATGTATATCATTGTGAGTTTAAATAATTTCTTTACCGGAATGAATCAGCAGAGACCAAAAAAGTGATGCAATGAAGGGCCTATGGAAGAAGGGAGAGCACATAAAAACACCAGCAAGCCAATACTGACGACAATATAAAAAAGGTCACAATCGCGGACTTGATCCAAATCTCACCCCAAGACTTTGAAAAGCGCAGCGCGCAAGCAATAGAAGACAACATCAACGCCAAATACGCCGACAAGGTGATCCACCGCATCGGCCTCTGCGTCGCCCTCTACGACATCCTCCGCACCAGCGAAGGCCTCATCGGCCACGGCACCGGCATCGTAAATGTCAATGTCGATTTCCGCATGATTGTTTTCCGTCCCTTCAAAGGCGAAATCCTCATGGGCAAAATCCTTAGTGCGTCTGATATGGGTATTAGAATCTCCATGGGCTTTTTCGACGATATTTTCGTGCCGGCGCCGGGGATGCTGTTTGATCCTGCAAAGTACATCAAGACTGAGGATGGAGAGTGGGTTTGGGTTTGGGAGTCTTCGCCCGAGAATTTGCTCTACTTTGATGTCAACGAAATGGTTCGTTTCCGTGTCGAGGCTGAGACGTGGACGGACCTGTCTCCTGAAAAGCAACCTGCACCTGGAGAGGAGGTCGAAGTTTACAGACGCTCGCCATACGAGATTACTGTAAGATCCTGGAGGTTGTGTGAATGTTAATGTCGTGCTAATCCATCCACCCACAGGCGTCCATGCAACTCAGTGGCCTGGGTCCAGCACTCTGGTGGGTAGAGCCTGACGCGGAAGAAGAAGCGGGCGAATACGAAGAAGAAGTCGATGGTGGAGCAGAAGAGGTGAACGGTGATGCTGTTGATGAGATGGATGAGGGAGCTTAGTACGACCCCTCTACGCCAACTCGTCCGCTCGCCAACAAGAAGAAAGAGCCACAGTTCGAGGCGGCCCCAGTCGACCTCAGTCCGAAGGTTCTGCCCCGCAAGAGCACCCGAAGGAAAGGCTAGATGACCTTTTCTGCCAAAGATCTCGAAGATGGTAAAAATGACAATTTGTCAAAGAATGGGCGTTTGGGGATCAAATAAAAAGTCCCTGAGGCTCAGAGGTGTATGTTCGGCTAGACGACTAAGAACAAGGACGAGAAGCATGCCAGCGGCATCACAAACAGCTAGAAGCAGAAATAAGAAAGGAGCGTATCAACCGCTTATCATTTGTACATGAAACTTTTCGGCGCTCAATGCACCATGCAAAGAATAGAGACCCTCGAGGCTTTTCCTATTTGAGCCCCAATCTGACCTTCAAAACACCCTCCCAAGCATCCAATGCACTTGCTTCAGCCTTGGTAGCAAATCCTCTGATTCCTTGGCTCAAAAACTCAGCCTCAGCCATAGCATCACCAGTCACTCCCTCGCGCAGTGCTTGTACCATGTCTCTGCCGTCAACCTTTGCTTTTTGTTCCCGTGCGAGTGTTTGCAGAGCTGCAAAGTGTTTGGCTACAGCATCGCGAATGCGCTGAATAGGTTGGGGTGGCAAGCGGTTGCCTTGTCGCTTCTTCTTCTCAACCTCGGTAGCGACGTTACAGAAGAAGGCGGCACTGCGGATGAGGTCGAGTAGCAGGAAGTAAGGTTGCAGTGTGTGGCTTGATGGAGGCAAACCAGAAGCCTTTTGAGTGCCGAGAATGTCGTTTACAGATAGCTGCTGGATAGATGTGGCCAGGCGGTCGAGTAGGCCTGCATCGGGCTTTGTCTCGTTGGTACCCAAAAGTGACTTTGTGGCCTGAAGTAGTTGTGCCCAAGGCTTTGCAAAAGACTTTTCCGTTGAAGTAAGCTCATCACTGCCTGCTTCGGCAAATTCAGCGGCTTCTTCTTCCGTCACGTTGCTTGGCTTAGAGCAAACTGTAGGTCTGCTGGAAAGCAAAGCCCAGACGTCTTCGCTAACAATAGCTTGCGAGATCCAGTTGATGTTGGGGATCTTGCCTCCACTATGTAACCTCCACTCAGGCGTGCTTTCGGTTTCGACGCCGTCAAGGTTGAACGTCTCGGCATAGTCCCTGCTGTCTTTGAGATTCTGAGTCCAGTATTCCAGAACGCTTGGACGGATGTCTGGGGTGCGAGGATGGAAAGGGTTGTCTGTCAGACGAGCTATTCTGCATTGCTCAAGAATGAGCATGCGCCTAGTGAAACTGTGCTCGAGGGTGTCGCGTAACTCTTGCAATTCGAAGACCAAATCACACTGTCCCTGCTTCATCAGTGACGATTGAGAGTGCGCGAGTTTCTTGTCGGTAGCAAAGAACATGTCCAAGGCGGTGTCGATGATCTCGTAGGGATCGACAGAAGCCTCGCCTCTTTGGTCAAGTGCGAAGGGATGGTTGACAGATACCCTTGTTAGGAGAGAGTGGGCCATAGTCTCTTGCTGAATCTCTCTGACACGCAGACTGGCGTATTGTTTCATAGCCAGAGAATGCAGGCCGAGTTCTGTCTCAAGGTATACGAGCAAGACTTTGCCAGGGTGTGCATCTTCAGTAACTGGACCGGTCTCGAGGAGATATGCTGCTTGGAAAAGATATGTGATGTCCTGCTCGAGTTCGTAGACTCGGATAAGTGCGGCAACAGCCAGATAGCAAGCGTCTGACAAACGCAACTTTTTCTGAGAACTGGTCTCCATTAGTCGAATACACTCGCAAGCAAAGGTCTTGATGACTTCTGCATCAGGTTTAGCAGTCCCGATGGTGATGCGGTATTGGAACTTCAACGAATTGATTTCAGAATTGAGCATATCGGAGGCCTGTTTTCCATCTGTCAGTTGAGGCGTAAGTTGGTAAAATCAAGACTTCTTACCTTTGCCGATGTCTTAGCATCTGGGTTGGAGAGCTTCAATGACGAGTCCGAAACGTGTTTGAGGAAATCATGCTGGGCCTCAGATGGCAGGTCATCCACAAACTCTCTAATATCGCCATAGCAGAATGGATACGACTGCCACTCAGCGAAAAACTCCTTGGCAGACTGCAAAGTTTTTTGAGACTTGACGCTTAGATCTGTGTCTGCTTCTGAGAGCACAGTAGCCTGCAGCTTGGCCATCATGTATAATCGCTTGATCCTCCAATCGTCGGTCTCGTTGACAGCAGGTATGGCATCTTCCTTGCCGAGCTTGGAAGCAGCCTTTACAAGACCATCCCAGACGACCCAATCATCTCTGACTCTGCTGTTCGTTAGTTGTGTTCTTCCTACAAAAACGTCTCGACCTACCTCAATGCACCTTCCGCAGAGTTCTCGCCAAGCAGAGAAGAACATAGGTCAAAAAGCTCTTGCCAGCGAGACTCTGCGATGTAAAGTTGAATCTTCTCTCTGGTAAAAGGCCAGTCATTGACGATCTGCTTGGCAAGCTTGTCGTCTTTCTTGTCCTTAAAAGAGTCCAGGGCTTCAATCATGTCTTTCTTCTGACCCTGTCTTCGATAAAGGTTCATCATGAGCCTCAACTGTGCGGAATTCTCAACCGGTAGCTGTTTCAAAGTTCGGAAAGCAAGAATGCGGTTCATGCCAGCCACTTTTTCGTCCTTGTCTGCCTCACTCAACAGTTGTTGGATGGCGATATGAGCGAGTTTGTAACGCTTGTTGGCAGGGTCAGCCTTCTTCATGGCAATCAGTGCCTATGTGAAAATCAGCATATAGTGATCCATCAGAGGCAGAAGGCCATCTTACTGTAGCAGCATCCTGCCATCTCTGCTCGCTGACCGCGATCGTAAATCTCTTCTGATTGATAGCAATCACGCCATTCTTGCCAGCCGCATTCGTCGCATTTGCCCACAACTTGCCTGCTCGCGGACCATTACTGAGAGGGCGCGGGTAATCATCCAACACAGCCATCGTAGCCAACTCATCCAGATCCGAAATAAGAGTGAGATCAACAATGGGCGGATTCCTACTACAAAGCTGATCAAGAATCTGATTGCCCTCGTCGAGTTGCATCATGCTGAAGAGAAAGTTTGCCTTGAAGTACAAAAGCTGATTGTTGGCGGGTGACTTTTTCAACAGCTTGTTGCACTTGCTCAAGCCGTCTTTGTATCTTCCGGTTTGGAGGTAATCCTCCAATTCTCTTGCGGCGGCCATAGCGATTGTTTGGGGCCCAGCCAAAATTCTGCAGACGTGTGAAAATGCGTGTCTAGCAATGATAATAACAAATGTCGATAAGAGAATTAGAAGCCAAGACATACATGTCAAATGTGTTCGGATGATAATTGGCGGACCAAGCTTTTGTATGGTCTACACTTCAGGGAGGAGGAGCGATCGGTATGAGTTGCAGAAAGTTGGTCATTGGATTTGCCGAGCGGCCGATGGAGGTCTGTGCACTTTGCTCGAAGAGAGCAGGGTCACACTCCACGGACGCGTGTCTTGCGTGTAATATTCTTGACTGTTTGTGATCCGCGAGCCTTACTTCGAGTATGTATTTGACTCCAATGAAAAGTATATCAATTGTTCCTCTAGGTGTATCTTCCGTCCTCAACCCTGCATTAAATCCCTTCAATCTCGTCAATCATAAAAACATACCGCCATAAGAATATGTAAAAGAAAAAGAGAAATCTTCATAGGTATATCCGTCGTCTCATTCTCAAATCATGCCCCCACTCTCCAACCCAGAAATAATACTCTGATTGCTTCGTCTCGGATTGTCAATATCCATAGCCCCACTCAACACCCTAACAACCTTTTTGCCCTGCTTAGACCCTGCAACAAGTACCTGTGCAGGACACACCACTATCTCGTCTTCTCCCTCGCCGACATCATCTCCCTTTTTGACGACTAGAGGGAAGAGAACGATTTTGACGACGGCTTGAGTGCGCTCCAGTTCGTCATTGCTGGTGTAGTCGCCAGAGCGTTCGTTCATGAGCGCGGCGTTGAAGTGGACCTTGCGCACCAGGTCGCCTTGGGTGTCGTATTCGGGCTGCAGGGGTGGTAGCATGATGTATTCTGCTTTTTGGGAGCGCATCTCGATGGACAATTCGACGGCTAGGCGAAGGACATTGCGCAGTGATGACAAGATCTGTGCTTCGAGCTGTGTTGGAGGTGGAAGCAAGGCAGACAGCACGCTGAAGATCTCTTGAGCCACGGCTTCAGTGTCGAGATTGCGTTGAGTTGCGAAGGCTGGTCGGCGTGACAGGAGCGTCAAGGTAGTTGCTCTCCACTGTGCTACTGCGCGTGGGGGACCGACTTCAGAAAGTATCTTCTCCAACGACTTGAGCTTCTGTCGCTGTTCTCTATCCATGCCGAAGAGGTATCTCGTAAACACGTATTCCCAGATCATAGTCATAACAACGGACATGAAGACATCGCGTCGACGAACACGGTCTCCAAGTAGCTTGTCAACGTCAGAACCATCCAAAATGGCATTGTCGAGCCTAGCTGCGATCTTCTCATCGGTCAAGTCTGAAGTCAGGCGACACATGCGGTTGTCGGAGTACTTGGAGAAGCGCAAGACCCATTGCTGAACATGCTGGCAGAGCTTCTGACACGAGGTATCGAAATAGTCCTCATCGCGTATCGTCAGGTAGCTGTCGCCTTTGGATGCAAGAATCTCGCTTTGGAGGAGACGGATCTGCTGAGTGGCTACATCGAGTTCTTCGCGCAGCTTCCGAATCTCAGCATTCTTGTCTTCCAACGCATTGGCAATTTCTTGTCGGACGATATCTTCCATGTTATCATTCAGTTCATGATGTTGTCTCTTAAGACCTTCGAGCTCCTGACTCGTTTGTTGTAATTGCTTGTGAGCGAATGCATGTTCGTTCTGTAAGGTAGCATAGGGAATATCGTTGTTGGCCGTAAAGCTACGATTGACTTCGGAGAGATTGTTGTTGACATCAGTCAGCTTCGCGATTTCTCGTTGCAATGGCTCAAGCAATGATCGGATTTGCTGAATCTCAGCATCTTTCTCTTGTAGCTGTAAATCACGTCTTCTGAGCATATCCTGAAGCTCAATATTGTCATCGACTGCCGGACGAGCAGGAGTGGTTTGGTCGATGGCATCCTGTAGGTAACGGTTCTCGGAAGCGAGTTGGTCGAGTTTAGCTTCTAGGTCAAGAATGTGCATGCTCTGGCGTTTGCGCATGCTCGGCGGTCGCGTCGGAGACACGGTTGGCGAGCTGCGAACATCGCCCCAGCCCTCCTTCATTGATAGTCAGCATTTACAATATCACAAAAGGCATGGACTGCTTACATAGATGTTTGCCATGTCCGAAGGACGGGAAGCACCGTGGCCGTTGAACTCTTCGTCTTGCAAAGGCGGTGTGGGGGGAGGTTCGATGGGGATTGTTGTTGGTGGCCCATGCGTCGCGTCTCCCCGCCTCCTGCTAGCCGCCCTCAAATCACCTGACAAGCTCCTATTGATTCGTCGTAGGGAAGGAGCAGCAGAGTTACTGCTTGTCGAACTTGCTGATCGAAGCTGTTCTCCGTTGCTAACAATTGACCGGGTCGAGCCCATCGATCGCAAGATCGGAACCTGGTCGTTCAAGTTTCCCGTTCCAAGAACTGATGAGCCTTCTGGTTGAAATGGATCAGGTTGTTCTCGAAATGATTGTTGTGGTGTTGCAGAACGTCTTGCGGCTTTACTAGAGTGACCTGGACCTGGTGATCCGATGTCGTAGAGACTCTTCTTCCTTGTCAAAGGCGGTGATTGATCTGGTTGAGGATTTGGTGGCACAGGAGCTGGCGATATCACGGATTGGCGAGAGGGACTGGGCGGAAGAGGAGCTGGAGGGGTTGCAAGTCTTGAGGGCGTTGGTGGCAAAGGTATGTGGGACAGTTCTGAAGGACTTTGAGGTAGAGGTGCTGGTGGAGTCCGAGGCTTAGACTCGAAAGTTGAGCCAAGTGCTTCTCCTGGCTCGTAGAATCTGGTCTGCTTTTGCGTGCCTCCCTGTGGCATATCTTTTGTCTTGTCAAAGCCAGCCAAATCTACGGGAGACTGGAAAAGATACGAAGTTCTGTCCTTAGTGGTAGATTCGACTGGTGAAATAGGTTCTGCTTCCACAGTCTGTACGTTTTTGTCCGAATCAGACGCCGCGGAAACAAGAGGAGCATCTACCTGTGTCTCTTGATGAACTTCTGGAATCTTCTGCTCGACAGACAACTCTAGATTGTCAAAAGACCATGTTGCCGGCTCGTTGTGGACTCGAGCAGTGATTAGTGGTTTCGAATCTGCCGTGGTTGACACTGCATGCGCCTCTGCCAGTATCGGTTGCGGGATGTCTTTGACCAAGCTCTCGATCATCGACACGTCCGCTGCTGGCTGGGGCTTTCGCTCTACGCGCTCTTTATATGACTGGACTGAGCGATCAATACCGACGGGCAGAAATTGCGAGACTTCGGAAGTGTGAAAGAAAGTGGGCTTGGCTAACCTCGTTGGCGATATATCCGTCGGTTGGTCGACGCTCTTCTCAGCATTTGTAGACTCCGTACGATCGTCTTCGGGCTCTTGATTAGGCAGAATATCAATCGCCGCAGGCGTTTCACGTTCTGCTTCGCCTTCTAGCTTGCGGGGCATCTCATGTGTGGGTATCGACAGCTCTGGAGTCATAGATCCAACTCGTGTGCTCTTCTTCCCTCTATTCTGCCTCCTTGGTATTGCAAAAGCAAACTCTTCTAGCTCGTCTTGAACATCCCCGGTACCAGCCGAGAGACTGGTCAGAGCATCTGGTGCAAATCCAGAAGCGAGCAGCCCGGCTGTCAAGGCATCGGAGAAGTGATCATTCGCAGACTCTTTTGCAGGCTGAGAAGTTTCGATTGCAGGTTGGTCTGTTGATGCATCTTGCATAGGACCTCCAGTTCCACCTTGACTGCCGTTTCTCTTCGGCCTTCTTTTTGTCGTGGATGTGATCTCTCCAGGGTCAGCTTCTCCTACACTTGAGGGAGATGCTCGTCGATGGAACACAGGATCATCGATGACAAGACTGGGATCAAAGCCAGAATCTTGTAGGCCAGCTGCCAACGTAGCTGCGAAGTCTATGTCGTGAGATGTGCTATCAGGTGAAGAGATATGTTCGATGTCTTTCTTTTGAGTCGCCTCGTCTTCTTGACTGAGGGGTTCATTTGGTACATCCTCTACAACCAGAGGATCAGCAGTTGATAGGTTCTGTTTCGGTGAGCTTGCTTCGACTTTTGGCTCGGGCTTCAGAGACTCAGCAGATTGATCATCGGAGACCAAAGGATGAGCTTTAGGGGTCAAGGCCACTACCTCTGAAGGTCCAGGTTGAACTTGCTGTTTCTTGGCCTTGCGCTTCTCTTTCTTCGAAGGTTTGCGCGAGAAACTCCAATCGTCACTGACGACAGGTTCGACGGTTGGCGTTGATTCCTTCACGGGGACTTCTGAATTGGTGGTGGCTTGGCTAATCGGCTGATCTGCACGCTCCGCGATCTCGTCTTGCATTGTCGCCGCCACGATAGGCTCTTGTTCGATGCTCTCGCTGGTCGGAGGCTCTTCCAGATCTTTGAGCTTCTTGGCCTTGCGCTTTTCCTTCTTCGACTGTTTTGTCGGTAATGCCCAGTCATCTGCAGTAACCGCGCTTGGGTCTTCCTCAGCCGTTTCTTGAATAGTATCGTCGACCGCAGTGATGACTGGCTCATCATTCGTGTCTTGTGAGTGGTTAATTGTTCCAGTCAAAGGTTCCTCAGGATCGTCTGGCAGGTCCGGTACTGATTTGTCGCCAATTGCTTCTGTTTCTACGATCTCGTGTTGAGATTTTGCCTTCTTCCCTTTCTTTTTCTTCTTCTTCGAGGTTGATGACGGAGAGAAGAATTCGTCCTTGTCTTCAGACATTGGCGTTTCCATGACCTCCTCGGCAGGCTGTTCGTTGCCTTCAAGTACATCAGCCCTACTCTGGCCAGGTGGAGTCGTGGGACTATCCTCATTGGCATCTTGAAGTATTTCAGATGCCTCGACAATCTTGGCCGTGTTATTGACTTCATATCCCGGTGAGATGTCTTCTGCGAGATTCTTATCGAACGCAGTCTCAGCGACGAAATCGATTGCGAGGCTCTTTGTAGCTTCGGAAGCTGGTTCAACAGGAAGTTTGTCTGCAATTTGAGGATCGAGTGCACGCTCAGACTCGTTGACAGCCTCATCTTTGACATCGGTGAGAGACTTAGTGTCTTCGAGTCCAGGATCAACGAGAATCTTGGGATCCTGAGTAGAGTCTGCATCCAACCGGGTAGTTGACTCAAGAACAGGTTGCTGCTCAGTCTCTTGATCAATATGAGCAGCAGATTCGGTGCTCGGCTTCTGAGTTCGCTCAATCATGGACTCTCCAGACGGACCTTCGTTCTCAGAAGCGGTAAGCTCTGCATCTGGTTCTTGAGACTTGGTGGGCTGGTCATCTTCCTCAATTTCGAACCCAGCATCCTTCATTTGAGACTTGTTTGCCTTCTTCTTAGCCTTCTTAGACAACTTGGTTGTAAAAACCTCAGGCTCTCCAGTCGGCGATTGAGGAACAGTACTGCCTGTCGTCTCAGTGGGTTTTAGGTCGGGTTCCGTCAGAGTAAAGTGATCTTCTTCGGTGGTCTGGGTGAGCGAGTTATTGTCAGCAGACTGAAGTCCGCCTGGCTCTGCGCTCTCAAAGATGGGCTCGGCAGTTTGTTTTGATTTCTTTGCCTTCCTTTTCTCCTTCTTGGACAGCTTCACAGGGACGGAGTCGGTGTCAACTGTAGATGGTTCCTCGGTTGTGGACTCCTGAACAGTTTCTGGCTCGAGTATAGGCTCTTCTCTCGTCATAGGATCTTCAGCGTATTCGGCCCTGGCTTCTTGCGCTTCCATCTCGCCAACGACCTCTTCCGAGCGCGAGGATTCTTCAGGTGTTTCAAAAAGTTTAGGATCACTACCCGCAGGGCCGTTGTAGTCTTTTGCCTCGACGGTGGGTATATTCACTGGCGCTTCATCGTTGTTGGACGATTGGTTTGCAAAATTGGTAGCAGGTTCTTCAGATAGAATCAACTGGTCAAGGACACTCGGTGCTTGGTCTTCGACGATAGCAGGCTCAGAACTCGCCTGCAGCACGACTGTTCGGTCATCGGCTCCAGCATCGTGCGATGTACCCACGGATTCCAGAGGTTGATCCTCAACAGCAGACAAACTCGTCTCGTCGGTGTTGGTAGGAGTGTTTTCGACCAAAGATTCTTCCGTGATCATCGGCCCAAGTGTAGCGAGAATTGCTTCAGAGTTGGTATCTCGAGCGTTGATGGTTGTTGCTTCCTGTTCGTGAAACTTGGGTTGAGTTTCAGAAGCTGCCGTCAATTCTTCAGGCTTGACAGGTACAACCTGATTGTTTGATTGACTTTCCACATCCTGCGGTCCTTTTTCTGGTCCCTCAAGAGGATCCAACACAAGCTCAACATTCGATTCTTGAGGATTTTCTACTTGCACCAACTCTGTGACTTGGTCATGCTCCACTGTATCAGGAAAATAGCTAGTGGCATCTTGGGTTATCGAAGTCTGCTCAGGTGTGTCCTCGAGGGGTGTCGTCACACCCGATGTGGCAGTCTTCTTGGCTTTCCTCTTTTCCTTCTTTGAGAGCTTCCTGGTGATTGGCTGATCTTCCGTGACAGATTCCATTTCGGACAGTTGTGGAGGTGCCGAAGTGACATTGCTGTTGGCCGCTACAGGGTCCTCGAGCTCGGTCTCTGCTGGAGGTAAGACTGGCTCCTCGAACGCTATCGGGGATTCACGTTCGGGCAGAGGTTCTGGCTTGACTTCCTGCTGTTTTGCTTTCTTCGCTTTTTTCTTGTCCTTCTTCGATTTCTTGGAGGACATAGGTATGAAAGCATCAGGATCGTTGGCATCAGTAGCGTCGGTCTCAGCGATAGTTTGAGGTTGGGATTGCTCGGTAGCAGAATTTGTAAAATCAGCAGGATCGGACTCCTTCGCTGTTGGTGTCTCGTAGCTTGCTCTCATGTCAGTGGACGGTTTGTCTTCTTGAGTAGAGTTGAAGTTTTCCTCAAGACTCTCTGGCTGCACGAGCTCAAGCTTGTCGGCAGCCGGATCCAGAGGATCTTGGTGTGCTGTGGCAGTCTCTTCAAATACTGATTGTGGCACAACTTTGACGACTTGCTCGTCCTCGGAAGGCTTCAAGTCACTATCGAGAGTTTGCTCCTCTCTCGTAGAGTCGGCTAAAGATGGTTCTTCAACTTCCGATGAGCTGGGCACTTCGCGAATCTTGTTATGAGCGATTGCATTGGCCTCTCCAACCTGCCCGTGAGAGAGCAGCTCATCATTCCCAGATATAGACTCGCTGTGGACGTTATCTTGGGTTGGTGTAAGAGAGAGACGTCTAAGCTGTTCGTGTGACATCGAGTCGGCTATTTGCTCGAGAGCGGACGTCGATAGTATGTCATCGGCCACAGAAGCAGCCAAGGGGTGCTCCGAAACTTCCTCAGACGGAGTGACAAAGTACTGGTCAGCAAGCTCATCAGCAGGTGTCTCGAAGTACTGTGCTGAAGTGCCTTCTGCAGGCGTTTCGAAGACGTCTGGCGTGGCAGGTATGTCCTCAATTTTCGCGACAGCTTCAAGCGGCTCTGGCTCTGGGGTTTGTGTGTGTTGAACGTCTTCAGCTGCCTCGACAGGCTCTGTCAAAGTCTGTTTGCCTTTCTTGCCTTTCTTTTTCTTTTTCTTGGACAACGGCATGGCCCATTCATCTTCAGCCATCGCAGTAGCAGGCTCGGCGTTCAAAACAGACTCGTGAAGGGGCACAATTTCACTCTCGTCTTGAGCTAGCTCATTGACATCAGGCTCGACAGAAGTGGTGACCGCTTCAGTTCGCTCTGTTACAGACTCATGAGATTGAGATACAGCATCCGATGAGACATCTGGTTCCGTGTTCTCTACGCTTGGAGCTGGAGGCAGCTCACTATCTTTGACTACGATTGTAGCTAGGATTCGCTCATGTGCCGCAAAATCGATGCTAGAAGCTTGAATGTTGCTATTGCTTGATTTCTCAGGCTCCGCGGTCTCGATGGGGTCGATTTCTTCGGGTTGCAAAGCTTCAACATCCAGGAATCTATTCTCCATGGTTGGTGGAGACGTTGATGCTGTTTCGTGCAACGCCTTTTCTTTTACGACCTTCTTCCCCTTCTTGCCTTTCTTATTCTTCTTTGAAGGCATAGTCCAGATATCCTCAATTGGTGCAGACTCGTCCACTGGCAAAGCTGGGGTGTCGTCCGCATCAAGCGCAGTCGAAATCGGCTCGAGGGGTTCCGGAACGTCCACCGCGGTCTTTGCTACGTTATCCTCTGGAGCAAGAGGGGTAGACTCTGCCTTGGCTGGCACGGGCTCGAAAGCGTCAGAGGTTGCTGCAAGAGAAGGCAGGTCGCTCTGGACGCTAGGCGTATCACGTTCGAGGGTTTTGACATCTTTTGTGTTGTCTGTCGATGCTTCAATTCCCAAAGGTAGCTGCTCCCCGAGCTGGGACCGAGCGTTGGTTGAACTTTCGACAAGAGTCTCATCATGATTGACAGCCTCGGTATCCTCCGCAGTTTTTGTAAAATCAGTCTCGTTGTCTTCGACAACTGTCTGATCCATCTGCGATGCACCCTGAGAAACATTTCCTAGAATTGGCTCATTAACGAACTCAGGGTGTTGTATCGGTTGCTCAAGAAGACGCTCGAACGGCTCCTGTGTCAGAGCGTTGGGTTTTTCTGGGCCATCTTCAACTGCTTTCAGCTCAGCCTTGGGCTCATCGACTGACTGCGATTTACTGCCTGGGAGCCAAGAGAACCAAGATGATCTTTTGTTTGCTGTCGTTGCATCTTGGTCAGCTAGCTCTGAGCTTGCGAGTGCCTCCTCTGACTTTTCTTCTGATGCAAATTGGGTCTGTCCCTCTTGAGATGCCTCTGTGACAGGCAAAGGCTCTATGACAGTTTCTGAGATAGACTTGACGGCTGTAGCTTTTCTCGATTCGTCCTGAGTCTCATCGGGAAGTGCTATTTGTTCAGGCAGCAGGTCAGCCACGAGATCAGAAGACTCCGTGGTCGGGTCAGCTTCTTCTATGCGCGATTCAGCATCGGCCTGTCCCATGGAAACTGCACTCTGCTGCTCCCTCAAAACCATGCCCGGGATTGATTTGGTCTCGGCAAGAGGTACAGTATGTTCAGAAGCTTCCGTAGGCAAACAGCCTTCACTAGTGAGATCCTCAGCAGGGATAGGAATGAAGCTTGCGTTATCTTGGCCGGCCTCTGTAGATTCTTCATCCATTCTGTCCCCAAAGGACGCAGGCTCAGATGCTGTGGCTAGATCCTCAGCATCCTGCTTAGGAGTCTCTCGATCTGAAGCAAGTAACGCGGCTGTAGCAACTGCAGGAACAGCAATCGAAAGTGCAGCCTTCTTTGCCTTCTTATTCTTCTTCTTGCGCTCTGCCTTGGACATGGTATAACTTGACTCTTCGATCTGGGCAATTTCATCGGGCTGCTTCAGGCTCTCAGGCATAGAAGCTCCTATGGTAGCATCGGTTGAAGTGACCGTCCTCGAAACTTCGAGCTCACGTGCTCGTTCATGGGTTGTCTCATCAAGAGCTGTCTTGGCCTGGATTTCCTCGACTTCACTCCTGGGTTGGGCATCTGCAGAAGACTCGTTTTGCACCGTTGCATCGGCGACCATCTGTGGCTCTGAAAAGTCCTCGGGTTGCATAGGCTCAAGGTCTTTTTCCAAGACGACAGATTTCTGCTTCTTCTTGCCCTTCTTTGACTTTTTGCGTGACAGTAATGGAGAACTAGGCTCGATCTCTTGCGTCACAGATTCATTTTCTTGCCCTGGAGCAGGCAGTAACTCGCTCTCTGTGATCTTTAGTTCTGATGGGATTGTTGACTCAGACAGCAGTACTTGACTAGCATCAGGGGTGGTCTCCTCCCTTGGCTCCGCGGCCGGCTTGAGCCAAGTATCAACAGCATCTTGTGCATCTTTCTCTCGCCTTCTTGCAAGCTCTGCTGGAGTCTCACGAACAGGACTAGTGATTCCAGAATCGGAAGATGTTCCCAATTTGGCCGCCTTTCTGTTTTTGCGCTTCTTGGCTGCGACTGTGAGGCTTAGACCAGCTTCCGATTCTTGTGATTGCATGCCAGGCTCTGCAGAGTCGTCATGACTAGACGTCTCGGCAGTGGCCAGTTCTTCGTCGCTCATCTCACCCCACACATCTGTTGCCATGGGATCCCGATTGATGACAACTTCGGTGTCCTCATCCGGCGAGGTAGTATTGCTGATAAACATTGGTCGACTCTGATCGTCGCTTGCAGCTACTGGCTCCTTGGCTAAGTCACCATGATGGCCCCTCTCCGCTTCCTCGCGTAAGTGTTCCTCACGCTCCATGTCGCTCCATGAGTAGTACTCTGGCTCCAAATGAGGACGAGACTGTAAGATATTCCTGGGAAATTCGGTCGCTTTAGGTGTAGTCTGGGCGGAACCTAAAACATCTTCGGGCTCATCGGTCTGGAATTGATCAAACGAGGGTGGACTCGAGTTGTTGTGTTCGCTGGGATCAAATTCTTCGGCTGCAGACTGCCAATCTTCACTGCTTTGCAAGCTCGACGAGCTTGTGCTACGACTTGGAGGTAGACTTGGCAAGTCTTGTTCGGCTTCCTGTTCCTGAGGCTTGCGTGTGCGTTCAAGGAGGTACAGCGGTCTGAACTCGGTCGAATGCATGAATTCTGTGGACAACGGCCTCTTTGCCTTTGGCGTTATTGGTGACGACAATGATGGTGCAACAGGAGAGCTGAAGCTAGCTGAGCGTTCCCGCGGATGACTAGGGGAAATAGGTGGACGGCGGAACCTCAGTGGAACAGCTGTGGAGGAGCTGATCCGTAGTGGAACGATTGGCCTTGATGGAGTCGCGTGTTCGAGGGGAGGCGACAGGGCTTCTGGCGATGGTGGACCAGAAAGAGCTTCTACAACCTTTTCAGATGACCCCTCTGTACTCCCTTCCACTGTGAAATCTGGCAAATTCTTCAGTTCGTTGAGGGCTGTTGGCGATGTTGTCGAGTCGGGCGACTGCCTTATAGTTTCCATCTCGTCGTGTTCTGACAGCGAGACGGATCCCTGTTCAATTGACTCTGGAGCCTGAGATGATGACAAAGTATCATCCTCGGGTAGAGGTACGGACTCCTCATCCTCTACCCGTTCGCCTAAAAAAGACTCTTCGTCGTTGACGTACTTGCTGTCTCGCGAGCGCGACCTTCTATCGTCCGAGTCGAGATCCCGATCTCGATGTCTGTGTTTGCGCCTCGACTCTGAAGTCAGGGATTGATTGTCATCAAATTCTTTCTCTGGGGATCGGCTGTGGTCTCTACTACGATGCTTGTGACGACGCCTAGACTCTGATATTTGTGAACCAGACTCGACTTCGTCTACACTACCATCATGATGATGTCTTCGTCGATGTCTAGAACTGCTTGAATGTCTCGAAGAAGGGTCATCTGTTTCAGCACGAGAGCGGGACCTGGAGATTGAGCTTCGACGCCCATTGAACCTGTCGACGGCATGCTCAGAGCTTTGACGGCGACGATGATGCTTGGAACGTTCGTCATCGCCATTGGTACGTTTTTGCTCACTGCTAGCGACATCATCAGACGTCTTGCGGCGGAAGAGACTCAATATACCGCCTTTCCTCTTGCTTCTGCTCTCTTCATCGTCCTTCTTGGAGCTGTGGGAACTACGAGAGCGAGTTGACGATGCATCATCGAGTTCATTATCGTCACGATGTGATCGCCGCTTATGCTTCCGAGAGCTCTCATAAGGTTCAGACATCGCGACTGATGCGCTTCTGCGAGGGGACGTTGACTTCTCACGTTCCCGCTGCGACCTTCGACTCTTGCGTCTATGGCCGCTTTCTTCATCACCAGCAGGAGCAGAGACGATAGATGCAGCGCCGCGTTCGGACTCAGGCGAGGGGAGATTCCTCCTGGTCTCTATTTTTGTGTCCTCAGGGGAGTGTTCAACATCGTCGAAAGTCTCATATGATTGCGACTGAGTAGGCTGATTATGGTGCGTGACGTCCATAGGTTCAATGTACTCGTCCCAGGTCATGGCCGATCGAAGCGGGGACCCAACAGCAGGATAGTTTAGCAGACTATTTCTCTTCGACTTTTTCGGCCTTTTGCTGCCTGGCAGCATATCCAGGTCGTCAAAGGCATGGCTGGGCAGGGATGGTCGACGCTCATACACAGGCGATGTAGGTGTAGATTGTGAAACGGTATCCCGAGGTTCTGAGTGCGAGGATGACGGGAATTGACGATCAAAATCTTCTGGCTCGCTCTTTCTCCTAACGGGAGAATGAGATCTGGCATTTTGCACAAGAGCGCCAACCGCAGTTGCAGCGCCAATAAATGCTCCAGCTTTAGCATAGTTTGTAGACTGCTCGGTATTGTTGTGGTCATGGGGGAGCTGGAACCTATGCTCATCGCCTGACGATCGTTGGTCTCGCTCTAACGATGCCCGTCTTGCTTCCTTGTCTCGCTTCCTTGTCGGATGTCCAGTCATGAAGTAGTCTTCCTGATCATGCTCAACAGGTCCTGATCGTTCATGTCCTTGAGCGTGTTCATATTCGTGAGGAGCTTGTTGTTCTTGCATGACCTCACGACTGAGGTTTCGAATATCGTCATTGAACGTGTCCTCAGGTCGAGTCTCTGAGTTCAATTCGTCGAAGCTGCCAGGGATGTGAGGCATACGGTCATCGGGTCCATTGGCATCATCAACCTCGCCTTCGACAAAGCCTTGTACTGGTGGTGCACCTTCAGTTCCTGGCGAATCCAGCGTAAAAGCAATATCATCAACGCTCTCAACGAAAGGCTGTCGGTAGAAGCGTTCTGAAGTTTCAAATGGTGCTTCTCTTATGATCTCCTCGATGAATTCATCTGGCTGATCCTTGTTCGAGTTTGAATTACTAGCCATGTATGTGCTGTTTTCAGACTTTGCTTGAGATGGTACAGCAGGGACGTATTCGTCACGCAAGCCTGATACTCCATGAGGCGGCTCATCAGCGAGAACAACATGCTCCTGGGATGACTCCGGAGTCGTTATTTGGTAGAAACGAGTCTGGTCCTCACCCCAGCTGACTTTGCTCGACTTTTGAGGTCCAGTGTCAGCGTCAGACTCCTGGCTAGTCTCCTGGGCAGCACTTTTGGGAGCAATGATTGGCGACTTGTCACCTCTGGCTGATCCTGCGTAGCTTGCGGGTGGTGTAGGAGCAATCACATTGAGCTTTGGGATATCCCAAGGCGCTGTACCCTTCATGTCCCGCAAATTGGCGAAATGGTGGGATGTCTGGTACGGAGGTGGTGGCTCGTTGGGCATCGATGCGAGCTGGTCTTCTGACATGTGATAGACTTGATAATCGGTGTCATCGATGGGTCCGTGGACTTTTGTTTTGCCCTTCGATGGTTCGAAAAGTTCTTTGGGTGCGAAAAATTCGGCCTGAGACGGTGCAGGATCTTTGTATTTGTCCTCGAGATCAGCAACGATCTTGGCAGCTGCTTTTCTAGCGAGCTCTTCATGTCGAGCTAGGTCGCTGTGACTACGTCCGCGGGTGAAGAAATCGGGGTCGATGAGGTCGTCGTCCATGAGGGGTTGACCACTGTGTTCGTTCGATGGCTCATACGAGCGAGTAGCATAGGGCATACTTGCGGAACCATTCCTGTGATGTGGAGAAGAATCGTTGTGGTAGTCGTATGCTCTGTCGAGGGCTGGTTGAGAAGCGGTAGAAGGTCCAGCTTCCGAGCTTGGAGGCGAGTCTCGTCTCACAGCTGCCTTCTGCTGAATTTCACGAGCTTCGTGCTGCTTCTTCAACTCGGCGTCCTGAGCTTGTTCGGCAAGTGCGTTCCTCATGAACTCCTTGATTTTCTCTTCTCGTTGGCGATCTACTTCTCGCTCCCTAGCTTCGGCAGCCGCTGCTTCTCGCAACTGGGCTTGGTATTTTTCGGCCTGTTCGATAAGAGCTTTCTGGCGTTCCGCTTCTTCGGCATAGCGTCTTGCATCTTCAACGACTTTTCGGTTGGACTCCTCTTGCAATGCTCTCTCACGATCAAGACGAGCACGCTCTTTCTTGTCCCTAGCATCTTCCTTAGCACGCTCCTTACTCTCTTTAACGTCGTCTTTGCGTTGTTGACGCTCCTCTTTCTTGGTTTGTTTTTCAGTAAGGTCGAAGCGGACATTACTAGGACTGTCGTCTCTAGCTCTATTTTTGCCATTCGAAAGTATACCAGCTGCAGCCGCACCTGCTATCCCAGTTATGGCCGCATTGCGCATGGTGTGGCTCGATACAGGACTTGATTGCGTGCGCCTCAGCTCTGTTGGCATTGCAGGGCGTGTAAATGGCTGAGGCCTATGCTGATCGACGTGGGAGGTATGAGGCGGAGTTTGGTTACCGAAGATGCTAGATTGTTGAGGCATGATTGGCCTCGGCTGTTGTATTGGTGCACGTTCGCTTGAATACTGCTGCTCTGGAAATGCACCGGGCATTGATAATTGAGCACGTGCTTCGGAATCCATTGGACTAGAGATTGGTGCTGGGTGCACATATCGCAGTGGGTGCGACGTGACGACATTCTGATCCTCCATGAAGTGACCGTCATCGTGATAAGTTCGTGGCAGGTTGTCGTCGTTGGTCTTCTTGTCCGACTTTCGACGCCAGCGCCAGCTCCATTTGTCAGTGTCAGAACTCTGAGAAGTAATGGATTCTGAACTGCGTTGTCGTCTAGGAGCCTTTCCATCGAAGTCGCCAAAGGCAAGGCCAGACGAAACACTCTCGTCATCAGTGGCTGACTCCCAACCCTCATCCTCCTCCTCCTCACTGGTATCTCGCCTGCTTCGCTGTGTGGCATGAGTTGGGTCTTTGTTGCGTAGTCTCGTGGGTTCTGACTTTTTACTGCCTGACCTGCTTCGCTGCGCGGCGCCAAGAGCAGCGGCAGTGGCACCGATACCCAGCAAAGTAGCCTTGAGATGCTCATCTGAGCTCTTTCTCGTAGCTCTTTTGGACAGCTTGCCGTTCTTGGGACGAGTACCAAAAGCCAGCTCAGAGTTGGCGGACGATGAGGATGAGTTGGCAAAGTTGAAGAATCCCTTCCTCTTGTTCTGCTTAGATCTATTCTTGCTGGATGGTCTGGAGAAGAAGCCAGTGAAGATGCCCTCCTGCTGTGGTGAGGATGAGCGTGAAGCTGTTGCTGTGCGCTTTTGCGAACTAGTCAGTCCCAGAATCTGAGCCAATGATGGACTCTGACTCCTTGAACGGGATTTGTATCCTCGACGGGATGCCGCATGTGGTGACATGTATCCGGATCCAGGACTAGGATGACGAACGTGAATCTGTTCCTCAGCGTATCGCGACCCTTCGGCAGTCACAAAGCCTGACCTGGCAGTATTATAACGACCATCTCGATTACGTCTCGACTCTGCACCGGTGTGTCCTGGTCCTTTGGCTGGGCTTCGAGTACCACTTTCAAAGCGGTTGCCTGAGTCGTCGTCGTATATAACCTTGCGGTCTTTGGTGTGCTCTGACTTGCGGTCGTGGCCTGAGGAATAGTTCTGCCTCGCATCTAGACGACTTCCGTTCCTAGAGACATCACTTTTCCTTCCAGACTTGACACTGTATGTGTCGTCGAAGTCACGAGAGTTTTGCCACAAAGACTTACCCACTTTTGACATGCCGTACGCAGCGATACCCGCACCTAGCCAGCTAGTTTTCTTAACACGGCGCTCGCTGTCTGATGACGAGTGGTACCTCGAATCCTTGTCAACTCTGCCGTACTTAGACCCGTTGGTGTAGGAACGACGAAGTGAATCACTGGAGCGTCTTCGTAATGATTCAGACGAGCGTCTGCCTCCGCGATGGTGCTTTCTAGGAGCATCTATGGCATTAGAACGAGGATCGAAGCAATACTTGCATACACCAATGTACTCGGTGTATTCTTCCATCTTGCGCACATCTTCGTAGTCTTTCCACCAATCCACGAATTTGGAGATAGGGCCTTTGTGCTTGTGCTGCATCGCCATATTTCCGGAGGTGTACGGTCGTGGAGGGGGTTGGCCATACATATCACCACCATTGATGGGAGCAGAATGATTGTGTTGATGCAGTTTGTGATGATGATAGCTATGAGCACCTGCCACTGCCGCTCCTGCGGCTGCAACATATGTCAGGTTTTGAAAGTTCGCCGGAACTTGCTCACCGGATCCTGGAGTTTGGCTGTGCGAGGATGGGTTGTGGGCTTGGTCAGTGTAGGTGCTTGCGGAAGGTACAGACTGAGAATAATGATGGAAGGATCCATGCGATGCAGAATTTCCTTGTACGAAAGCGTTGGTAGGACGATGCTGCTGCTGATACGTGTAGTTCTGACCATCGTTATAGGGGCCGTTAGTCGGAGTGGTGGTATAAGAAGTGGCAGGATAGGCAGAAGGGTTGGACATTAGAGATTCAGTCTGTGCTGTGGGGTGACTTGATGGGTTTTGAGTGGTATTGTAGGCTTGCGAGGGTACATGCTGGCTTCCAGCATTTGAAGCCTGCATCGGAGCCTGCGAGTAGTACTCGGCAGCTTCTCCCGCACCTGATTGAGGAAAGCGATCCGCCTGCGAGGTAGCAAAAGCGGCATGAGGTCGAGTCTGATCACCAACACGATACGCGGTAGTAGGGGTTTGTGCCGCGACTGGATTGAATGCGGAATGCGCATACGTTGAAGGGTCTTGACCAGGAAATTGGTCTTGTACATGGGAAGATGTACCAAACGAGTTCTGAGGATAATCTCCATGAGATAGCGAGCGGTCATTCGGCGTTATTTCCTCAACTGGAGAGCGGTGTACCAGACCTTCGTTATATCGCCGGCTAGGATCGTCCTTGTAAGAACTGTTGAAGCGTCCGATTTTGTCTGCAGAAACTCCTCCCGAAGGCAAGTCTTCTGCGTGCGCGTATGTATCTCCCCATCCTTCATCTTGCATACCAAGACTTCTAATGGCTTCCTCTGTCAGAGATCGAGGCTCGAGTTGATTGAGTCGATCAGCAGTGGTGTAGTAGGATGATGAGCCAGAGGGGCCATCCACGGGAGGCTGTGACGAAGTCGCTTTTCTGTGTTCACTCTTGGAAGAGCGTTCGTCATTGCGAGAGTGTTTGCGGTGTGTCGATAAGGATGTTACAGATTCGGGACGGCGACTCGATTGCTCTGTCTTCTTGCGTTTGGACGAGGATGTCGAGTTTCTGCTACTGAGCGACCTGAACATGGTCGACAAGTATGCGCACCGGACGAGGGTACGCGCTCAGGAACAGTGAGAGAGGCTTCACCGCAACAGCAGTTCTGCAGGTAAACAATTAAGATTTGGTAGTATCGATTATCGTCGTGTCCGAAGTGATGCTAGAGTCATGATATCGTGAGTCGTGAGAGGTGTGTCAAAACAGCAAGCGACAAACTGAGATGCAGAGCAGAAATGGCACAAGTGCGACGAGAGTCGACGGTGTTTGGTTAATCAATTGTGGCAGGCGCTGGCTCGTCGTGGTCGCGCCTACCCCATGCACATCGCAGCTCACCTTTGCCTGCTTGGGTTTGGTGCCCGACCACTTTCCCAGCCTCCCGCATTTTGGCAAGCCCACCCGTAAGCAGGGCAACCGGGAGCTTGTTGAGAGCTCTGTTGCATGGTGCCGCTCAGCATGTCCTGCATCTGGGAAGCAAGTGACAAGGATTCATCAGGAAAGAAGTTTTCTTGAACTTCGACGTCAAAGGTATGAACGTTTCAGGGACCCCATCTTCGGGTCAAGCTTTGGGGTCGAAACGGCCCGCGCGAACCACTGCTGGGTGTCTGTGTGCAATACATGCTATTACGAGTCATACCACAGTTCGTCAAATGGAGATCATGAAAGGTAGGTAAGAAGATCGTTTGTATTTGGAGCGGTTTCTAACGCTCTTGATGCTCGATCCATGTGTTGTCTCATTGTCTCAGCAATTATGATCGAAGTGCTGCCATTTTACCTAACGGAGATGCTGCCATCCGCTCGTGGCTTCCTCTCGTGTGGCTCCGTGATATCGCAGCCAGATGCTGTGTAGGTTGTATCGGTGACGACACTTCTGCTGCAAGATATTATGATTGCTGCAAGCCCTCATTGCTTGTTATGAACAATCCAAGTGGCGCGTTTCATACTGTGGTCAAGAGCTAGCAGTTCTACTGCAGCTGGGTATCTTATGTTGCCGCTCAGTACTTGTGGTAATGGCGGATGAAGTTCGAAGAAACGCAGTTTCGAAGTCAAGACTACTCTCTTCAAGCAACAGGCGCACCGAGTTGGGCGCGCAGAGCAATGATTTGTTGGCGTGACACAGGGTCGAGTTGGTTGATCTGGTCAATCGTCATGGACAGAACTTGAGCAATCAGATCCTGCTGGCTAGCTGCAGCGGCCTGTTGAGGGGGTGGAGGTGGAGCGAAAGCAGGCTGTTGAACAGGCGGCGTAGCTTGTTGGTAGTGCTGCTGAGGGTATCCTGGGTAGCCGGGCTGAGGAGTGGGAGCGTATGCGGCTTGAGGAGGTTGGGGCATCGGTGGCGGAGGGACAGGTGCCGCAGCAGGGAACTGTGGGTTTTGAGGAGCGGAGGCCTGGACAATGCTGCTGAGCATGCTTGTGTCCACGAGGCCGAGAAGGAGAAGTGCCTGGAAGATGGCGTAGGCGAGTTGGGGAGCTTGGCGCAAGAGTTCGGTTGCTTGGTTGGGATCCGACATGACGAGGCCCTTCATTTGCGAGATGATATCAAGCAATTGAGGGGCCGGGATGGCACTGAGTGTCTTGGAAATGGCATCAGGGCATGTCAAGCCAGCGGGCAAGTCGGTACCAGGTGGAAGAGGAGGGAGCATCGGAGGCTGCTGGTTTGAGCTGTCGCCAGTGTGTGATTGCTGCATGTTGTTGTTGTTGGAGTTGTCGTTGCTGCCGCCGCCGCTGTTGTCGTTGGACCAGTCGACGCGCAACTTGCGGCCCATGATTTCGTGGTCATTGAGGTTGCGCACCGCCGAGGCAGCAGCATCTGGGTCTGCGAACTCGAGGAAACCAAAGCCCTTCGGTCTGCCAGTCTCCTTGTCGTGTACCAGTCTGAAGTTGTTCACCGAGCCGACTCTTCCAAATGTGTCGATGATCTGTTCTTCGCTAACACCTAATTCTCGGTCAGTGTTTGTCGCATGCCGGAGACAAAGGTTTGCGCGTACCGTAAGGAATATTGCCGATGAAGACGACTCTTCCATTCTTTTCGGGCGCCATGTTTGGTGGTTGTGATGAGGTGAATGGTCGTGTGAATGTCGTGAATCGTGATGCAACTCGAAGCGCAAGACGCCTCGCGACAAGCTCGCTCTCACTCCCGCCGTTCAAAGCCTTGGCTGACAACTTATGTGCATATCGTTCACGATCAACTTTTTCTTACTTGTGAAAGCTGGAGAATGTGTACCTCACTGTGGAGAATGTGACTATTGTTTTACAGCCACTTTTGGTTGGACTCTCATTATGGTACCAGCTTTGGAATGTCTAGCGAGTAATGGAACCTTTGGTGAGCACCTGGCCATGAACAGGCTAGATACCTATCGAAGTTGTTCAGATCACGAGCAATTGACGTCCAGCAGCCACCCAGCGGTAATACACATCAGAGAACCAAACAAGCGTTCTATAGCACGTTTAGGTGGCCATAGATAAAGCGTGGCTAGTGTTATTGTCAATCCAAGAATAAAACCCATTGCTCAGGGGGCAACCCTGAATATCAGCCTTTTGATCTACTAAAGACGAACAACCATCACATCGTCCAACCTTTCCCAAAGTTGTTCTAATCTCAAAACCTTCTATGGAACCTCCACGGATCTGCGCGCAAGCCTTTTCATCTGCGATCCGACGCTGAATATAAAAGTACATTTTCTGAAGAATGTTTTGTACAATAGCATGAACACCGAGCCAGATGAGACCCAGATGTTTCCAAGCTTGAGTCTGTAGTGTAGGCAATCGCTTCCTGAGCCTTTTTACCCGCTCTCGGCAACCTGCTTGGCCTCAAGCAAGTTCCTCTCAGCCTTCTCGTTCCTCTTCATGGCCTGCTCCTTGTTGTGCTTTGCTCTTTCGTCAATCTTGCCGACCGCGTGCTTTCCACCAGGCAGAACCCCCTTTGGCAGCTTTTGCCCCTTGTTCCCCATCAAGCCAGCCTTTCTAGCATTCTTCTCGCCCTTTCCTGCCGCAACGCCCTGTCCGGCTTCCACCTCTAGTGCTTGTAGCTTCTCGATGGCGGACTCGGAGCCCTTAGCAGCGGCGCGGCGCAAAGTGCGGCGCTCGAGTTTGGCGTGGCGTTTGGCATTGTAGGCGGCTTGGGACTCGCCTTCGCTGGGCACGGGTGGTCGTTGGTCGATGGGAGTGCCGAAAGGAACGAGGATTTCTGAAACGACGTGGTGGACGTGTTTGGCGGCGCGGAAAGGTCTGAGGGCAACAACGTCGCCCATGTTGAGCGAGGAGTTGGGGTCGTGGACTAGGTGGTCTGAATGGTCCTTGAAGTGCTATAACCAGGCAGAAAGAGATGGAATCAGCGTACTGTTCGCTAATGCAGAAAGGCATTGATCTTATGCAATGGCGAAATGTGTAAATTTACCTTTCTCAAATAGTTGTTCCATTTCTGACTGGGTAGTCTGACTTTGACTGTTCTCTCCATCTTCCCGGCACTGATAACGACACCAACTGGTCGCAATTTACCAGATGTGCTTCCTTCCGTCTCTGTCGATGCGAGGGTCTGAGTTTGGGCATCCTGGACTACTGGTGTAGTGATAGGCGCTGTGAAATCTGAAGGGACGGGAAGTGTTGATGAGGCGGGCGCAAGTTCAGTGGCGAAGGATCGTGTGCTGCGCCAGGCTTGAATGGATGGGCGGGTGCCTGCGAAAACCCTCAATGGGAGACTGAGTGTTCTGCTGGCCATGGTTGTCTAGATTGCTCGTTTGGGCCTTTACGATTTCACGAAAGTAGATTTCCAACTTGTCGCGAGGCCTCGGCGCACAGACCACCTTCCGCATCACCTCCGCGCTCGACTCTGTCTCTCAGTTATACCTATCTTTCTCCAAACGACATAGTCTATTCGCGGGATATGGCTGAGGGTCTCTATGAACAGGTCGCTTTCACTCAGTACCATTACAGTATCAACACAAGGATGAAGAAGCTTGATGTGTCATCTTGTGTAACCCAAGCAAGACAGCAGGCGTGAAACTCATGGTTACGAGCTGGAGGCTGATGTGCGAAAAAGAGCAATTTGCACTCTGTAAAGTGTCTATGGTGTCGAGAATAAGAAGACGAACATAATCTACATCCCCAAAGTTGACCTTCGAGCCACTCGCTGTCTCCTCTTACGCCATGTACGCCAGCCCATGCCATCATCAATCAATCACATTCGGCTTTTGAAGCCCATCACTCTAGAGGGCGGTCGCGGCTCTCTTTGCGTCAGGTCTTTTCGGGGTCGAAGTACCAGAGTTGGCGCCAGAACCGGTGCCCTCGCCGTCTTGGTCGGCAGTGCTCTGTTGAGTAGTCTCTTCGTGCATCTTGCCATCGAGCTGCGACTGCTTGACCTTGATCTTCTTCTCAGCCTGCTCAGAGATTCTGGTGAGTTCGTTGACGAACGACTCGCCCCACCACGCGCTGGTGTACTTGTTGACGTATTTGGCGAGCTTCTGGTAGTTGATGCTTCTCTGCTCATCTCCCATGGTCACGGCGTCGTGGATAGCATCGGCCAGTTCTTCCGTGTTCCAAGGGTTGACAATGATGCTGCCGTTGAGACTTTGGGCTGCGCCAGTAAATTCAGACAAAATCATGGAACCGTGACGCTTCTGCTGGGTCGCAATGTACTCGTAAGAAACAAGGTTCATGCCGTCACGGGTCGACGAGACGAGGCAGACATCGCTGACGGCGTAAAGTGCAATCAGCTCATCGAATGAGACCGACTTGTGCATGAAGTGGATGGGCATGAATTCGATGGTTCCTACAGCTTGTTAGATAATTGTCACTGCTTGAGTCTTCGAGAAACATACCGAATTTGCCGTTGATTCTGCCGACCAGTTCGTTGACAACAGCACGCAGGTTCTGGTACTCCTCTACGTCTTGTCTCGAAGGAACAGCGACTTGAACCAGGACGACCTTGCCGATCCATTCGGGGTGTTCTGTCAGGAAGACTTCGAGAGCATGCAGCTTTTGAGGAACACCCTTGATGTAATCGAGACGATCAACACCGACAATCAGCTTGACACCCTGGAACTTCTTTTCAAGTGTCTGGATGCGTTCCACAACCTTGGGCTTCTTGAGCCCTTCCTCAAACTTCTCGGGATCGATACCGATAGGGAAGGCACCAACTGTGACGACCTTGCCCTGGAACTCGACTGTGTTGGGTGTTGTTGGTAGTTGGCTGTGAGCTGTCAGTGTCAATGTCGTAGGTCGAGCTGTCGTGTAAAACTTACAGGATTCTGGAACAACTGCTGAGGAAGTGCCTAGCATAATCATAGGTGTGGAATCCGACCAAATCGCAGTGCAGGACGCCGTTGAGGATCTCATTACGGACGGGCAAGATTCTGTAAATCTCGCTACTGGGGAAGGGAGTGTGGAGGAAGAAACCGAACTTGACGTTGCGCTTCGAGTCGCCGATCTCTTCGCGGAGCATAGCAGGAAGAAGCATGAGGTGGTAGTCGTGGACCCAGATCAAGTCATTGTCTTGCACATCCTTTGCGATTTCCTTTGCGAACAGGCGGTTGGCCTCGCGGTAGGCGTTCCATGCGGACTCGTCGAAGGTAATCTCACCGGGGTGGTAGTGGAAGAGGGGCCAGAGGATTGAGTCTGTCGCAAAGTGTCAGCACAGGCAAGCTTGTTCAGCGAATCAGGAGCACATACTGGAGAAGCCGTTGTAGTGTCTGTCGGCCAGTTCATCATCCATGAAGATGGGGACTGCGCCGTACTCTTTCCATAGTCTGTCCTTGACCAGACCAATCTCGTTCTGAGGAACCTGGATACCGGGCCAGCCATACCACTGGAACTTTGTGGTCTTTGCAAGTCCTGACAGGCCACTGACTAGACCACCAGAGGACATGGAGAAGTCGTAAGTAGCGTCGTCGGAACGCTTGATGGTGATGGGCAGACGGTTTGAAACGAGCAGGAGGCGCCCCTTGCCATCGCTGGCGGGCTCTGAGGGATTGGCCATGGCTGTTGATGCGTCCTTGGTGGAGGAGAGCTTCTCTGTCGCGATGGTCAGTACTTTGTTAGGCGCAAAGCGAGAGTTGTAGGCGGAAGCGAAGGAGAGCCGTCGCGAGTGAACAGCCACAATGGACGATCACATGCCAATTGGTACTTACTCGGTAGCTTGGGCAGTAACGGAAGAACCAGGATCGGTACTCTAGACAAAAGGCAACCGGACCTTTTATTGTTGGGCGAAGAAGCAGGAAAGGTGTGATGTATTTGTGAGTAAAGAGCCGGGATTCAACTGCAAGCTTGCTTTGGACGCTTGGGGCCCAGGGCTGATGTGGAGCACTGGAGGATGCGGCTCAAAGTGCCTGTCAAAACTCGAGAGAGCTTGTTGGCGGTTGTATACTAGGTCGCTACGAGACAATTCACGTGTAGTCACAGGAGAGGTTATATTGGTCTTATAGCAGGCTTCGCTATCTGTTTACAGGACGGATAGAAATTGTTGGAAATGTTGAGGATATTATTCTCCACGCCCTTGCCAACTCTGGCAACATCGAAAGTTGTGGAAGGGCCGTGCGAAGTTACAAAGAATGACATCACGCTTGTATAGCGAAGAACCTTGCAAGCAGAGAACGTGTGGACCTGTGGACGTGACGAGGCTTGCAGACTGAGAGCAGTTCGACCCGTAAACGAGGCGGTGGCAGAGCACGATGGCCAGTCGGAGAGTTGGTAGACGGTCGGGAGTTGTGAGCGTTTCATGCAAAAAGTGATGCAGCTGGCCGGACGAGGAAAGCACTCCGAAACCAAGCGTCAAACGTGGGGCAGCTGCGCGTGAACTGCCACAGCGACGCGTCTTCTGTGGAAAGCTACGACTTGATCTAGCCTGCGCAACAATGTCGTCCGATTCTGAGCTGTCCAATGCAGCAGCACCTCCGCCCGATGCCGTTCTGGAAAAAACACTACGCGACATTGTGCGCAAGGCTGAAGTCGACCCCATCACTGTCAAGAGAGTGCGCACTGCCGCCGAGGAACGCCTTGGTCTGCATGCAGGTTTCTTCAAGGGCCATGACGAGTGGAATGAAAAGAGCAAGGAGATAATCGAGGATGCATTCGTACGCTGCAATGTACTGTGTATGCTCACGATCCGTGCTAATGATCCAAGAACCAACCCTCTCAGAAGTCTCCTTCGCCCGAACCTACTCCACCAAAGAAGGCACCTGCAGCCAAAGCAAAGACCGCGAAGCGAGCTTCCACAAGCAAAGAGAAGCCAGCCCCCAAGCGTCAGAAGCGTTCCGTGTCAGAATCAGAACATTCAGACTTCGAGTCCGAGGAAGAGGAGCCCAAACCCAAGCCAGCCAGGAAGAAATCCACAGCGACTACGAAGCGTGTGAGCAAGGAGACCGTCGAGTCAGATGGAGAGGAAAATGTCAGCGATAATGCATCTGAGCACCCAGACGAGACCCCAGCAACAGAGGCTCAGGACGAGGAGGTCAAAGCTGGAGATGATTCGGAGAGCGAGATGTCGGTAGTTCTGGACGAGGCACCGCCAAAGAAACAGCGCAAGAAGAGTGCTAGTACCGGCACCAAGACCAAGGCACAGCCCAAAGTCAAAGCCACCAAGGCTGCTGCCAAACCTGCCAAAGAAGAGACACCCGACGAGGCCGAGATTAAGCGTCTCCAGGGTTGGCTCGTCAAGTGCGGCATCCGAAAGCTCTGGCACCGTGAGCTGGCTCCGTACGACGCACCAAAGGCCAAGATCAAGCATCTGAAGGAGATGCTCAAAGATGCTGGCATGGATGGACGTTACTCTGAGCAGAAGGCCAAGACCATCAAAGAACGAAGAGAACTGGAAGCCGACCTGGAAGCCGTGCAAGAAGGAGCAAAGCAATGGGGTAATGAGGAAGACAGCGGAGAGGATGGCAAGTCGGACGAGGGCGAATCTGCGCCCAGGCCTCAACGCAGAGCAGCCGCAACCCGCTTCGTGGAC
Source organism: Aureobasidium sp. EXF-10728 (assembly GCA_023848605.1). Taxonomy (NCBI): domain Eukaryota; kingdom Fungi; phylum Ascomycota; class Dothideomycetes; order Dothideales; family Saccotheciaceae; genus Aureobasidium; species Aureobasidium sp. EXF-10728. The sequence goes on along the minus strand of SWBG01000022.1, from coordinate 160,500 downwards.
TTTGGCGAAGATGATGACGATGATGAGTAACGAATAATGAGTTTCGAAGGTCCCATTAGGTGCTTCATCGCTGTGCGGTCGACCGCTGGGCAACTATGCTGAAAGCAGCGACCGAGGAGATGAACAAGACCAGGTTGTAGAACTAGATGCATTCTTATAAGCATGTATTCATACGAACAATTTCGTAGTTCGCAGTTGCTGAACAACATGACCATCGTTCAGAGATGGCTATCCAAAGATTCCATCCTCCTGGGTCGTATAGTCTTTTACCAGCACCGAATTGTTATCGCATGCCTTGTTCCATGAAATCGATACGTTATATCCTGGAAGAGGAGGAAGAGATGGTGATCTATATAGATATTGCGACTCACAGCATTTCTTGAATATGCGCTCTCTTCTGCCTCGGTGCGAGCTTCGACAAAGAGGCGACGAAGATTGGGAAGATTGGACGGCTGTTCTGCATTAGTAGAGGCATAAAGATTGAATGACAGTGAGATAATACCATGACTCTGGTGAGGCTTGTCTTCTAGTAAGAAGATGAGACTGAGCAGTCGAGGTGCTCGAGAGTGGAAACAGATTCATAAGGATTATGCATGCGCAACTTCCCCACGTCAGACGGTCATAACTTTGGAGCATCAACAACCCTCATTTCAGTGTCCCTTTCCAGCATTCAACAACACACGCCCACTCCCGCCTCGCTACCCGACCGCTTCCACCGGATATTATCACGGAGATTCACAAGAGCTGGGAAATACAAGTAAAACGACAAGATGGCGGTAAACCGACTCCGCAGTGCCCTGGCGGTGCCTCGCAAGGGCGAGACGTACGAGCTTCGTGCTGGCCTGGTGTCGCAATACGCCTACGAGCGCAAGGAGTCCATCCAGAAGACCATCATGGCCATGACCCTGGGAAAGGATGTGTCTGCTCTGTTCCCCGATGTGCTCAAGAACATAGCCACTGGTGACCTGGACCAGAAGAAGCTTGTCTACCTATACCTCATGAATTACGCCAAAAGTCATCCCGACCTCTGTATCCTAGCCGTCAACACCTTCGTACAGGATTCAGAAGATCCGAACCCTCTGGTTAGAGCATTGGCTATTCGTACCATGGGGTGTATCCGAGTCGATAAGATGGTGGATTACATGGAGGAGCCGCTGCGGAAGACGTTACGAGACGAGAGTCCCTACGTGCGCAAGACTGCCGCCTTGTGTGTGGCCAAGCTCTTCGACCTGAACCCATCCATGTGTCTGGAGAATGGCTTCTTGGAGACGTTGCAAGAGATGATTAGTGACTCGAACCCTATGGTTGTCGCCAACTGTGTCACCGCACTCGTCGAGATCGGAGAGGCAGCTCCCGAGACAAACGCCTTGATTGTGACGCCTCAGACACTGAAGAAGCTTCTACTTGCCCTCAACGAGTGTACCGAGTGGGGTCGCATCACCATTCTGTCCACCTTGGCCGACTACAAGCCGACTGAGCAGAAAGAAGCCGAGCACATCTGTGAGCGCGTCGTACCTCAATTTCAACACGCCAACCCTAGTGTCGTCCTAGCCGCTGTTAAGTGTGTCTTCTTGCATATGCAAAACATCAACCCTGAGCTCGGCAGAACCTATGCTAAGAAGATGGCTCCTCCGCTTGGTATGTGTGCATGACCGGAGCTGCTTTGCAATCGCTAACACGATCCCCATAGTCACACTCGTATCCTCCCAACCCGAAGTTCAATACGTCGCTCTGCGCAATATCGACCTCCTGCTCCAGAAGCAGCCTTCGCTCTTGTCCAAGGAGATGCGCGTCTTCTTCTGCAAATACAACGATCCGCCGTACCTCAAGTTCCAGAAGCTCCAGATTATGGTTCGCATCGCCAACGACTCGAACGTGGAACAGTTGCTCGCCGAATTGAAAGAGTATGCTATGGAAGTCGATATGGACTTTGTCAGAAGGGCCATCAAAGCTATCGGACAGGTTGCCATTAAGATTGAAAACGCCTGCGAGAAGGCTGTCAACGTCTTGCTTGAACTTATCAACACCAAGCAAGCATACGTTGTGCAAGAGGTCGTGGTCGTCATCAAGGACATTTTCAGAAAATACCCTGGTTACGAGGGCATCATCCCCACGCTGTGTCAATGCATCGATGACTTGGACGAGCCGACTGCAAGAGGCGCCTTGATCTGGATCGTCGGCGAGTATGCCGAGAAGATCAGTAACGCTGGTGATATCCTGTCTGGCTTCGTCGATGGTTTCGCCGAAGAATTTACTCAGGTGAGTTTCGCTGAATTATGTTCGGTTCGAACAATTGCTAATAAAACAATAGACGCAACTACAAATTTTGACTGCCGTGGTCAAACTCTTCTTGAAGAAGCCTGACCAAGCGCAAGGACTGGTACAGAAAGTTCTCCAGACCGCAACTGTAGAGTGCGACAATCCAGATATCCGTGACAGAGCATATGTCTATTGGCGACTCCTGTCAAGTGATCCTCAGATCGCAAAGAACATTGTTCTCGCACAACGACCAGCCATCACCTCAACGATTTCAACGCTGCCGATACCGCTGCTCGACTCGCTCATGCCAGACCTTTCGACGCTAGCATCAGTCTACCACAAACCGCCACAGACCTTCCTTGGCCAAGGTCGCTCATCTGCCAATGCTCTGCAACAAGCCGCCATCGAGGAAGCGGCCCAAAACGCACGCGAGAACCCTTTGGCCGCTGCAGCTGCCGCGGCCGCCGTCTCAGGACAAGGCAGCACTGTACAAAGTCACGCCGAGAACTTGCTCGACATTGACTTCGATGGTGCAGCTCCAGCGAGTATGCAAAAGGCACCTCCAGGCGGCTCATCAGGACTTGAGGGACTCGCCGGCACACCCATGCGTGTTGCCAGCCCAACGACCAACGAACCTGTGGGCGGCGGCATGGAAGACCTCATGGGCATCTTTGGCTCTTCCGGTGGTGCTTCTGCCGCACCTGCCGCAGGAAACTCTGGCTCAGATGACTTGATGAATGGATTCGCGAGCTTGAACATGGAGGCTTCGCAACCGCCGCCACCACAGACACAACTGCAAGGCGGAGGTGGCAACAAGGCCAACGAAGACATTCTTGGCCTGTTCTAGAGGGAAAAGCTCTAGGAGCCTTCTTGATTTGTGATGTCGTCCTTTTAGCGAAAGTTGTTGTGTCCTCATAGACCAAATAAATGTTATTCTATCAACGTACTTGCTTCACATGTTGACGCCTCAACTCAGACATATAATGCACATGGAGGACTCGCAGATTCGATGTTTGTGTCTTGTGAGGTCAATTTAATCTTGATATCCTATATGCTTTACCCTCTTGCTTCGATCTAGTACTTGCTTGGATACTTTACCTACATCTCGGATATAAACCGGAAATAATATGCTCGAAAGAGGTCTAACACAAAAAATCCAACCACACAGCAGGAGGGCCACTCTTACTTATTCCACATCAAAATCAACAAAGCATGACTTCAATCAACTCTATCCAATCACTGGTTCTCGACCTTCCTCCAAGCTGTATCGAAATTTGTCCCACGGCTCGCGACTATTTTGTCGTCGGCACATATTTTCTCGAGAAGAAGGAGCAAGATACCGGTGTAGAAGATGCTGCAACAAATGAGAGCGGGGATGCAGAAGATAAGAAACCTCAGACCAGAACTGGATCGGTGGTTTTGTTCAAGGTCGAGGGTGACGAAGTGTAAGTTTTGTGCTGCTTTTTCCATGGACCTCGATTCTCTGTTGTTTTCCTGTTATGCTTCTGTTATTTTGAGATTGAACTATGGATATATTGGGAAGAGGAGAGAAACAAAGACAAGTGCACAGCAAGAAAGATATCATACAACCCCCCACCACTCAATCTCATCTCAAAGACCAAATCCTCATACTAAACGCTCTCTCTCTTCCCAGCAAACAAATCTCAACAACACCAACACCTTACGCAATCCTCGACATCCACTTTTCACCCCACGACCCCTCGCTTCTAGCTGTCGCAGCATCAACAGGACTTATCCAACTCTTCCGCTTCTCTGCTTCTTCCGCCTCTCTCGAACCTCTCTCTACACACCACTTCTTCTCACCAAGAATACTCGTCTTGTCGCTAGCTTGGCACCCCAAAGACGCAAATATCTTGGGACTAACGACATCTTCTGGTGGCGTGTATACCGTAGACATCTCTGCTCCTGCAACACAAGCAAAGGATACAGCAACAGAGTTGCTCGTTCACGAGCTAGAAGCCTGGACTGTATCTTTTTCTCCCACAGGCAAGGAACTCTTCTCAGGAGGCGACGATGCAACCCTCCGTTTCTCTTCTTTACCTGCCTGCACCAATGAAGATGAAGCCTTCTCACCACTCCAATGGCAAGACCGTCGCGCCCATCAAGCAGGCGTAACAGCCATTTTGCCTTTAGCATCCGAATCCAACATCACAATAACAGGCAGCTACGACGATACCCTGCGCATCATACACACACCCCCAATAGGCAGAAAACAAGTCCTCGCGGAACAAAACCTCGAGGGCGGGGTCTGGCGTCTCAAACTTCTTACCTCTACTCCTGAAAAAGGCAGATATGTGGTTTTGGCTTCGTGTATGCATGCGGGTGCTAGAGTGGTTGTTATTACCAAGGATGAAGAGGGAGAGTGGGGTGTGGAGGTGTTGGGAAGGTTTGAGGAGCACAAGAGTATGAATTATGGTAGTGATGTGCAGCCTGGATGTGAGGGTGGGGGTGAGCAGACGATTGTTTCGACGAGCTTTTATGACAAGTTGTTGTGTTTGTGGAGGTTTGATTTGAGTTGAGAAGAGTAGCAATGGTATCCATCATCACATCATGCTAAGAGGAGCACCAGTCTGATAATGAGACACCAACAGACCACCATGATACAAACAGGATACCTTCAAAATTGACCGATTCACCTTCAAAAGAACCACACGAATTGTTAATGGTAGTAGATGGTATAATAAAGATTAGGGGTTTGCTATTTCAACTAAGAAGACGCATAACTCATAAACTCATGACAAAGCACTGATCGCAATACAGGGGACATTAACTACTCAACGTGCTCGGAACGCACAATCTCCGAATTTACATTCTCTGCTCCGTACCTAGCCGAGGACACGAGCAGCTACATTGCGGGCGTGCTCAGGGTCGTGCTCATCAGTTGGGTATGGTGTCTCGGTGGCAGTGGTGTGAGGCTGGGCTTGGGTCTGGTATGCGACTGGCTCGTGAGCAGATGCAATAGGCTCGGCTGGGGTGGCATATTGTTCGGAGGAGTTTTGGTACTCAGAGTGCTGGGTGGGGTACTCTGACCGCTGAGTGTAGTGCTCGGAGTGTTGAGCAGGAGCCATATGAGAACCGGCATCGATAGAGCTGGAGACGTCGCTAGCGTGACCTTGCATAGAGGTAGCAGGCATGGAAGCTGAAGGCATGGCGTTGACACCAAGGCCGCCAGCATTGGTGTGGATAGGCTCGACGTCGGGAGTCCAGGCTCTGAGCTCATCCTCGGCAACGTTCAAGACCTCTCTTGCAGTCTCGGCGTGGGAGAAGGTAGGGTGGACATCGCCAGGAACAATGGGGGTATCGTCAACAAGGTTGAGCAACTTTCTTGCGTTCTTGGCCAAAAGAATCTGCTTCTCGGCACGCTCGATGATGGCAGCGGTGTGGAGGTCGTAGGCCTCCTTGAACTTCTGGCGGGTGATGTTGGTGAGCTGGGCTTCGGCGACAAGGGACTGAGCCTCTGCGCGGACAAGCTCCTGCTCGAGGGTCACAATCTTGACGGAGCTGGGCTCCTTGTACTTCAGCTTCTGGATCTCATCGGCGATCTAGATAGATGAGTTAGTATGCTTAATTGTCGCGTGCCACACAGAAGAACATACCTTGGCCTTGTGGTCGCGCGAGGGCTGGACGGAAGACTCGGTGTTGCGGATTTGCTTGAGAACACCTCTGCTGTCCTCGAGACCCTGGGCCAGCACATCCTCTTGCTCGGCAATCTCAGCAAGCAAGACACCAAGCTTGTCCGAGATCTCGGAGATGGCGTCGTCGCCAGTCTCCTCACCCCAGTCACTGAGCTGAGAGGCAATGTTGGCCTGCTCCTTGGCTGCGGCTTCGTATGCGCCGATGGCGTGGTTCTCGGTCTTGATCAAGCGGTAGAGCTTCTTGGAGAGGTCGGGCTGTTGGATACCACGAAGACTAGCCATGGTGAAGCGGTGCTTGCCGCCGGACGACTTGTCGCTGCCATGCTGGCCCTTTGATCGGATCGAGAGGGAGCGGTTCCTGTCCAGGGCATTAGATACGAACAAGAATAGTGGCACAGGCATGGTGGGACGTCAATATTACTGACATGATGAAGATAGGGAAGCTGAGCTGTCGAGGATAGGTATGTTGGAAGTGATAGGTTCTGACAGAGTCGCACTTGCAGTTTACGTCTCTGAATCGGGATGAAAAAGAAGTCGAGAGACAGGAATGTGCAGAGGAAACAAAGATACAGAAGCAGGCGCAACCAAGGAAGCATCGACGTCATGCGTCTCACATGCTCGCCAGCCGTTGCCATCCAATTTGAGGGTCCAGCCACTCGCGGGCACGCCAGCTTCCGTATCCATACCGGTACATCCGGCCTCTTTCTTGTCGAGTATTGATCGAGTCCTGCTGCCTTATCTGGTATATACACGTATAATGCTGCTACTTGATGCGCTCAGAGGTTCAGAGTGGACAATGACAATCTCCGTCGCAGGAATCAAAATCAACATTATTAACGTCTGTAGCCATCTCTGCGTATTCGTATCCACTGCGTATACAATATTGCATCTTCTCGATAGCATCTTCCAACCACTGGCGTATGTGGATAGTGCTCATGCTTCGTATAACAGCCAGTGGTGGGCATCATCTTTCGACCACTCTAATATCGCGGCGAGGGTAGCTGACTGATGGTTGACTCGAGCGGTAGACGTAGCGTACTGAAGGGTCGCTGGAACGATAATCGTTGCCGTAATTGCTGTGTCGGCGACGGTTGCTTGGAAGTGGAGATGTTCGTCGAGCTGGTCCCGCGTGGTAGTTGGAAACATGTCTTGCCGGTTGGTCCCAAGAACGACCGACTCGCTCTTCTTTGCTGGTAATGATACACATGCCGTCGTGATGCGACGCAGCTACCCGATGATGGAGTTGGGCAGGAAGCGCGGTTGTTGATTACTCTGAGGGGATTTGGTAGTTGGCTGGCACGAGTGGTGCTATCAGGATACGGGGATGAGTATCGACTCTCGTCCAGCGAGACTGCAAGATTACGATATACCGCGATGGGTTCACGATACTTGCCGTCTTCACAAACATCATATGCCACCATGACGCGGCTCACCTTTTGGCCAAATTAGGTGGCGTCGACTCAAATACTTGGAGGATAGCATGCTTTGAAATAGCAGAAATACGAGGTCAGAAGTTGGAGAACCACCAGACGAGGAATTGCGTCTTGAATGATATACACTGTCTTGATAATGGTATAGACGGCAGACGATGTATGCATGAAACATGATGTGCCACGACTTCTGTCCTTTCGCCTGCATCCTTTTGTCAATTCTCGCCCTGCAGCTATGACGGCCAACCTGGGCTCTCAATCATTGTCTCTTCCTCAGCTCGATCATAAGAATCTGGAATGACCTCCTCCGAATCTCCTCCCTCGGAATTCTGAAAGTCATGAGATAAGATCCGTCTCCTGCTCTGAGAGCATCCACCATTATATCCTCGTCCATGGGCTCATCAACATTCTTTGCCGGCTTTATCATGCGCTTTGGTCCATCTCGTTTTCGGCCTCGTCGAAGGAGTCAGCGATCACGTTGTTCTTCTTTTCCCCTCCTTCTCCCTCGTTCTTGATCGAGTCGTTGGCCTCATCCTCGCCATCGAGTCCATCAGAATCTCCTGCATCTTCGCCTGCATCCTGCATCTCTTCTTCCCAGTCAGCTACGACTGCGACTCTGGCTTTGCAGATGACGGTGTAGTTGTCATCCTGATCGAAGGTCAGCGAACTTGTTGTCAATGGATTTCATATTGCTTACCTCGTCCTCATCGTCTTCGTCCTCCTCCTCCTCGAGTCTACAAAGCTGCGGAAATAGACTTGCTTGGACGAAGCCAGTCTCTTCCCAGAACATACCTGCCATCTGGGCTCGGCTGAAACGCACTGGAGCTCCTTTACGGCTTGCCGTCACCATCTCCAATTTGTAGTTCCACTCTTGGTAATGCAGCATGCGTAGAGTGGTGAGGTGTGGAGATATCGCATCCGAGAGCCTTCGGCGTATCGCGTCTGTGAATTCCAGAGTCGTCACAGTCTCCAGATTCTTCTTCATCATGTACAACAGATAGTTCAGAGAATCTTCTCTTGCTTGAACCATCAAGTCTCGATAGTTGTTCGTCAAGACAGTACTGGTCAGTGCAAGCCACCTCTTGACATCCTGCTGTGATCGAGAGGTTTGTGGTCCTTCTGTTTGTTTTCGAGATCAGACTATTGACCCTAACGGCCAGTAAGACAAAACTCACCTGCGAGGGTCACCCATGCCCACCAAGCAGCGTTAATCGGGTTCTTGTTCGGAAGACCGAAGACGAATTGGTTGTTGACGAACTGAGTGAAGGCCAGGGACACCAGAGCGATGCAGACATACAGTCTGTCGTCCAAGGTATTGTTCCTCCAGCTGGGCACACACTTGGACAGAAATCGTTCCCAGAAGCTGTTTGACAGCGCGGTCTTGATGTCTGATAGCATGGTGTGTTAGTTTGTCCCCTGAGAGTATGGTACAGTTATCTCACCAAAGACTTGTCGGCGGCGGACCACCAAAAAGCACTCGCGGAATCTCTCGTAAATCTGGTCCATGGCTTTGCGAAACGTCTCGTCTCCCAGCTGTTTGTCTAGCCTGGTCGAAGTCGCAATGTTTCGCTTGGCCTCGAAATCGAGTGTTACAGGAGATCTGTCGGCTTCAGGCGCTTTCTTGGCCAGTCTCTCTTGCAGATCGTCGCGTTCTTTCACCATATTTCTGATTGATTTTGTCTTATCCTTTATCTTTGCCTCCAGCTGTTTTTGATCAGTTTCCAGATCATCGACCTCAATCTGAAGGAGATCATTCTTTTCCACCAACTGCTGGATTTCGGTGGAATGGCGTTCATTCAGATCGTTGAACTCGTCGACGAGAGCATTGTAATCGTTCCTCAGTTCCACTTTCCGTCCGCGGCTTTTCTGAAGTTGTTGCTTGAGACGCTCGTTGTCTTGCAGCAGTTCTTCGCGGCTTCTGCTTGGAGTGTCAGCATCTGCATTTGACCATATATCGAGTGCATACCTTTCTGGTGAAGAAGACATGACGCCGAGTTGGAGATGGATGAGATGCCAATGGTAAGTTGGTTGTAGGAAGAGAGAGGGAAAACCAGGAGTATGTGAACTGTTGAGTCGTGCTGTGAAATTACATTCAGTAATGTCATTCACTGAAGCTGGTCAGGCCACATAGCTGCTTGTCGCTGTCATTTCACTTGCATCGAGTTCAATATTTATCAGCTCATTATTCCAAGCGATGCTCACTTCTCCTACTCTGCCCCCTTGACATCTACATTTAATTCTCTTCTATCTCACTCCTAGCCACAGCATTCTGCCTTGCTATTCTCTCATTGCCCACTGCTATTACTCTCAATTCCTCTTAATCACACAACTTGCCGAAGAACGATTCGCAACCATGCCTCCTGGCCGCCCCAAAAAAGACCTCATAATCGTCGGCGTGGACTTTGGTACTACACACTCTGGGCAAGTTTACATCACATTAGAATCTATAACATCTAGCGCTAACAGAACTACAGCGTCAGCTACACATACCGCGGCAAACCTGACGCCTCTAGTGAAATTCCTGTGGTTCGAGGGTATGTACTCCGTATTCTTCGCTCATTTGCATCTTCTGACATTGCCTCACAGATGGCAGGAGGGTACAGGCTGCGACAAAGTCCCCACGCAGCTGCAGTACGAGGTCTCCTCAGAAGCCACTCCCTTGCCCAGTCGCAAACGTCGCGCAGTTGGAAGTTATGCAGACTTGAAAAAAGCCGATGTCCATGTTGTCAAATGGGGCTTTCCAGCCAGCAAAGACAAGGACTCCATCCAGATGCTCAAACTGCTTCTCGACCCTCAGCAAGAACTACCTCCATATGTCTCTCGCACTCGGCTCGAGGCCCAGCTGAAGCAAATCGGCAGAGGTGCTGTCGAGGCAACTGCTGACTTTCTGGAGAAGCTCAAAGGCCAGGTCTTGGAAGCGCTTGACAAGCGCTATGGCAAAGCGTTTATGGCAACTACCAAGATCGACTATATTCTGACCGTCCCGGCTGTCTGGTCTGATGCGGCCAAAGATGCAACTCTGAGGGCTGCCGAGATGGCCGGCCTTCACAAGTCTCGCAACTTGCAGATGATTACTGAGCCCGAGGCCGCCGGCTTGTACGCTCTAAAGCAAATGGAGGGTGTTACCCTCGCCGAAGGAGATACTTACATCGTCTGCGATGCTGGCGGAGGTACGTACATGAGAATCCCTCAGTTCTTTGAACAGCACTGCACAATGCGACAGTTGTGGCAGTATATTGTTGCTTATACGAAAACATGCTAACTGTATCTACTTTACAGGAACCGTTGATCTCATCTCCTACGAAATCAAGTCCCTAGATCCTCTTCGTTTCGAAGAATGTGCTCCCGGAACCGGCGGCATTTGTGGCAGTGGTTTGCTCAACATGCGCTTTGAAGAGCACGTGAAGTCTCGCATGGGCGTCACTGCCTTTGAGAAGTACTGCGAGAAGAATCCCAAAGACTGGAACAGATGCGTTGAGCATTTCGAACAGCGCACGAAGCGTGACTTCAACCCTCACGCATTGCAGATCGACGACTTGGACGATGCAAGCATTCCTCTAGCCGGTGCAAAGGAAGATGCTCGCGCCGGCATTGAGAAGAACTACATCATTCTCGACTCCGAGAACATCCATGACATCTTCCGACCCGTCATGGATGCTATTGTCAAGCTCTGTGATGAACAGTACATCGCATTGGTCAAGGGAAAGAAGAAGCCTAAGGCGATTGTCTTGGTCGGTGGTCTGGGAGAGTCCAACCATCTTCACAATGTCCTCAAACTCCACTTTGCCGGCATCGAAGACTTTGAAGTCCTCCAGCCTCCCAACGCTTGGTCTGCTGTCGCCAGGGGTGCTGTCATTCACTGCATTGAAGGTGACAGTCTTGTCGAAGCTCGTATCGCCAGACACCACTACGGCGTCATCAACCGTCTTCCCTTCGAGCCCGACAAGCACAGCCGCAAGAACTGTGTCTTCGATACCGACGACGAAACCTGGTACGCCGAGAACCAAGTCACCTGGTTCGTCAAGAAGGGCGAGTCCATGCCCTCTGGCACTCCAATCGTCCTGCCTTTCCACTTCCCCGCCTGCAACAAACTGCTCTCCGAAACCATCACTTTGGTCATCAGCGACGAAGAAGAAGCCCCCATGGAGTTCACAACCACAGCTCGCACCCGCAGTCTCGGTACCATCGAGGTGAACCTCGAGAAAGTCGCCGCCTCGCGCTGGAAGAAGTCAAAGACTTCCTCGGGCAAGAAGTTTGTTTCTCTCGACTACAAGGTGGGCATGCTCTTTGGCTCTGGAGGTCTCGCCTTCGACATGAGAGTCGGAGACAAGCTCTGTGGCTCGCTCAGAGCAAAGTACGATTGAGGCCATCTCTTCAGTCATCCACACAGCTGGACGATGATGTAGCATCGTGTTGAGTCTGGGACTCATCCTGTAACAACGTATCAGGGCAAACTCATCGGTAATATTTCGAGGAAGTTGCGTCGTTTCATTTTCATTCAATTCTCACGGGGGATTTTTTTTTACGGCAATCATGGTACGAGATCAAATAACGCGATTATGAGGACGGAAGAAGAAAAGAAACGAAAAAGGAGAGAAACAAGCGAGGAGCGAAGAAATGTTGTGGAACAGTTTCAGAAAGATCAAGTCAGCGTTATACATTCTTATTCAAGCCTTTTCAGTACCAGTTCCATCCACACTGACAACTTCATCCCCGACATCGCCAGTATAAGCCTCCACACCCTGACTGATCCGTTTCTTCTCTGTCCTTACGCACATCCAAGTGACTCCTGCTGTCCAAATGATTAACGCGATAGAGCATCCAATCATCGCCCACATTCCTCTGGTGAACTTGGGTGCAAAGTTTGCAGAGTAGAATATGATGGACCACCATGCGTTTACGGCACCTGTGAGTTGAGGAAACGATTAGCGATGGCTCTCGTTTGGGAGTGAGCCTCGATCTCCTTGAGATGTGATCCAAAACACCATCTGGTAGCTTTTGACTTGGGGTAATTGCAAACGTACCACTACCTGCATTCATGGATGCAATTACAACAGCGCGAAGGCTGTCTTCCTCGTAACGGAGGGCATCGTTTGCCCATGCGAAAAAAGTTGCTTGGCCTGAGAGACGTCTTAGTGGATTGTAGAAGACGGAAAGGCGAGGGACACTCACATGCATAGACAGATCCCGCCCAGTAGTAAGCCGCGAACGTCGATGCTGTGGTAGCAGAAGGTGCAAGAATCATCGCCGACGTAACGATACCAGTAATGCCGATCCAATATCCAACAAGATATCTCTTGCCGCCCAGGAAATCCGTAAGTGTGGCCCAGAAGAGCGTGGAGATGATGCCGACGGCTGGAACACCGGTGGGATAATTGTTGAGTTGCGAGACTGTGTACTTGCGCTCCGGATGCGCCTTCATGTACAGCGCGAGCAGGGAGTTTGAAGAGAACGACTCGGTCTCGCCAGCGATGATCCATAGCATGACGAAACCGTAAAAGTACCAGGAACCAAAGACTCGCTTGACAAAGGCCAAGTTGAAAGGTGCTCGGTGGACATGACGAGGGACACGGGAGCGAGCAAGCTCACGCTCGGTTTCCGAAAGATACGGCACTCTGGTCGTTTGCGGAGTGTCAGGAAACAAGAGGAAACCATAGATGGCGACCGGGACGCATATCACTCCGTCGATTATGAAAAGCCATCTCCAGCCAGCAAGTCCTTGCAAGCCATCCATGGAAGAGTGGATTCCTGTTTGCAAAAAGCCGCCTGATGGTGTTAGCTTTTTCGCAGTAAGACATATAGTCGATATGATTACCTATCATGGTTCCGGCAAGACCGGAGGCTGTGAAGATGCCGCTGCGTTTACCAAGTTCGCGCTCCGTGTACCACGCTCCCAGAATATAGTGCGTTCCAACGAAGGTGCTCGATTCTGCCAGCGCTTGGAAGAAACGGATGGCCATGATCGATTGTGGGTTCTGAGCGGCGGCGGTCGCCATAGTCAATAGCCCCCATACGATCATCATACCAGGAAAGAAGATCCTTGGCTTGATGTAATATAAAGCGACGTTCGACGGGATCTGGCCAATGACATATCCTTTTTCATGTTAGTTGCACCATTCTCAAGGACGAGCAATTGTCACCACTCACCAACAGTAAAGACAGTATTGATTTGTGTGAGTTCGTTGCCTTTGAAGTTGAGATCTTCTTTCATACCAGATACCTATAAGATAAGCAGGTAGACTCGATCAAAAACAAGAGGAAGACCTACATATGCGTTGGTAAGGTTACTTCTATCAAGCTGCATTAACGTTAGCCGAGAACATATATATAAAGGGAGGAAAACCTGCATAATTCAAGAAGTACATTAAACAGCAAAAGGTCAAAATGAAGAAGTCGAGCTTCTGTACCAACTTCCGCTCTCCTCTGGAAGCGCCGCCAGGGCTCAGGTACTCTCTGAACTTCTTAGCAACTGCCATCTCGTATTGAACTCCAGAAGTTGGCTTGATAGATATTATCGTGTGATTTTGAGTGGGGTTTGTTGCATCATCTTATATGATCAAGGCAATGTGAATGCAGGTGTATCAAGATAGGCCATGAGATGTACAGCGGCACAGACTGTCAATGATAAGGGCTTATGTTTACCGATGCCAGCGTCGAAGTGGTCGCTTTCCAAGTCCAATGGAGAAAAAACCCCTCGGTTGAGATCAAGGTGGTTTGCCAAGCTTTGTGGGGGCGAAAGATAGGGCAGATTATAGTGACAGGGTTGCCCGGAGCCGCGTCGATCAACGAGATAGGCCTCGGGCAGTAGGCCATCACGTGCGGGGTATATAAAGATGTTTGATCAGACTTGAGGGCTGTAGATAACATCAGTTCAGAATACAGCAAGACGGCGACTCCACAGAGATGACACGCAGCTGGCAAGAAATCGCAAAGGCGAAGCGGGCAGCACTGTTTGAGTCTATTCCTGCAGAATGGCGTATACCAGCCGACCTCTTGCCTCCCGAGTCCCAATTGGATGTGACAGGTTTCCCGCAGGAGAGTGGCTTTTTCTCCGAAGATGAATTGAAGTATACCGGTTCCAAGATCCCAGAACTGTTGCAGCAGATCCACAGCGGCAAATGGAAAGCAGTAGATGTCGCGTCGGCCTTTTCCAAACGAGCCGCGGTGTGCCATCAACTGACCAACTGCTTATCCGAGACCCTCTTCCCCGAGGCACTGGAGAGAGCAAAGGCCCTTGATGATCATCTGCAAAAGACTGGGAAACCCGTTGGTCCGCTTCATGGCCTTCCTGTATCCCTCAAGGACAACTTCAACATCATCGGCAAAGATTCGACCATCGGATTTGTGGCATGGGTGGATCAGCCGGCTACTTACAATACAGTCTTGGTGGATGTGTTGGTCAAAGCAGGAGCGGTGCTCTATGTCAAGACAAATGTTCCTACAGCAATGATGATTGCAGAGTCTGTGAACAACACGTTCGGGCGGACCGTGAATCTTCGCAACAGAAACCTCACATCTGGCGGGTCAAGCGGAGGAGAAAGTGCGTTGATCAGCTTTGGTGGCAGCGTGCTTGGTGTTGGCACTGACATCGGTGAGTCGAGAGTGCGATCGATACACTATGTCGTACGAGTGACTGATGTTGTTCCATCTAGGTGGTTCTGTGCGTATACCCGCTGCGTGCACTGGTATCTTTGCTCTGAGACCCTCGTTCGGACGTTTTCCTACGGTCCTAAGCAAATCAGGTCTGGCAGGACAAGAAGCCGTCAACTCTGTTAATGGACCAATGGCTCGCACTTTGAACGACATCGAGTTCTTTGCAAGGAACGTCGTAGATACAGAACCTTGGAGGCTTGACCCGAAGTGTTTGCCCATTCCATGGCGCAACATTGACGTAGGAAAGAAGCTACGGCTAGGTGTCGTTTGGAACGACGGCATGGTCATGTAAGTGGGCGTTGATTGTTGGTGAAGTTCGAGGCTGATAACAATGTTCTAGACCCACTCCCCCAGTTCGTCGAGCCCTCAAGCATGCAGTCGATGTATTGCGAGAATCCGGCCACGAGATTGTTGAGTGGAAACCAGAGCTGCATTCGGAAGCAGTCGATTTGCTTGTAAGTAGGCGGCTTACTGCAGTTGCATCCATGACTTATGAACCCTGCAGAGTCAATTCTTCTTGGCAGACGGAGCCAAGTCAGTCAGAGAGATCCTGGCTCCTGTAGACGAACCATTTAGAGAGGAGATGCTGGACTATTCAAAGGCTTCAGAGATCGGAGTTCACAAAATGTGGCAACTCCAAATAAAGAGGACGAAGCTGTGCAAGGATTACCTTGACCGATGGACCCAAGCAGGTCTCGACGGGATTCTGTGTAAGTGCTACTGTACAAGTCTGCACTCTGGGACTAACGAAATCAGGCCCAACAACACCTTTTGCAGGTGTAGAAAACGGCAAGTTCAAACACGTAGGCTATACGGTATGTTCTTCGAACCAACTCCCTGTGTGCTAAAGTACGTAACGCGTGCAGCTATAGAGATGCACAGTGCTATCACGAAACAAGGCAGTGTCCACTGAGAGCCAACATCATAGCTGCTCTGTTTGGCTGCTCTGTTTGGCTGCTCTGTTTGGCTGCTCCTTTGCTTGTGAAGAGGATTGTGCCTTTGAATAGTGTACACTTCACCTCACGTCCTCGTGGGAGAGGACAGAGTTACGGATCTTAGCACTCGGGAAGGCGAAAAAGCAGATTCCCACGCCGTCACTAACTCGAGAACAGGGTGTGTTCAACATTCTTGATTATTCGGCCATGTCATTTCCAAGTGGAGTGTTGGCGGACAAGCAGCTGGACAAGGCGGAATCAGGCACGGAGCCATTGTCGCAAATCGATGCACAAATCCAGACAGAATGTAAGTTGATTGGAGACCTCAAAAGCGAAGATGCTAACCATCGTCAGACAATGCAGAGGCGGTACATGGAATGCCAGTGAGTCTGCAGCTCGTTGCCAACAGATTGGAAGAAGAAAAGGTTGTGGCAATGACGAGGGTGGTGCTGGAAGGACTTGGAGTCGGGGTGTGACGCGTGAAACAACAGTCAGACGCGCCCGTGATGGTTCATACTTTGCATGGTGTAGATATCGTTGTGAAGACGGTCTTGGTGAAGACAAAGACTGCCATGTAGTAGTCTCATACAAGGGAAATTACAAGACGAGTGAGAGGCGTCAAGGCAATCAAAGTTTCTGCGACGTGCTGGAAAGTGACGGGGTGTTGTCTTGCCCGAATTTGGCGGGGTCTCAAATTGCTCTCAAAGTTGGTCAGGAAGGTCTGTTTGCTCAGAGTACCACACCTTCTCGCTGTTGCCATATTTGATGCGCCTGATCGTAGCTTCTCAGCTCTTGTTTCTTCGCGGCCGTAGTCCTGTCTGACAGCGATCGTCGCCAGCTGTGCCAGAAAGCATAAAACATGTTCGCTCTGAGGTCGCGTTCGTCTCCCCGCCAACTCCGTCACCCACTTTTCCTGTGTCAAGTTCGAGACAGCTAACAATAATTCTGCCATCCAGTCAGCAAATACCTCTTTGGTAACGCCAACAAAGAATCCATCATCGAACTGCCCCAGGGCCAGCTATACCTCGTCCGCCCCCGCTCGCTCAAAGGCTATTCAGAACTCATCTTCAAAGACGCTGCTGCCTCGATCCGCCGCACTGGCCAGGAATACCAGTACCAGCTTGTCGTCCAACGTGTATACGAAGAAGGCGAAGCAGAGCTCGTAGGAGAAGACAGCACACAAGACGACCGACTCGACGGCATAGCATCCGACAAGGACGAAAAGACCTTCCTACTTGACGAGGGCCTGCACTTCCGTGTAGACATCAGAGACGACGGCGAAGTTGTTCTTGGCTGGCTTGATCTCAGCGGCGACGACGGAGACTTGTTCGAATTTGTCTGCGACCCTTCAGAAACCCCCGAAACCGCCTCATCCTTTGCTCTCGTAGCTGCCCAGTGCCAATACGAGCGCAAATACCGCAGGCCTCGTGACCTCGCTACCGACGAGGAACTGCGCGAGTTCAGTTTCGACCACGAAGACCCCATCCCACAAGCCAGTCCTATCCAGAGCCCCTCACGCTCCCCTACCATATCGCGCTCTCCCACCATTTCTCCACCTCCCACCACTCCACGCATGCCGTCCCTGAACAAGTCCAACTCCGGAGTCAAGCGTAGCGACGCCATGCCCAGAACCACCCGATCTGGCAAGGCCCCTCTCCGAGCCTACGAAGAGGCTCCGACCATCGCTCCCTCAGCGTCCAAGGCTCCTGAAGCCCGTGAAACCCTAGCCGACCAAGACGTCGAGCTCCACCTCTTCGACTTCCAGTCTGGTACTTTCGTACTGCAAGCCGAGGGTGTCAACGCTACTGTCTCAGAAATCGGCAACTGGAAATACTGGCTGCAACTCAACAGCGACGACAGAGACTGGCTCGGTCAAGAAGTCGTTCCTGAACTCAACCCTGTCTTCAACTTTGAATATCTTTCATTTATTTTTAATCATTACAGTGAAGATGGAAACGCCTACTCATGGCTTCTGCGCTTCAAGGAGAGGGAATCTCTGGAGGAGTTTCAACAGGGTCTGATGCAGGCTCTGTGGGAGCACTCGAACCAGACCAAGTGGCTCAAAGCAAAGGACACTGAGAGAGACTATGTGCTCGACGCCTTCAACGACCTCGTCTTGGAGGACAAGGACGACGAAAGAGAGGCCGAGGCTCGTGAAGAGGACGAACAAGAGGAAGAAGAATTCTACGACCCAGTGGAGGAGGAAGACGAGGGACAGAGAAGCGAGCACTACGACAGTGACGAGTCGGAAGATGATGTTATCACCAGAGACGAGGATGGAAACGTCAACTCCCAGCTCGCTGTCGGCTACAAGCATGATCGCTCATTCGTTGTCAGAGGCTCCAAGATCGGAGTCTTTAAGCACACTCCCGACAATCATCTTGAATTCTCCACAAACATCTCCAAGGTCGAAACACCCGGCGGCAAGGTCTTTAATCCCAAAAAGATTATGCTACACGCCGAGGACCGCAACATGATTATGCAGGATGGCGACAACCCCAACTCTCTCTTCCGCATGGACCTTGAGTATGGTAAGATTGTCGATGAGTGGAAGGTTCACGATGACATTCCTGTCAACACCTTCGCTCCCGAAAAGGTATACCGGTCCACCCTGTGTCCACTTGAAACTCTTTACTGACTAGCGCGTAGAAATTCAGTCAAATGACTGGCGAGCAAACCTTCTTGGGTTTGTCCAACAACGCTCTGTATCGTATCGATCCTCGTCTGCAAGGTGACAAGCTCGTCGATTCAGAGCTCAAGCAGTATGCCACCAAGAACGGATTCACCGCGGCAGCCACAACCGACAAAGGATACATTGCCGTCGCTTCAAGCAAGGGTGATATTCGTATGTTTGATCGTCTCGGTATCAACGCAAAGACACACATTCCTGCTCTGGGTGACCCGATCATCGGTCTTGATGTGTCGGCTAACGGCCGTTGGGTCCTTGCTACTACTCGTACTTATCTTCTGCTTATCGATGCTCTGCAGAGCGATGGCAAGAATGAGGGCAAGCTTGGTTTCGAAAAGTCGTTTGCCAAGGACTCGAAGCCTCAGCCCCGTCGTTTGGCACTCACACCTAGCCATGTTGCACAGTTCCAGCATGAAACAAAGGTCGCTCTGTCATTCACACCTGCGAGATTCAACACTGGACCCGATGCTGACGAGACAACCATCATCACTGCAACAGGACCTTTCATCATTACTTGGAGTCTCAAGAAGGTTCTCGCTGGACGCAAGGATCCTTACAGCATCAAGCGTTACGCCGAGGACGTCAAAGCTGACAACTTCCGCTTCGGTAGCGACAAGAACATTGTGGTGGCTCTCCCCAACGAGGTCAACATGGTAGCCAGAAGGGCATTGCAGAGACCAACTCGCGAGAGTATCATGGCCACTCCTAGAAAGACTGGCCGTGGCAGCTATCTCAGCAGAAACGACATCGTCAACAGCCCCTACTGAGGAGGTGTGTTTGTAGATCACGACGAAACGATTAATCTTCACTTGGCGGAGACGAATTTTTGGAGGAAGGGAGGGTCGTGCTTAGCTTTTTGACGTAGATACCACAGATGTTTTCTGCCTCTTCCAGATCAACGATTCACTTTTCTAGACTCTCTTTTTAAGAGCAAGATTGACCTGTTATACGGGCAAGTTTTCCGAGCTGCAGGAGCTGCCTCCGATTGGCAGCCAAGTCGGCGCACAGCTCGGTCCGTGCGTAATCACGGCTGCGGCCGAATGCTTATGTTGAGCGTCGACAACTTCATTCGTTGCGACTCTTCCAAACAAGTCCCCATTTGATGTCAGAGTTGGTAGCCAAGTTTTCTCTCCATTCAGCCATCAGTCGCAGAGACTGTCTTCGTGGGAACTCGATCGAATGTGGATCGTCTTTCCCTAGACAAGGCAAGCAGTGCTATGCGACACCGTCTGTCCTGCTAGGAACGCCGGGCAGTATCTTCATATACAGGACTGACCTGAATGTTCCTAAGGAAAACAGACCGACTCAGCACGTACTAGCTTCGTGCAGTGGCTCTCTCTATATGTCATACCCAGGGCCCTCTCGGGTCAGCGAAGCGCTGTTCACATATGTTTTGGCTTGTATTGACAGACAAGGTTTGAACTGTAGACCCGATGACGGTAGACGGTTTGGTCTACTCGGTATGGCAACACCAAAGACCCAGGTAATACTAACCCCAAAGCAGACAGTTGGCAAAGGAAGCTTACAGGCAGGTGCGACGGAGCTGGACCAATGATGCGAGGAGCTAAGCCGCAAGGCTTGTTGCTGACCACAGGGCGCCTCAGAACGACTTCGCAAAGGTATTGCGCAAATTCGAGCATACCCAAGCCGACACCGCAGAGACGACGACGAGTGCAGCAAACATTGCGTTGCACGGCATACGCACCTCATCACGTGCAATCCCTGTTTGTTGGAAACATCTTTGGCACTTCCCCGAGCGCAGCCTAACCCGACAACCAAGACCGTGGTGCGAGTGGCACAGCATCCGAAACCGCTCTCCCGTGTCTCTCAACCCCCCTTTCGTGGCTTGCTCGACGACAAAATTCTTCGCGTCGGCCAGAGACGTGGAAGCATGGGCTGAAAAGCTGGCCCATTCCTTCAACAACCACCATCATGGATATCAACTCTACTGGCTCTGGTGAGTTCTACCCTGGAGGCATCCCCAAAGGAGCCGCCGACTGGGAGGCATACATCTTGAACCAGCAGGCAATGTTCGGTGGAGGCACTCATGCTCCTCTGTCTCGACGCCGCAAGACGGTCGTTGGCATTCCCAACTTTGGCGAGTTCTTGCGCGAGTACGAAGATCGAGCCAGCGAGCAGCGCCGCCGTTCGAGAAAGGATAGTCACCAATCTCCCTACGAAGACAAGGACGATCTCTCGCACAACAACGTCCACTTTGGCTCCGACTCTTTGCCGCCTTCCTTCTCGTCGACTGCTTCTTCCTTCGGCACCAAGCGCTCTTCCCCCCACGTGCCCATGTCTAAGAAGCAGTTCACGCCGGGTTCGAGACACAGCCGTCATGGTTCGAACTCGAGGCCAAAGCTGCCTGAGTCTTTCATGAGCGCTCCCGATGTGCCCCGTCCCGACAGTCCCGAGACATTCAAGAGAAAGATCTATGAGCACAAGGCCCATTTCTACGCCTCGCAGAAGCAACGCAACCACTCGCGTCCGCGTCACAAGTCTCTGCTCAGCTCCTGCCTCTATGAGCACCCACCTGAGCCTGTGCCTGTGCCTGCTCCACCTCCCCAGCCATCTGCCGCAATGAATGGACATACGCCCGTTACCGCTTACGCTCTTTGGCACCAGGACTGTGACGAACAGCTGAAGGACAAGTCTGCCATGACCCACGTGCCTGCCCCTCCAGTGTCGATCTGCTCAGAATGTGCCAATGCCTCTATCCTCGGCGGTCAGCCTGCTCCCATTGCTTGCGGCCATAGCCTCGACAAGGTGTTTCGCACCGGCATTACCGAGAGACCTGGTTCGTTCGCCTTTAGCAAGGCTTACTTTGCACTCCTCAAAACTGAGCGTCAGCGCTGGCACACTGACCGCTTTGGAGCTTGCAAGCCCAATGTCAAATCACGTATTCTTGCTGATGCACAGCAGCTCTTCGTTCTCATCAACGACCTCTTTGAGATTGAGAAACTGCGCTTGGTCGAGACTGCCGAGATGATTCCTGAGCATGTTCCTGCACATGAGCCGTATCACACTCCCGACTACTTCAAGTTCAGACCTGATGAGCGCAAGGCCTGGTAGCCGTGGTATGCCTCGGCGACACAAAAAGGACATGCATGGAAGTACAGCTCACAAAGACACGGAGAAAGTTTCAGCGCTTGTCCACCATGGGAAGTACTCGTTGTCAGTACTATTGCATTTCTGGAAAAGGACAAGAAAAGAGGAATATGATTGCTGGTCGATCGGCTTTGCGTATCTGACGGAAGGTAGGGGGAAGGGTTCCTTAAGCACATATGGTTTTGTGCTGGCACAGCGTCTCTATGACTTGGTTGCCCTGTTTCCCCTTTCTTGTCTTTCAACTTCACTTCTCGTTAAATAGTTGCCAAAAGAACAAAAAGAAATGAATGCTTTTCCCCCACTCTTAATGCTTTTCCGTCTTTGTGTTTGTCAAGTAAAGGTTCTGAATATCCTTCTTCAATGCATCCATCAAAAAATGGACAGTAGTTGAGCAGAGACACAAAGACGGGCGAAGATAAATCGTGTTCCAAAGGTGTTCATTACATTTATTCAAGACCCAGCTTCTTGTCTTCAAGAAGGTCTAGTGTCTGTTGTGTCTCTATATGGCTACATAAATGCGTGCGGGTATATCTATCCTCATCCTATCCTTCTGCAATTTTTGTGCTTCTTCCAACTTCGAAAAGTCCTCGCCAAAAAAAACCCCCATAATAAAAGTGATAATCCAAAAGGAAGAAAACCAGTTCTTCTTGTTCCAAAAAAGGGGAAAGATCAACATCGCTGCCAGCAAACGATGAGCAGAAGTAAAAAAAAAAAATCAAACACCTCCAACAGTGACTTCAAGCTGCGAGGGCTGAGCAACAGACAACAAGCCAGCCATATCAACACCACCAGTAGGCGTAACATCATCATACGCAAACGCATACCCCTTGCCATCAACCTCATAGTCATGCACAAACTTGCTATACCAATTCGCCGCTCTGCCGCTCTTGGTATAGTAGCCCGAGACATCAGACATGGGCTGAATGTTACCGCCATCAAGCAGCAGTGTAGAGCGATGGAAGGCAGCACACAGACGAGGCACCACGGCACGGTGGACATCATTGTCGCTGGCGATGATGGCAAAGGGTCCGCCATTGCAGCCGAAAATGTCGGCGGCGGTGGGTTTGGCATAGACTCTGTTGTCGCCGGCGCAGGAGAGGTAGTCGCCGTTGGTCGTGCAGTTGACGAGGCCGGCAGAGACTTGAGTGTCGATGGTGAGGGGTGTGGTGCTATAGTGGCTCCAAACATCATCCACATACGAGGTCCAGTAGTCGGAAAAGGCGTTTGGGTAGAGAGAAATGTAGTCGTAGGGGGCAAGCACGCGCAAAGCATTGGAGCTGGCGTCTACGGCACACAGGTCTGCCCATGGGTATCCGTCAATGCAGGTTTGCTGTTCGAGGTCGGCGCAAATGTCTTCGACGGCTTCGGTGTGCACGCCCTGTGCTTGCTGGACGGTTCCATCACAAGCGGTCAGTTTTTGTCCGAGCGGCAGACCGACAAAGTCGACGTAGCTGAGGTTGGTGTAGATGGCTGATTCGAGGTAGGTCAGCTCGATGAAGCCCCAGTTGACGGCTGCAGAGGGATCCGAAGGGTTGACGGCCGAGGGCTCGACCAGAGCGACTTGGCCGCCGGCGTTGACGGTGAAGAACTGCAGGTTTCCGTCGGCAAACCAGATGCGGCCAGCGCTGATGTATCCGGGAAGCGAGATATTGACAGTCGAGCCCTGAGCACCGAGAGGAATGGCAACGTCTTCTGTGACAGGCTGCGGTGTTGTAGCCGTTGTTGCCGGAGGATAGTACCAAGTACCATTAGGATGTAACATGACGAGAGCATTGTTGCTGTCTCTACCAGTGACATAGGCTTTGACATTCGAGCTTGCCATCTTATTGACGAATGATAGTTCGATAAAGTCCGAGTCTGCAGCGGCGAACATGTTGACCGGGGGGCGTGATGCTGCAACCGAAACTGCGTCTGCCTGTATCGATTCTGTTGTGTTGACAGTGTTGTCGTCTGTGAGTATGACATGGTTGGCATCTCCGGGTGTGATGGCAAAGGGTGCAGCCATGGTAGGCACCGCCAACAGAGCTGTCAAGGCACATGAGAGCGCCGTCGAGAGACGCATGATGATGTGATAGGTTTGGGTAAGAAGCACGGCTGTCTATTTTCAAAAAGTGTCTCGTAGATGGTTGTCGGCGTCGATGTAGGATAATTATTTGGGTGGTGGATGAGATAGATAAGAATAAAGGTTAGTTCTGGCCACAAGGCATACTTACTTATAAGGTCAATCCCCACGGTATAGGAGAGAAATTCACTTATCCTTCTATCAAAACGGTATAAACCCGTTGGAGAGGTTGGCAGGGTGGCGCGGATGATAATACAGGTGCCGAGAGGAGGCTCGTCGAATACCGCATTCAATGCGCACACCTATGCACATACCTTGTCTCGAGAACGGATATCCTGTTGCGATCGAGGTCGCAAACATCTCAGATATGGTCTCTTGTGTTGTAAAGTCGCGCTTGAATGAAGTCAAACTTGACAAGATCCAGACTCGGCTTGTCGCACGTGGAAGTGGAAAGTAGGGGGAAAATAAGGCTGGGGACCGTTGACTTCCACACCACAAAAACGGCGAACACCCATATCAAAACGGCAGACGAAATTACGACAAGGCAGAGACTGCGCAATCACTGCAACGCTCATGACGTGGACTCCGTTCAAATCGTTATGCAAGAATACTGGTTGCGATAACCTACACAAAAAACAGCACAGCTTCTTTTACCCACTCAACACCTTACCAAGCCTCCCCTGGCGACTCGATAGCAGATTAAACCGTCAACCTCAAACCGCTAGCCGGCGCTCCGATGGCGCAGATCTCGCACACCTTACAGACTGTACCCTTGTACTGTGCTTGGTACTTGACGCCGTCGTAGGGGCAGCTTACGCTTTGTTCGCCGCTGTAGATCGGGGTGTAGGATGCACCACAAACGTCGAACTCGGCGAACGAGTCATATTCGATCTCGACCGCATCGCCGGGTTGGCGCTCGCATACAGCCTTGACCTTCTTTGCCTGCAACATCATGTTAGCCCGGACTTTGAACCCGCGATCAGTCTCAACTTACGTTCTCCTTGAAACGGGCATTTGTGCCTCTCTCAATTAGCGCATTGGCAAAGTTGAGAGCACTGCTCAGCTGCTTGTTCTTGTGCGCGAAGTTCATGGCTGTGAACAAGGCCAAGGTTTGGTGTTGTGGCTCGATAGCAGGAATTGTGAAGTAAGCCGACAGCTCAAGAGCACGCTTCTTGTCATCTTCAGAGAAAGAGCTCAAATCTGTAGTGCCTCCAACGAGTTCTCTGCGAGTCAACTCGATTGACATCGCAAGAACGTATTGTGCGGCTGTCTGAATAAGTTCCTTCGCCTGATAGCTGTTAGTGGTATAATTTATAAGAAATGTTCTACTCAACATACCTCGTTGACTTGTGCTTGCGATGAGACAGCGTTGACAATCAGGGTCTGCAAGATCTTGCGGAATATTTGAACACCATCTTCGAGCTTGTTCTTCTGCATTGATTGCTTTCCTGCTTGCAGGTCGGTTGTGGTTATCGTCTCGAGATCACCAGGAATGAATGGTAGAATCTTTCGTGAGTCGGTCTCCTTGAGTGTGCGGCGAACATAGTTGACAAGAGGCGGCAATTCAGGATTCGCCGGCAAAAAGGTGCGCGAAGCAGTGTAGATCTCCTCGAACCTGGCTTCCAGAGGCTTGAAGTTGACAGCGCCTACCTGCCTGTTGAGAAGGTTCATGGCAGACTCGTAAGATCCGGCGGCAACGTGATCAGCGGCGACCGGTGAGTTACGTGCCCACACATCTGCTTCACTGCTGCCAGCGCCTGCCTCTACGGTCTCAACGTTGACAAATTCTTCTTCGGCTTCGGCGAAGCTGTCATCACCCATGTCCCAACCGGCGGCGTCCTCATCATCTTCTTGTTCAATCTCGGCATCGTCCTCAGGAGCTGCGGTCTCTGCCTCGAGGAAGTCGGCGTCGAAGCCGTTGGTTGCGGGCACAACTTCCTCGGCACCGCCATCGGCAAGCAAAGCCTTCTCGAAGGAAGATGAACCAGATGACTTGACGGGCCAATTTGACTGGAAGGTAGGAACAATGACAGATGGCGTCGAGAGCGGCTTGCCAGAATCAGGCATGGTGACTTGGTCCTCTGTAAGCCCGGCAGCTTCAAGAATGTTTTGACACTCCTCCTCCATGCCATTGGTCTTGGCTGTCAGGTAGGCAAGAGGATATTGGTCAATCTCCTTGAGCATGTCGATTCTGGTTTGGACATCACCAAGGTAGAGGGAGTTTTGGAAGCGAGAAGTCATGTCCCCACGGTGTTCGGCAATCTTGGCCATTCTGTGCAGCTTTGATTCGTCACCAGTCGACAAGTACAGGAAAGAAAGCTTGTCAAAGTTGCGAAGTTTCTGGTAGGTCATCTCGACGACTTGGTGGTTGCCGTGCGCCAGCGCTTCAGTGCTCAAGCGTTGCCAGAGCTTGGGGCGGTCCAGCTGCTTGGCCATCTCAACAGCGACCTCAAGGTTTCCACACTCAATGGCCAGCTCAAATCTTGTCTGAGGGTCCTGAACGAACTGAAGCGCAATCTCGGGGTATCCCTTCTTCTGCAAGTAAGAGATGATGCTTTGGCCGACAAGACTTGAGTTTTTGATGATATTCAGCATCTCATCGTAGTGTCTCTTGACAAGAGCCATCTTGAAACGGTATTCTGTCGGGTCAATAGTCATAACCTTGGGCTTGGCGGCTCTGTCGAGGCAGTAAACACTTCTACCCTTGACGCGAACGAGGTAGACGGTTTGGTCGAGGGTGCGGACAATGCCATTGTCACCGTTCATGAGAGTGTACTTGATGTGGTTGAGAGTCGAGTAAAGAAGGACACCAGTGTCGTCCCAGACAGCGCTCTTGATGCGAATGGTCTCGTGCAGCGTGCTGACCTGTTCCAGAGACTTGTTGACGATAGTCACGTTGTGCTTGCTAAGCAGAGCGGCGTACAGACCGTCAGAGGACCAGACAACATACTTTACGCCGTTGACAGCGAGCTCAGCAAGCTGCTTCTTTTGCTGAATGTCGTAAAGAACAACCGTAGTGGGAGTGATGAGCAACAAGCAGCCAGTGCCACCAAAGTAGACGTCGACGGTGCCTGGCGGAGGCTTGATGGTCTTGGTGGTTGAGTTCTGAAGGTCCTTGATGTCGATCTGTTGGTTAGGCTGGTTGAAAACAGCGAAGCGATTACGGGCAACAAAAACAGCGGAGGTTGCAGTGCCGCGCAGAGAGTTGGTAGGTTCCACAGCACCGGAAGCGTCTCTGGGCAGGTTGATCAGTTCATAGCAGCCACCGTCGGCGGGGGAGGTGACCAGAACTGCGCGCTCTGCAGGGTTGTATGAGATTGCACGTGGGGGTACCCAGGGGCTGCCAAGCTTCTTGAGGGAGAGCATTGAAGGGCTCTCGATGTTCTTGGTGAAGTCGTACGAACGGACCTGCTTGTCCTTTGTGATGTAGAAGAGGTTGTTCTGGTAGACGGCCGAAGCAGGGCGCTCGCGCTCAAGCTTGAAAACCATAACACCATTGTCGTGGCCAGCGGCGAAGAGGTTAATCTCGGGATGAGCAGCGATAGTCCAGAAACGGTCGTTCTCACGCTTGAATGACTGGACTGAAGAACGCTTGTTGAGGTCCCAAACGCGCAAGGTCTTGTCTTCGCCAACCGACAGTATCAGGTCCTGGTGAGGATGGAACAGAGCTGCTGAAGCATTCTGGAAGTGACCTCTGCATGTATCCACCTCCCAAGCTTTTGTTTCGCTCATTCTCCAGAGCTTGATCAAGCGATCATCACCGGCCGAGACGATCAGCGGTAGGGTGGGGTGGAAAGAAACCCAGTTGACACCACGGTCGTGGCCCTCGAGCACAAACTTGACAACGGCGTCCGTGTTGCCGAACATGTCTGCCTGGTTTGCGTTGGCGCGGGCCATCTGATCTTCGAAAGTCATCGAGGTAGGAGCCGAGTGCTTCTTGCGGAGGCCTGAGATGTCCCAGACACGGACGGACTGATCGAGCGAGGCAGAAACGACGAGGTCCTCTTTGGGGTGGAACTGGGCGCACATGGCGTAGTGGTTGTGGCCAGTCATGGTGCAGACTACAGATTATTGTTAGAGAAGAGCTTCTGGCACAACGAGGAGATGGCTAGCGTACTCAGCGAGCGGTTCTGCCAGTTCCAGATGCGAATGGTCTGGTCGTCCGAGGCCGAGATGATCCAGGGAAGCTCGTGGTGGAAGAAGACGGTGCGGACATAGTCGAGATGGCCGTTGAGAGTGAAGAGGCAGCGACGAGTCTGGAGCGACCAGACCTTGATCTTGTAGTCGTCACCGCCAGAGACGAAGAGCGGTTGCGTCTTATGGAAATCAACACCTCGTACGGGGCCGTCGTGTTCCTCAAAGCGGTCAATCAAGGTGCCCATACGGTAGTCCCATAGCTGGATGGTCGAAGAGTGGAGAGAGACGAGGATCCATGGTCTTGTGGATGATCAGCATGGTGGCAGGTGTGGGTTGTTTTAGTTGGGAACGCACCGCTTGGGATGGAAGGCAATGCCCTTTGCTCTCGACGACTTTGACTCGAACTGTAGCAGGTTAGCCTGGAGGCAGGCTTTGGTTGCAGAGGGTTGGGCGGACCTTTGTGAGCATGGTGGGATATGTGTTGGACGACATGTTGATGGAGTATTTATAGAGCCGCAGCCGCAGCTTCACACATCGAGGTACGGGCTGTGCGCAATTGCCAGAGGGAGCCTTGTCGGATGCGCAGCAGCTAGCGACGAGGGAGCAGCGGGTGAGGGTGGATTGGTGGAGTTGGTAGAAGATGGAATGGACAGTTACAACAGCTACCGTATCCTCTATTTCGCCCTGAATCCATCCCTGACACGCCGCGACTTCTCCACGTTGTGCCAAGCCGCCCTCGCTCTTGCACCTACTGAGCACCTTGAGCCCCTCTGCTCCTGCCTGATTGACCACGTCTTGCAAGTGTTTGCTCCATTGCTTCTGTCAAGCAATTGACCTCTTCCCACTCACAGACATGTGCTAGCTGTTGGCCGACTGCTGTAGAAACACGTCCCCGCAGGCCTCCCTTCGATCACAGTCTCTGGGCTTCCCCATCATTCGTCTATGCTCCGCCATCGTCATACCTCTCGTGCAACCAGGTCACCCAGAGCCACCATGTTCAGCAAACACTACTACTCACCTTCGTAGTCTCTAGATTGTCTCTTTGCCTTTCATTGAGTGTGCTCGACGAAAACCTATCCTGTCCTTACTGCATGATGCCACCTCCTGCCCACAGTCGACCATTCCCGTCTATCCCGACATCTCCCTGACGGAGCCTCCACTGCTTTCAACTCCTCACGAATTTTTGGCCTTGAACGGGACTATGGCAGATCATGTCGCAGTCGACCCGCACCTCCCTTCGTCGCCTTTTGGCTCCGCATGTTCCGGACCTGCACCACTCTATGCGCCAGACTCTCTCACTGTCTGGCATTCTTCGCCGTCCAAGCCTAGCTCAACTTCGCTGAACGACTGCGACTTCGACGTAGAAGAGCTGTCAGAGAACGATGTGGATTATCCCAATAACGCCCAAGTCTTGCATCCATACGAGTCGGAAGAGGCCGACACCCCTGCTGCATATCGCGGTCGTGTCGATCTCTCCCATGAAACAGACATCGAAGACAGTGAAGAAAACACTCAAGATTCTGACTCTGCTGCTCTTGCTCGTCGGTTGCGTCGCATGCGCTGGAAACCTGCATCTCGCCCTTACGCCTTCACGCGTTCGTCACCAGTTCAATCCAATCCTCGCAAGCGGTTACGATCAGAGGCCCTGGATACCGACACCGACTCAGATGGATTTGACAGTCCATACACACATTCTGAGCCACCAAAAGTGCGTCGGCGGACTCAGGGACCTGACACCATGTCCACCATCGCCACTCCCTTGAACTTGAGTGATGTCTCAACGCCACAAGCAATTTCCACTGCCTCGATGTCCGATGACCTTATGGACGTTGACCAACAAGCCACTTAGACATGCCATCCGGGTCTCTCGCTCATGCCTCATTTCCACGACTTTACGTTCTTGAACGTCTTCCTACCTTATATACCCTTTTTGCGTCATCCTTCTTCGACGATATCTGAATAATATCCAAGTCTTCTACCTTAGCCCCGATCTCTTCTCGCAGCAATTATTCGTCTGTCCTTTTTCATGTCCGGTCACATTACCATGCTCGTCCCTGATTTTGACGGTCCGGATGCTCCCGTCCTGACGGCGTCTCGGGTCCAACCAAATCCAC
This sequence comes from Aureobasidium sp. EXF-10728, assembly GCA_023848605.1. Lineage (NCBI taxonomy): Eukaryota > Fungi > Ascomycota > Dothideomycetes > Dothideales > Saccotheciaceae > Aureobasidium > Aureobasidium sp. EXF-10728. Next base: position 130,457 of record SWBG01000022.1, on the reverse strand, counting down.
AATAGGATAAGTTGCTCTACAACTTGCTCAGCCCACCTCTGTATCGTATTACAACCAGTCGGACAGCCCAGCTGGCAGCTGATGTTGCAGCCTGGAGCAGTGGCCACCTTATGTCAGCAGATGCCACATCTTCGACTATATAAAGGCCCCAGACCTCCCATCTTTCCTTCCTCCTTCTCATCCACAACCTCCTTCTGTCCTTCCTTCTTCTCACCCACAACCTCCACCGAGTTTCTGCCGTCAGGCATCTTTCATGGTTTGCATTCCTTCCTCTCCCATTCACACATCTCCTGTCACAATAGGCTCCACGTCTTCGTCGTGTGACAGACTAGTACGCACTCGATTTGAGGCGAGGAGGGGCATGCTCGTGTTCATGTCACCGGCCCGTGCTCTAAGAGTGATGGGGAAGCAAAGTCAAGAGGGACCCTTCGGGCGCCCTGAGCCTCTAATGTGGTAGATACTGCTATTTATTTCTCCCGGTGCTCGTGCTCACTGGATACATTTCTTCTGCCATTTATCTGATCACGTAAGACTAACGCCGTAGATATTGCAATCGTTCGGGTCGATCTATGTCGAACACAGTTTACCACCTAGACTAACGCCGTAGGTACTGCCACTTATCTTGCCATTTATCTGCTTCTCAATGTTTAATCGCGGCCTTCATTGCTCTCCTGCTCTTTGACTGGGAAGTGGAGAAGGCTGATACGTTTTGTAATGCGCCTACTTATAATTGTATTATCTATACTTTCTTCGCCTTTGTTTGTCGGACTTCCATCGTTGTTGTCGTCGCGATTGTGAAAGTGGTAATGAGCTGTGGTGACCAAGTCTCGTTGCCGAGAGCACTATTCTGGTCATGTTATTCGTGGCCTTCGACGAGCACATATGTCATTGCTTCTCCCTGTACGGCTGCATGGGATCTTGAACTGTATTTTGTAACTATCTGCGTGTTGTTTATACACGTTTTGCTGCCGTAAGGGCGTAGTTCGTCGCGAACGTGCGAGTTCTGTGAAGATGCCATGAATAGATGAGAAGAGGCTTCAATAAACTTGGCCGTAGAGATCCAAAAAGTCCTGATGTTGGGTCAATGAGGCTCAAATCACATATTTTCTGGCGACTTACCAAGTAATGAACCGTCATCTTGAAGAAGCAAGTTGGCATCAGCGATGTTGTTGCCTGTGAGAGAGACTCGGAGGGAGAGGGCTCGAGAGATGCATGGCCCAGATGACGTGTGGGGAAGGGTCGGTCGCGTTCATTGGCCAGATGGGCTCCAGCTGTCCAAGTGCCCCAGACAATCTACGACAGAGAGGTGTGCAATAATAACTATACCTTCTATATAACCCGGAGCTGATCACGTCTTGTTCCGCCGCAGCATCTCGCCGTCGGCCTCGCATACCACCATCATGGCCAACCCCCAAGGATACCCTGCACAGGGATATTCGCAGGAAGAGTACGATCAATCGCAGTCCGGCACCCCCGTGCCTGCTCCCTCCCAAGTGCCAGCAAAGAAGAAGAGAGCCTATGCTGGCCAGGCTTTCGAATTCGGCACCGGCGCCAATGCCGGCATGCCCGCGACACAGACTCCTCCTCCTGCCGCTGCCTACGGTGCCGCTCAACCCGCCGCTGGCTATGGATACGGTGCCCCCGTCCAACAGCCCGCAGGCTACCCTGACCCTCAACAGCAGCAGCCTGCTGCAGCATATGGCGCTCCCGCTGCTGGATACCAGCCTCCAGATGCATACGGCGCCGCTCCAGGAGGCGTACCCCAGATGACACAGCAATTCGCGCAGATGGGCATGGCTCCGCAACAACAGCAACCCGCACAAGCTCCCCAGCAGCCCGCCCCTGTCGCCCAACGTCTGAACCCTCTTCAGCCTGTCGACATCAGTGTTCAGGGTGCTCCCTTCCATGTGTCGGATCTGGACCTGCCTCCTCCTCCTATCATTCTGCCTCCTAACGTATGTCTGCCTCGCTCTGGTCTTCAATCCACCACTGACGTGTGTCACAGTCCAGCGTAACCCCCTCGCCCAACGCCAACTGCCCACCCAAGTACGTTCGCTCGACACTGAACGCCATCCCTTCGACAAACTCCCTCCTCAAGAAGTCCAAGCTTCCTTTCGCCCTTGTCATCCAGCCCTACGCTACCCTCCACGATGCCGAAGACGACGTGCCTGTCCAGCCCGACCAGGTCATTGCAAGATGTCGCAGATGCCGTACCTACATCAATCCCTTTGCCACTTTCCTCGACCACAGCCACCGATGGCGCTGCAACATGTGCAACCTAACCAACGACGTTCCTCAGGCCTTCGATTGGGACAACATGAAGCAGCAAGCCATTGACCGCTGGCAACGACCCGAGCTCAACTACTCTGTCATGGAGTTTGTTGCGCCTCAAGAGTACATGGTCAGGGCCCCACAGCCTCTGGTATACCTCTTCTTGTTCGACGTCAGTGTCGCTTCGGTCCAGAGTGGCCTCCTTGCCACTGCCGCTCGCTGTGTCGCCGAGTCGCTCGATCGCATTCCCAACGCCGACCGCAGAACCCGTCTGGCCTTCATGGCCGTCGATTCGAGCTTGCACTACTTCACCATCCCTCGCGACGACAGCGGTACCACCGACTCAAACATGCTGGTTGTCAGCGATCTCGACGAGCCTTTCCTTCCTACACCTGATGGTCTTCTTGTCAGCTTGGCAGATTCCCGTCAAAACATCGAGACTTTCCTCGGCAAGCTCCAGTCCATGTTCCAGAGCACTCAAAACGGTCTTTCAGCTATGGGATCCGCCATGCGTGCTGGACACAAGATGATTTCCCATGTCGGTGGAAAGATGGTTGTCCTAACCGCATCTTTGCCCAACCACGGTTACGGCAAACTTGATATGAGAGAAGACAAGAAGCTTCTCGGAACAAGCAAGGAGAGCTCGTTGCTGCAGACCGCCAATGCCTTCTACAAGAGTTTCGCAGTCGAATGTTCAAAAACTCAGGTCTCGATCGACATGTTCCTCTTTTCTTCACAGTACCAGGATGTCGCTTCACTTAGCAACCTGCCAAGATACACTGGAGGTCAGACATATTTCTACCCTGCCTGGAGCGCAGCCCGTACCGAGGATGCCATCAAGTTTGCAACAGAGTTCAGCGACTATTTGTCTTCAGAGATTGGTCTGGAGGCCGTCTTGCGTGTCAGAGCCACCACTGGACTGCGTCCAAGCACTTTCTACGGCAACTTCTTCAACCGTAGTTCGGATCTCTGCGCGTTCCCTGCATTCCCTCGCGACCAAGCATACGTTGTCGAGATTGCTATTGATGAATCAGTCACAAAACAATTTGTCTGCCTGCAGGCTGGTGTTCTGCACACCACATGTAATGGCGAGCGCCGCATTCGTGTCATGACTCTTTCGATCCCCACCACACAAAACCTGGCAGATGTCTACTCAAGTGCTGATCAACAAGCCATTGCGGTATACTTCAGTCACAAGGCAGTTGAGAGAGCTCTGTCCAGCGGTCTCGATGCTGCCAGAGATGCCCTTCAAGCCAAGATCATTGAGCTTCTTCAAACATACAAGAAGGAGCTTGCAGGTGGTAACATGGGCGGCGGCGGTCTTCAATTCCCTGTGAACCTCAGAGGTCTGCCAACTCTATTCTTGGGTCTCATCAAAAACGTAAGTGTTGCACACTGCAAGTTCGAAGTTTCTATACTAACATGACCGTAGCTTGGTCTCCGCAAATCTGCCCAGATCCCTAGCGATCTCCGCTCTGCCGCCTTGTGTCTACTTTCGACGCTTCCCCTGCCCCTGATGATCCAGTACATTTATCCTCGTCTGTACTCGTTGCACGACATGCCCGAAACTGCTGGTCTTCCAGACCCGACGACTGGCGCTATTGCATTGCCTCCTCCGCTCAACTTGACTTCGGCCAACGTCGTTCCTTTCGGTCTCTACCTTATCGACGATGGTCAGACACAGTTCTTGTGGCTTGGACGTGACGCCGTCCCAGCATTGATCATGGATGTCTTTGGCACAGATGACAAGAATGCACTGAAGCAGGGCAAGACCTCGCTACCCATCATAGACAGCGAGATGAACGAGCGCGTGCGCGCTGTGGTCGAGAAGAGCCGAGACCATCGTGCCAAGGGCTGCGGCAGCATCGTGGTACCATCGCTATATCTTGTGCGCGAAGACGGCGACCCAAGTCTTAGACTGTGGGCTCAAAGTCTGCTCATCGAGGACCGTGCCGACATGGCTGTCAGCTCTGCTCAATTCATTGGCATGTTGAGAGAAAAGGTATGCACTTTCTAGACTTGTGTGGCGCTTTTAATCACTGACTGTACAACTATAGGTCATGCAATAGACTATTGATACCACCAAAGCAGCTGACGAGAAGCTGTCCGGACTCTTGACAAACAGCAGAGCGTTCGCGATCCAAAGACGAGCTGATGGATGACGGGGGGGTGGATTGGAAGCAAAGATATTTGAATGAAATGGAAGCACACCCCAATGTCTCGCGTGATCAAACCTCTTTAGACAAAACAGAAGAAAGAGCCGCTTTACCAAAGTTATTGACTTTTATTCCGATGCCTACTTGCCATTGCCCTGATGCAGGAACCGCATGATCCACATGCCAGCCGGGCAAAGTCCAGGAGCTGCATGGCCAACTCGCAAAGTCTAGGATTCGGGCGATGCCCGCGTTTGGTAGAGCTGAATAGGATAGACAAAAAGATGCGGGGAGTGTGGATCGGGTAACAATACGTGCAAGAGCTGATGAAAGATAGGTATACTCGAAGTACACAGCTGAGTGACAATGATGGGGGACAGAATCAACCAGGGCAAAGGCGCAAAGCAAAAGCCAATAGGCAAAATAGGCTTTGTGGTGTGGCTTTGGCCTGCGTAGTGGTACCTTGCTTGCTTGCTCAGGCAAATTGTTCCGATCATCCTCTTTCCCTCTGTCTCCACGTTTTGGTTTTGCGCCTCTTTCTTGTTATCCGAGACATTTTTTTGGTCTTGTCCCTTTTGCGAGCCTCGATCGTTAAGGAAACTTTGTTGCTTACATGAAAGAGGGGTGCGGCTTACTTTCGGGGTTTCCTCTTGCACATTGTTTTCAATCTTGTACAGGTGAGATCTGGAACTTCTGGCCTCTTTTCCTAGACTTTTTGACTTATGGAGTCACTTGTCGAATGTACTTCATGATAATAGCTGAGGATTTGGTTGTACAGTAGGGCGAGAAGATTTCCGTCCTGAATGATAGAAGGGGCAAGGTATGATCCTACTGTAGTTTACACACCGGACTTTTGGGGCTCGTTTTACCCGTGGGGGAGGCAAAAGATGCGCAGGGGGGGTGAGGTGAAAGTGCGTGATGCGTCTTGCGCGATCGCCCGTTTCGTGGATGTGTGCTATTTATTCCCAGACGCCCAATGCCTTTTCCATGACGAAAAAGGGTTGCCACGAGACAAAGATGTCAAACGCAGCATGCAATGCTTCTTGTCTTTGTCAGGCAGGGGGGTCAAGAAAGAAAAAAGATCCAGGCGCCTTTAGATTCATGAGTAATGTCTTGCCCTTGCAGCATCCAAAAACTCTCCGCATGAACGATGGCTTGCCAGCCTCAGCCGACGGCGAGCAAGGTGGACTGTGGAGGAGGGGCAGAGAGATCTTCACATGATAAAGTTTAACGTACTCTCTGTTGCGGTACCTGGATGCGGATGACACGCACTCTTTCGCGTGTACCTGCAAGTGCATCGAGGCTTTTGGGAAAAGAAAGAGCGAGGCTATAGCAATAGCAATATAGAGAATTTGTAAACAATAACTGTATGCGGGCAATACAATACCAATCTATCAAGCGCTGTAGAAGCAAGCGCGCTTGCCGGAGCTTTGCTCTTCGTTTCATGCAGGTCAGCGGTGCTGAAGCATTGCAGAGGAACTAGTTAGCGTTCAGGTGCAATCGCGACCTGACGAATCGCCCGGCTCCTGAGACACATCATTGGCATCATCGTCACCGTAACAAGCTTGGCTTGTCTGGCACCACGCGCGTGCTGAGTCTTTGTACCTTTTTTCGTATTCCCCTCCTTTTGCGAAGCCCTCGAGGCTCGACTAGAAGTTTGACTCGGTCATGTACCGCTGTAACCTGTGAGATCGACTGGGACCTGAAACCTCCAGTAGATCTTGAGGAAGAGGCGCGGCGAGACACAAATCTGACACTTCTGACGAGAAACGAGCATGAATGCTATGGTGAGAGCAAGGCAGAGATGGAACATGGACGAGGAAAAGCAACTCCCCCCACTCCTCCGAGGGCACCGTGGTATCGCGAGCCATCTCTTGATCACATTGTCATGCTAACGACCCGTTCCATCCCGTTCTCTCTTACTGTTGTTCCTCGTTTGCTCTACCTACTCACCTGCAACGACCTTCACCGTCTTTGTGGCTTGGCGGTGGCCGGGTAGCGGTGCCTTGGCCGGGTTTGTTCGCTCGCTGAGTGGTCAAGTCCTTTGCACACCGTATATCGTGTGGAAAGGGTAAATCGCCTCGCCCGAGATTCCATCGAGGCATGTATGGTCTGAGTGGGTGTGTATGGTGTGCGTGACCCACGAGTCTTGTATACGATGGGGGCCCCAGCATAACGCGGGCTGGGCGGCGGCGGCGGGCGCGCGTGTTCAGGCGCAGTGCTGTCTTGCAGACGAGGACAAGAGTAGAGGGGTAGTAGGGTACATGAGGCATCGTCTTGCGTTTGCCGTGGACTGGTTGGTTTGCACCTGAATATGCACCATCATGTACCTTCTTGTACATTGCATGCTGCGCACACCCCACCCTTTGATTAGTGTCGAGGGGTACCTTTTTTCACGTCTCTTCGCTCACTCCCGGCTCTGCCCTGCGCGCGCTGAAGGAAGGCCCCCCGGCTGCGATGGTGGGTGGTAGCCAGAGCGTCGACGGGTACGCACATGCTGTATGTAGATGGAGACTAATTCCGATGGTTGGCTGCCCAGTGCCCGCTGTCAGTTTGGAAACGTTTCGCTCCAGACTTTCTGCATGAGCAAGCGCCCACTCGACATGTTGTTCTCTGCCGATCCGGCGCGGTAGACAAAGTTAATGGTGGCCTCTGTCCGTGCTCAGATATGCGAGGGGAAGTCATCATCATCTGCTTTGGCTTGTGGATGCTCTCTCGTCCCGCAGTGGGCGCTCCTGCACTCTTTTTCGAGTCCATCGCGGCCCTTCTCGGACGCTTGTTCCTGCGCCCTGTCTTGGTCATCGTAACTCTAGTTCTGATCGAGCCCCCGGAACCAGCAGATTGTCTGGCCGTTGGGTTGCCGAGTTGCGCTATTCGTACCTTGGATAGCCAACTCTGATTCTGACGCAGCAGCCTTCCGCAGGATCTCCAACGTTGCGCGTGGCGGGTTGGCTGCATCTCGCCGCTCTATCCATCACTACTACTGCTGCACCTGCTGCTTGCTTATCACCCTTGCCATCCTTTTGCCGCTCGTCAGACGAGTCCTCGTCCTCGTCTCCTCTTACGTCTCGTCCACCACGACGGCGTTTCCATCTTCCATGCCATATCGATCCACGCTCGAGTAGTTCTGTCGACCCCCCATGTTTCGATAACCCTCTCAGCTTCATGACATGCTCTAACCTGACCGGTACGCCTTTTGCATGCTTATAGTTCGGCAATACTGGGGCCGCTCTTGTGCACCATTACCGACGAATTATTTGCAAGGTCTTGCCATGACGAATCGACTGATTTGAACAAGCCGGTTAGAAATCGATTCCACCTCAACACATCCGGCTTCTCGACACCTGGTCATCGCCTTGCGACCATCTCGCCAGCCATGTCGAATTCTCGGAATAGCACGAGACCGATGCTTGCACCAAGCAGTAGAAAAAGAAGCGGCAGTACGACCGACGACTACCAACCCACGACGCCGCGACTCAGCGCGCGCTTCTCCGATCAACCCGCTGAAGAAATCCCCGCCGAAGATTCGACCTTGAACACTCCGACCAGAGGAACTTTCAAGTTTCCTGCCGACAACTCGAACGCCTCTCAACAACATGGTGACGGTGTTGGAGTAACTCGCGAAAACTCGCGCCGCTCAGTACACTCGCATCAGTCTAGCGATTCGCAAGATATAGACATGGACGAAGGCGATGACGATGGCCAGGACCAAGCAGGCTCAGACAACGAAAGTGACGACGACGGCAAGCCGTCCAGGAAGAAGAAGAAGGGCCAGAGATTCTACTGCACCGACTTTCCACCTTGCAATCTCAGCTTTACTCGCAGCGAGCACTTGGCCCGCCACATCCGGTAATTACATGGCTCTAGTCTGACATGGCGTCTCATACTAACATAAGCAAGAAAACACACGGGCGAACGACCTTTTGAATGCCACTGCTCCCGCCGCTTTTCTCGACTCGACAACCTGCGCCAGCATGCACAGACAGTACATGTCAACGAAGAGATCCCCGGCGACTCCCTGGCAGCGACCGGGACCAGATTCCAGAGACAGATCCGAACGGACCGCGTACGTCCACCGAATGTGAGACCCAGAGCATCGACTGCTGGTAGCGGTGGACACGGTGCGTATAGTAGAGGACACAGCAGAAACTTGTCGGCTTCAAGCGTCCTCTCGACCACATCGAGCCTGGCCATGTCGGACATTGGAGAGAGTCGTCCGCGCCCCTCTCCTCTGACGCTGGACCAGGATCCTGTGGCTAGAGCGAGACTGAGTCTAGACACGTTCAACCCAGCCATCCCCAACAATGGCCCTCAGTTTGGTTACTACCAACAGTCCCCCAGCGGCTACAGCTCTCCCACCTCGTCCAACTTTTCTACCGGCGAAGGCAGCCCTAGATTCCAAGCTAGCATGCAGTCGCCATCTCTCCCAATCGCCAGGTCATCTTTCTACAACGGCACCAGAACATCCTCTCGCCGTCTGTCTGTCCCATCCGGTGTCAGCCCCTATTCGCCACAAGCCGCCAGCTACCAGCCCGTCTACTTTGCCCCTCTACCTTCGGCTCCTGCTCCTCAGTACTCGAACACGAACAGCATGGTCGCCAGTCCTACTGCCTCTACCTTCTCGCACCACCGTCGTGAGTCTGACGCCGAGCTTGAGTGGAGGAGAAGAACATGGCATCCCGGTACTCATGCAAACTATGCCAGTCGCCCGGCAACCAGTGGCTTGGCTTACAACCAGACTCCTGATGACGCCGTACCTGCTCTTGCCTCGCAGCCCGCAGCGAGTCAAATTACCAGACTTCCTGGCATCGAAAGCTTCGACCATGCCCCTCCACCTCCTGCTGTCCCCGCACGCAACGTCACCAGCCCTATGCAGATTGACTCTGGCCGTCGCTCATCGATAATCTCAGGGCCGGTTGAGGTATCTACCTCTGCTCCTGGAGACCGAAGAAGTATAGGCTGGGAGCACAACCTCCATCAAGGTCTTAACAGATTGGAGATTGCTCATCCTCCAGTGGACCAGTCCCGCATACTTCCAAGCCAGCGACTGCCTGTAGCACCTCTTGCTGAACAGTCTCAGCAACCTGCTCCCGGCTATGCCCTGCCTCATCTGCAGCCGCCTGCTGATATACGCCCACTCGCCGATGATCGTGCAAACAAACGTCAAGCCTGGTATGGTGGGCCAATGGGTCCTCCACAGGGGAGTCAGCCGATCATGATTGCGCATCGTACTTCGCCTGAATCCAGCAGTAGCGAAGGCATACCCACCCCTTCGACCTCCCAGGGCAGAGAACTGCATCCGGCCATTATGCACGCCAATGGTATGGTTGAGTTGCAGCCCCCAGATGCCATCCTGACTGATGAGCAAAGAGCTCTTCAGGCCCACTATCAGGGCAAGCCCGAGCCCACTAGAGCAGACTCTGGCTTCCACAGCTATGTGCACATGGCCGGCCAAGCACCCACCGTGTACATGATGCAGGCTGGTCACAATATGCAGGTCCAGTCTCCCGAGTGGCGTCCTGCACCCGTCAACCAAAGAGCCAACCCCGACATGGGCAGACTCGAAGCCCTCGTTGCTGTTGCCACCAGCGAGAACCGAGCCGTCGAACACCGTGGCTGATTGCGATCAGCTCTCCCACAACGAAAAACATTGCACGCCATATTCACCCCCCTACGCCCACTTACACCTACAATTAATGTTTCATAATTTGATGAAACTCCCCGAGAAACGACCACGACCCGCGAACGACATGTTACGACACCTCTTTATCCTCGCGTCTGCGAATGTTCTTTTTAAGCGTCTATTCAATTTTTTCCTGACCTTTTTGCTATTTATTACGTTCGAGCGTGTCTTTGCTATCCAAGCCTTGCACCATTCCCCAAATACCCCACTCCCCCCCTTTTTTTGCCTTTTCTTTTTTTCTGCAAGCACACAAAGCCTGTTACTCTTTTTTTTCTTCAGTGTTTTCTTGGTGCGGTCTCAGTCAAGTTATTATTTCGATACCCTGATACCCCACTTTTGTCTTTTTTTTTGCTGTTATTTTCCCACATTCCACATCCACGACCCATGAGTTTTCTGTTGTTCTTCAGTTCTTGGTCCTTTCTGCGATTTTTGCTTAATTGTGGTGTTGAATATCAAATTCTCTTTCTTGGCTTTTTCCAAAAAAAAAAAAAACTTCGCCGTCTTTGCCATGGTGATATGTGATGTTAACATGCAAGGCTATTGTTCCCGAAGAGCATCTGTCGATTTGGAGGAACAATGAGGGTTACTTTTATATCAATCTTTGTTCTTGAATTGTGACTGATGGTAACAGCCTCGAGTGGCTTCTTTCTCAACAATCCACCACTTGGGATATGATTTTTCAAATGCTCGACTTGCTTTCTTGGATTCTTAATGATAATCCGATAATCCTATCTACCCGGATGATTTCTGGATTTGTATTCTCCTTGCAATGCTACGACCTCTTTTGCATCTTTCTCTCCTGCCCTGACTCAATATGATTGACGGAAAACCTCTCTCTCTTATGCAAAAAAAAGAAACAAAAACAATAAAACGCCCGAACAATGCCACAACATGCTAATAAACCCCCCTCCAACGCCATGCTTTTTTTTTTACCAAAGACCAAATATCCCATTAAAAAAACCCAACAGGCCTCCTAGCAGCGAGGAGAGAAGATGCAGATAAGAAAAAAACTGCTGCTGCGGTCCTTTCTAAGCCATCACGCCGGCCAAACCCTCGCGCATGCGTTCGACACCTTTGATGCCTACGCCCTTTAGCCTGCCCAATTCGCCGACATGTCTGACTTCGTCATCCATCTCACACAGCGCATTGACGATCATCTCTGCCTTTTTGGCGCCGACGCCTTTGAGCAGACGGATTTGCGCGACGTCGCGGCTGTTGATGATGCGGAGAATGTGCTTGGAGCGGGGTGTTTGGTCAGGACCGGTGTTGATGAGCGAGTGTGCCAGCTCGTCTTCTGAATCCGAGTCTGTGGTTCGGCATGAGGGTTGAGGTGCTGAAGCTGCTTCGTCGCGGAAGACACTGAGGTTGCGGCGGATGGGGGGTCGGCTGCTGCGTGGCTTTGTGGTGCGGTTGTTGTCAAAGACTGATTCGTCGTCTTGATCGTGGGCTTCGGGTTGATAGTCGTCGTCGCCGTCTTCGGTCATCAGAGGCACGCCGCCGCTGGACTTGGGTCTGCGCTCCTCTTCTTTGCGGTTGATTTTTTCTTGCAGCTTGAGCATTTTCTGCGCTAGTTTTTGGTTGTCGGGGAAGTAAGGGAGTGCGAGCTGGTACATTTTGAGTGCGCTGACTTCCTCACCACGAACTGTGTGCTGTTTGGCCATGAGCAGATATTGCAGACCCTCGGCGCGTGCTGATTCTTGGTCGATGACTCTGCGCTCCAAGGCGATCAGTCGTGCTTGTACGTCGGGAGAGATTTCAGTGCCTGGTGGTAGCTTTGTGCTGAGAGCCTGCTCGGCTAGCTTTTCGGCTACTTTTCTCTCAATAAGCTCCTCGATTGACTTTTGAGACATGGCTTCTGGTCTGGCCGCTACGGCGGATTTCAGCACCTTCGATGGTCGGTTGATGGTAGGTACGGCTTCACTACTAGTGCGCTTCTGTGCCTCGGCGATACGAGGGTGCCCTTGTCCAGACAGGTGACCAGGTCGTGCTATGGTTGTTGTCTTGGGCTTATCAGAATAAACAGAAAAGGCCTTGACTGGTTTCTCAATCTTGTCCTTCTCGGCTTGCTCCTTGCCAGGGACAACATTATGCGACAATGCCTTGGGTCTCAACGGTTGGCGGTTAGCCAGAGGGATCGAAGGGATGCCCGACTTTGATTCAGGCTTTGGTGCTGTACGGAAGAAAGGCCTGTTTTCGACCTCGTTGACCTCGATCTTCTTTGTGCGGTTGGCAAAGTTCAGAGAGCTAAGAGTATCGAGATGGTAACTTCTGACAGGGGCCAAGTTCAGGATCATGACTGTCAAGCCATTGTTCTGGCCAAGAGATAGGATTCGTGTCATCTTGGACTCGCGGTAAGGAATGCGGTTTTGCTTCTTGCTAATAGCTTCGACACATTGAGCGAGAACGAAGAGCGACTTGTTGATGCTTGCAGATTCGACCATTCTCTCCTTACCGTTGTCGGTGCGACGGTTGTCTTCAGAGCCAGCCAGATCGATGGCGCTTGCTGTGCTTACACGGACTTCGTTACCAGTCACTTGGGTTACCTTGACACAGAGAACTGCGTGAGAGCGCGAGGAGTGTGCGTTTAGCTAAAGAGACGGTTAGTGATGTTGGGCGTCTGGTGGAGTGAAAGGGCGACACACCTTTGTAGCGGAGGTAGAGCGGTTGACGTTGGCTTGGTCGTAAAGAGTTTCAAAGTCCTTCAACGAGGTGCAAGGTCTTTCGGTCAAGCCAACGACAACCGTCTTGCCATTGTTGTCGCGGATAGGCAGGCCAGCAGCGGTGCGCTTCTCGGGGGCCTCGAACAGATCAAAGACGCGGTCGTTGTAGATTTCGTAGTAGCTCATGGCAACGTCGACTTTGGTGTCGCCTTCAGAGTCCTTTTCAATCTTGCGACTCCTGCGATAGATGCTGCTGAGCAAGCGCGGGATGACACCTCTCTCTGCCAGTAGTTTACCACCGCGCATCGTGTGCGTCTTTCCGGTGCCCGTGACTCCATATGCGAAGATGGTGACGTCAAAGCCCTTGAAGAGGTGTTTGACGGTGGGAGCAATTTCGTTGTCAAAGACTTGTTGTTGTGTGGCCAGTTGGTCGTAGACGCTGTTGAACTGGAAACTGAAAGCCTCGGCCTCGTTCTTGGGGTTCGGGATGCGCACGATCGAGGGAGTGGCCTGTGGCTCCGAGACGGTTGTCGCGGCCTCGACAATGGTGTCCTTTTCCAGCTCCTGCTTGAGCAAAGGTCGGATGCGCGCGACGACCCTGACGCTCATGGTGGGCTGGGCTCGGGGGGCTGGTCGTGGGCTGGGTAAAAATGGTGTCGGAGAATGGTCGTTGGGCCCTGCAGATGTGTCGAAGAACACAAAGCAGCACAAGAAGAGAAGAAGCGGCCTGGCGCGTTGGAATTGGCTTCGCGTGTGCGTGCCTCCCCTGCTCCTGACTGGCGTCAAGCTGCAGGAGCCGTTCGAGACTTCACGCTTTTTCCCCACGACGCCGTGTCAACAAGACGTCGTCGGCACAGAAACCGCTGCCTTTTGGCTTTGTGCTTGCTCCTTTTTGCTGTCTGCTGAACCACTACTCGACAAAGTCAACTCCAACACTCTGCTCATATACGTCGTCTGCGCCTATATATCCATGTTTATGTGCAATCTCGTTCAAGAGTCTCGTATATGCGATCCCGCTAGCAACGTCGATCCCGCCTAATGCTGCCAACAATCGCGACTTCGATAACCCGCTCGATAACCCAACTGTGCTAACGCTCTCTCCAAAACGAATCTGTAGTTCGGACCGTGCTCACTTGCTTGACCCTACGTCAGCTCTTGAATCGGGTCAAGTACGTGGTACTTCATTTGTGCCATCTTCCATTGTGGACCCTTAGAGACAGCATCATCTGGTTGCAGATCGTATTTGGTGCTGAGATCGCGGGTTTCGTTTCACTAGAAATAAAGATTTGATATTAGGCGTACAAGATGTATATATTTCATTCTATGACATGTCCGAGATGCGCATATTGAAGGCAGTCAGCTCTTCAGCCTGTGCTCTGCCGTTCTCACGATGCTGTGGCCTTTTTGACAGGCGCCGGTTTGGCTGCTGCCTTTTGAGGAGCTTTGGCACTGACAGTCTTGCTACTCGCTGCAGTCCCATTGGGTACACTCGGTTTCTTGCCGACACTCGATGCTTGAGCTGGTCGCTTCGTTGCTGCTGATGGAGCCGATGCTCCTGCCTTGCTCGCACCAGTTATTGTTCGTTGCTTCTGCTGATTCTCGGCAATCTTCTGTACACCTTGTTTGGCTTTTGCCATTGCTAATGTCGACAAAGGCCGTGTGATGGCAGTTTCTGTAGGTGTCATTGGCAACGACTTGCGAACGCTTGGTGCTGGTTTTGGAGGTGCCGTCTGCGAAGCTCGCATGAGTCGCTTCCGTGTCTCTTCATGTACGCTATCAATCGTGTTTTTCAGCTTGGGATCGAGGTTCCGTCCAGCTGTTGGTTTCTCGCTTGACTCTGGCAGAGGATGCTTTCTCATGGATTCTTCAATCTCTCTTTGGGTCCGAGCGGCATCTCTTGTGATCTTCTCGACCGTGGATCCTTTGATCGGTTGACCACCCGCTGATTTTGCAGCATAAGTCAGGGCTTTCCGCATGTCCTCGGTTGATTGTGGTGCCTTTGGTGCTTTTCCTGTCATCAGCAGATTCAGTTGCTGCTGTTGAGCCACCTTGTTCAGCAATGCGTCAAAATCGATATTTCCTGGCGCTATATCCCCGCTCGAAAGTGCTGTTGCAGCAGCAGTGATGGGAGCAAATATGGCGAGGAACTCCTCCCATCCACCTGCCTTGACTTCGGTAGTGATGAACTTGGCAGTCTTGTTCACTGGCTTGATGACTTTCTTTTCCCCTTGGCCGTTGCCATTTGCAAGCTTTTGCAGTGCAGCTTCGGCTTGCATAGCTTTGATCGGGCATCCGGCGGGGAAAGAGCCATGGCGGTAAAAGTGCTCCAAAAGGTAGTCCTTTTCGGTCCAGCGGTTCTTGAGCCATCTCTCGAAAGCTTCGTCGTTGTCGATTGGGATGTCGCTTATCTTGAATCGTCTCCAGTACATGTTGACAGACTTTGGAGGACGTCCTTCAAAAAACGAGGAGCGAAGCGTGAATATGTCCTGCCCAAACTGACCTTCTCTGTCCTTTTGTCAGTTGAGTTCGATCAAGTCAATTGTCTAGAACGTACGGGACACCCTCGTATGCAATTGTGCAGTCGTATAACCAGTTCGTTGATTCCTTTAATCGCTGCAAACAAAATTGAAGTCCAGTCTTGCGAGGCAGTAGTTGATGCTTCATGTCGCTGATGCCTTGCTTGTCTGCCCAGGCCTTACTCTTCGCACGAGTGGTCTCGCTCAAGTTTGTGCCTTCCGGGAAGATTAGCAACCACATGGGATCCTTGGGGTTGCTGAGTTGACTGAGATGCCGCTGGAAGCGACTCTTGTCTGTCTCCCACTTTCGCGACAAGAAGATAAAGTTGTAGAACTGAGCGCCCCAGCCAAAGATGGGAACGTTCTTCAGAGACTCCTTCAAGATGATATAGATGCGTCCATGCATCTTGTTGGTATATGCAATCCACCAGAGGTATAGCCAGTCAGTGTAAAGCTATCTCTATCAGTATTATCGCTCCTTTGTGTCGCACTCGGCAACATACCTGATGGTTAGCCATCATGACAAGCCGATGAGGAAAGTTGCATCGAAGACTTCCATCCTCCATTTGATACAACTGGTCCTTCATACTCTCATCTCCGGTGACTCTGACGGCAGTAGGCGCCCACCATTGGGTCATGGTCGCGGTGAGAACAGCAAAGGACTCTTTGGTCCATGCCATGTATCCATCGTAGAATTTAGGGTCAATGAGCTTCAAAGGAGCACCGATAAACTGCGAAGCGCTTATGCTGAATTGCAGTATGCTAATCAGATATTGCCTTTGGGAACACTTTTACATCCTACTTACGCCAGTACCCCTGAGAGGAAGGTCGATGCAGCAGAGAAGGCTCTCTCTGCCTGTCCCATGGCACCATGTTGAGGTGGCCCTGCTGGATGTTGATCTCCTGCTTTTGACTTTAGGATATCGAATCCTGCTCCTAACAAAGTATCGCCAAAGGCTTTCGAGGCTGCCTCGACTTGCGGTCTCGACATTTTTACTTTGATAAAATCACAAGAGGTGAGGAAACATCGAACAGCCACAGATCAGCTATTCATTCGATCGAACACGAAGCGAGCGGCTTCGAGACCTCGAGACCCTGTCTCCGGCAGTGCAACATTCCTGCTTTTCGAGCAGTTCTTTCATCGACTCGCGTCAGCAAGCGACGTGCGATGAGGCAATGTGGCACCGTGCTGGAGCCCGATCGAGGTTCGAGCTGCAGTTCAGCCACGACCAACCTGATTCGCGCCCCGCAGGAAAGTAAAATGACGTGTGGTTCGTGAGCCGCTTTTTCGATTCGAGTCCAGCCACCCTACCTTGCCTAAGTGCCCTTTAGGTCTCGAGATCGCACCCTTCTTCCTTCGAATCCCACGTAAATACCACGAGACCACCGCGGAGCTTTCACTTGACATTTTCTTCGAAACTCGGAAACCTCTTCTGTACCTGGATACCTACCACTATTTGAATATATCTCCGGAACTATCATCTGTCCGGAAACACAACTTCCATCACAAAGACATCAAGACTCGATATGGCCAACGCTTCTTCAGCAGCTCGTCCTCACCCCAACCAATCGCGAGCCACCAACGGCGTAGCCAGAGCGAACGGTGCCCCTCGTGCAAACGGAGCAGCTCGAACAAACGGCACAACTGCTGGTAGAGCAGGCGCAGTTCGTCCGGCAGCCAGAGCAAACAGTGTTTCCTCTCAAGGAGATACGCCTGCGAACGGAGTCGGCTCAGCATACGCCATCATGGCCAACCGAATCGCAAACCGTGTCGCTGAGATGGCCGAGAGCATCACATTCGTCGAGAGGTGTGTTCACACGACATGGTCACAATCATGTCCATATAGCTAATCACGATCACAGACCCAAGCCGCAACAAAACGGACAAGTCTTCAACGAGGAGCCGGCCGAGAAGAAGCGCCCTCGCAAGCTCGAAATGCGCCTCGACACCGGAAACGACGTCAGCTTCAGCGCACCTTTCCTCGACAACACACTTCAGAAGATGCTCGCACTCCAAAACCGCATGCTCAAGAGCACAGCAGACCTGTCAAAACAAGAGGGTGTTGATGAGAAGGTTGTCAGAGAATCGGCCGCTCAGAGCGCAGAGTTGAGTCGTATCATTGCCCTCATCTGTGCGGAGAAGGCGCGTCAAGGAGCTTAAGAGTTTCCCTCTTGTCTCGGAGCACGGAGAACAACAGCACGGCATCGATGTTTCCTATCTTTTTCTTTAATCTAATGACGAAGGGCTATGGAAGGGCATGATTATTTTGCTTGACTTTTGGCCGCCGACGATTTATCTCTGTATCAATACCACGTATCAGGCGTTTTTGTTTTCTGATGAATCACACACAATTCACCAGCCGCTTCTCCTGCCCATTCGCGATCGCAGTTTTAAAAGGATTCCAAGAGAGCAGATCTTGCCGGCCCCTCTCGCAACTCTGTTTGCCGCAGAGTTCACCAGCCGCCGTCCGGTCGCGTGTTGTTGCACATAGAGCCGCTACGTAACCTTGACGGCTGTCCAACCGCTGGCCGCCAACGGTCGATTGTCTCACTCTGCCGTGTGACATGTCGCTGCGACTCGTGCGATGTTTGCGCCACACTTTACGTCACGTTGGCACCTCCTCCCACGTAAATGTTCCGTTGCCCTTGTCGCGCAGCGCCCCAGATCTTCCAACCTTGACTGCCAGGTTTGCGGGTAGAGTTGCAAGGGATGTTCATGCACAGTGATGCTCTCTGGCTGGCAAAAAGATGCGTCTGGAATCTTTCCTTGTCACGATCATTTTGCGGGTTTGTGCTTTCTTTCTGCTTTGCCCTTTGATCTCCTAAGGCTTCTATTATCTTTCTGAAATCTATCTCTTTGTATTCCTCCAAGCCAAATCAGTGAATATCGACAACATGACGAGCTTCATCACGAATTACATCCAGAATACCGCCATGGGCATGGCGTCCAGTGCCATCACCGCTGCTGGCAATGTAGCTGGCAATGCCGTCGGCGGTGTAGGCACCATGATACAAAACAGCGGACAAGCAGTCGGAACCGGTATGACCCACACAAATCGTCAATATAACTTTTCCCTTCGATCTAACAAACATACCACAAGGCATCGAAGGCAGCATCAGCAAATGGGGCGACTACATCAACAGCTACGGCGACCGCGCAATCGCTGCAACAGCACCAAATGCCGCCTCTGCACCAACAGCAGTCAAGAAACAAAAAGCCCTGCCCGCACCCGCCAAAGGGCCCGGCGCAGTCGTCAAGCAAAAGGCCTTACCTGCCGCTCCCTCGTCAGCACAAAAAGCACTTCCCGCTCCTCCCTCCAAGCCAAAGACATTGGGCGCAACCACGCCCTCCTACGCCGGGGCAGTCAAAAAGACAGCCGTCTCCACAGCTTCAAAACCAAAGAGTGTGGCAGGAGGAAGCAGCCCTGTACCTTCTGTCGGCGGTCTGCCCAAGCCCTCGGTGCCAAAACCTGGCGTCTCGGGATTACCTGCTGTAACCCCCAAACCACTGTCTTCCCTGCCTCCCGTGAATCCCAAACCTCTGGCTGGGTCTGCAACAGGCAAAGTCAAGGTCAGTGCGGCGAGCAAACCAAAGACCAGTGGTGGATTGCCGCGAGCACCGGTGGATGGATTGCCAAAGCCTCCTGGTGTGAGTGGACTTAGCAAAGCACCTGCTGCTGCTGCAAATGGCTTGCCAAAGGTTTCGAGTACGAGCTTGCCGCCTGCCAATGTGCCGAAACCTGCTTCGGGTACGAAGGTGAGAATTGATCCTGCCAGCAAGCCCAAGAAGTGAGGAAAGAGACGAAGGATTGAGTGTTTGCATAAAGGTGTAGAAGCATGCATCAGAGAAAAGAACGAAACACGGCTGCATCTCCTTCTACGAAAGAACCACCCTTTTATGTACGCGTAGTAATGACCTTGACGATAATATCTCTCTATCAATCTAGTTTATTGTTTTACTTCCATACTTCTCCTTGATAGACCAACAAAAGGCACTACGTCGAAAGGAAACGGCAACTTTCGGCGAAAACTGCTTGCCCTTGATCGTCAACCTCGGCATCTCCAACGTTTTGCGGAGACACTCCATACCCCAGCCAACCACCACCTCCCCAATTACATCTCTTCATCTCAGTATACCATCCCACTCCATCACCCTTCAAACCTCAAGTCCCACAAAAGACCAAGCTACAGTCCCTGCCGCCTCCAACCCCTATACGACCGAAAACAAACCCCCCACGCCAAGGGAAACCAAAGTCATCAATCATGTCCAAATCCATAACCGCAAAAGAAGTAAAAGACCACGCGACCCCCGAAACAGGCCTCTACATCATCATCGACGGCGGTGTATATTCAATGGCCGAATTTGCAGACGAACACCCCGGCGGCTCTAAAATCCTAAAGCGGGTGGGTGGGAAAGGTAAGTGTGATCTCCTCTCTTTTTACCTGTTCAATTCACATTCCTGGTTTTTGTGTGTGTACTAACAGAAGATGGGGAATAACAGATGCGAGTAAACAGTTCTGGAAATACCATAATGAGGGGGTGTTGAAGAAATACCAGGAGAGGCTAAAGGTTGGTGAGCTCAAGGAGGAGGCAAAGCTTTGAGTTCTGTTCTGCACATTGCATGTTGTCGTGTAAGAGATGTGGTGCTTGGTTGAGCACAGACATATCACGGCACTGTAGGAAGGTAGAAGCAATCTCCAAGAAGCGTTAGAATGATGTTCTATTTCGATGCGAATAAATCAGTTGGATGGAGGGGTATTATACTGTAGCAATCAGTACCAAGCAGCAGCAGACCAAGAATAGAAGAGGAGCAAGGACAAGACCACTCTACAGCTCATCGTGTCCAGACCCAGCAGAAGGAGCGGGTCTACCGGCGTCCTTTTGCAAGTCAACTCCACTCTTCTTCCTCCACTTGTCCCACGTGTTCCAAAAGTCCTTTTCCATGTTCTTGTCCATTTGATCCGGCAACACGACTGTATATTCGACGTGCAAGTTTCCGAATTCGGGTCCTTCTTCGTGGCGCCAGATTGGCATGCCTTCGTTTGCGAGCACTTCTACTGCATTTGGTTGGACGACTTGACCGCGCTTGCGTGAGAGTTGAACAGTGTGGCCGTCCAGGTGTGTGAGGTTGCGAGTCCAATCGCCGAGCCATGCCTCCCGAAGACTCAAAACCTCACGCCAGAACAGATCATTGCCCTTGCGACGGAAGAAAGTGCCATCCGTACGGTCGTGCTTCTCATCTCCTTTGCCCAATTCTGGCTCTTTCTCCACAACTTGCACGATAAGGTCGCCAGCAATGTAATCCGGACTTTCGTCTCCTTCGTTCTCGTAGTTGATCCTCGCGCCCTTGGGCATGCCCTTTTCGATATGCACGGTAAAAGTCTCGACTTCCCTGACATGACGGGAGCCGCCGCAAGTCTTGCACTTGTGTTGGATGGTTGTGCCTTTTCCGCCGCAGTGGTCGCATTGCATTTGCATTTGCTGGAAGATGCCCGGTGCGAGTTGTGCTTTCTGGATGACCATACCATGGCCCTTGCACTTGTTGCATGTATCCGTCTTGCCGTCTTCAGAGCCCGAGCCCTCGCATTTCGAACAGATGGCCTGTTTCTCCAGGGCGATATCGTGTTCGGCGCCGTTGTAAAAGTCGCGAAGGGGTACCGCGACACGCACTTCCATGTTAGGGCCTCTGCGTTGACCGGGAGCATGACCAAAGTGACCGCCGCCACCAAAGAAGCGAGAGAAGAGATCAAAGGGGTTGCCTCCTTGACGGTGGCCTCCTTCCTTGTGTTGTTTGAGGCCTTCGTGACCGTACTGATCGTAGATTTTGCGTGTTTCGGGTTCGGAGAGGGCTTCGTAGGCTTCGGCGATTTCGACAAACTTCTTTTGGACTGTTTCGTCACCACTGGATTGCGTTGTTAGTTGTGTATTTCGAGGCCAGGGGCCATGGCAGGAAGGCAGGATGCGACGGACGGGTTCTTGTCAGGATGATATTTCTTGCTCAGCGTTCGGTATGCCTTCTTGAGTTCACGTTCTGACGCATCTCTCTCGATGCCGAGTAGCTGTGCAGCACATGTCAGCACTGGCTCAGAAATTGTGTAAGGTCTTCTGGTTGATCACCTTGTAGTAGTCCTCTGCGCACAGTGCCACAAGCGGCAACACGCACAGCAGCAGCCATGCAAGTTTGAACAACATATTTGCCGTCCGTACCAATTGTCCAGACAATTGGGTATGCTGTGCAAAGGACAGGTCAAAGTCGTGCAACTTTTGGGACTCCCAGAATGAGACCAGCTGGCAAAGCCCCCAAACTCCGATAACGCCTTTTCGGGCAAGCTCGATGCGAGGAGTGTCACTGCCTTCTTATCGCAACATTCAATACTCTTAGAGTAGCATTTATGAGATTGTTTCAGGGAGGAAAGCTCTCCAGGACGCTTATATCTGTTGAAACATGCTACTGAAGATGAACTGAACAAGTCTAAAAGACAATCACCTCGACACGCTGGCCGTCTTTCATGTCCTTCTGGTGGGAGTCATGTCTGATGTGTAACCTGTAGATCACAGTAACCACGTGAGACAATAACGTGAAAGTTATTCATTTACAATGTTCATCGGAGCTAAGATGATGTATGGACAAGCGGTGGATACATCATGTCCAGTTCCCGGCAAGATATACACGATTTGATCACAAGACAGGGTGTTACTCCAGACAAGTCTGACTTGGTGGATTGAATGGATACACAGTGTTTTGTGACCATCAAAAAAGTCTCCTGAGGGTTGGGCAGAAACCATAACATTTTGCTGTACCCGGGCACCAAGCTCATAAACAAGTCCCTCGCTTTAACGCTGTCACATCCTAAACAATCATATCTTTTTGTGCTCCAATTAGAAGTATGGAGCCCTCAGTCCAGCAAATGTCGACGCCACTGTGCTGGTGATGCCAGCTCCATCGCCGCCGTCATCCTTCTTACGTTGACCGGAGAGCTGTATGAGTTGTTAGTTAACGCATGTCGACATTGATTAGCTCTCATGACGTACCTCCATCTGGATTTGCCTGTGCACATGCACAAGCCAGTCGACATAGCTCTGAGCTTCGCCGTTGCGGTCCTCATACAATAAACGAGCAAACTCGTACTCTGCACCATCCAGTCCCTGTCTAGCCAATTGGATCGTCATTGCCTTGGAGCCCCGCGTGGTCTCCATATACTGCAAGATGTTGCGAACTTGAGCGTTGAGATGTGTCTCAAGAACAGGCAAACTAGAGCTAAACGGATCCAGATGCTTGAGTTCGTTGTAACCTTCACCAAATAGGTCCTCAAGCAGATTGGGAGACACCTGAGAGTGCAGCCAGAGCAGGCAGACCTGTCCGTTGTCGACAATATAGGCTCCGCCTTCTTCGATCTGTCCAAACGACGCTCTGATAGCAGCTGGCATGAGTAGACGACCGTTTTCGTCCGCAAAGCCGTCTGTCTGCTCCAGGTTGTGGATGGCAATAATGCGTGGATACAGATATAACGAGAGCTCCATGGGTCCCATCGATCTTATCAAGCGCATGTCGTGAACTCTACGATCGCTAGGCTCGCGGCCACCCTTGAACGCTCGTGACTTGATCAGTCCTAGCATGTACATACCCAACTCCTTGAGGTTTTCGGGCAAGACAAGCTGGCCAGGCGGATGCGAGCCGGAAAAGTTCTTGCGGTAGCCAGCGAGTATGTCGATCGTCTTTTCGCTCAAGGAGTTGCGAATCTCCGTTAAGGTCCTTTCTGAAACTCTGGATGCTGCCTCCTTGGAGATCACGCTGACCACCGCATCTTGATCGACAAACTTCATGGCCTCGAGGGCACTCTCGCTCACGCTTGCGACAGTGTTGGTGCAGCGAACTCTGCGTTCACCTGTAGCAGTCGTGTATAGGAGCGCACTCTGGAAGTGTGCGTCCAGCTTTGCGTCCAACTTGCCGTCATAACTGAACATGACCGTAATCGCTTTGTCTGCATCAATTGCACCGAATTCGAGATCAGCGCCGAATGTGTGCTGAGTAAAGTTACCGTGGTATGATGAGAGCTGCAGACCATTCGAGCAGCGAACCTTCATGAGGGCCTGGAAACCAGTTTCACGTGTGACTGTGTGCTTAAGCTCCTTTGCTAGTCGCAAGTCATCTCGCGGGCTGTGGAAGTTAGGATAGTAGTATGTCTCGCCTCCAGACACCGCACAGCAGTGTCCAATGGTCGCAATGTCAAGATAGCCTCCACTGGGTGCGGCCATGAAGAAGTCAATGCCAACGCCTGCTTCGACCATCTTTGAGGCCGTGCCCCTCCAACCAGGATGCTCGGTAGTATATAGCTTCTTTTCGGCGTCTGTATCACGGCCTTCGTTCTTGTCGCGGGGGAAGAGACGTCCAGGACCAAATGTGGGAAGACTCGACACTGAGCATACAATCTTGCCTCCAGTAGAAGTCAGAGCAGCCAAAGCAGCATTGATAGCCGGGAGTAACGCGGGTTCTGGACTTTTTACCGTGGAGAACATATCCGGTATCCGGCCAAGAAGAGAAGTGATGGCAGCCTTTGATGCTTGGGGATCCACAAACAGGCCTTGACTCAAAGGCACGAATGGGTCTTCGATATCAGGCATGACAATCATTTGAGCTTGCTCGAGACCCGGACTCAAATTGTAGAAGTGTACTTCTCGATCAAACGTCACGAAACCAACCTTGACACCTGCAGGAACATTGTTTGTACCGTCCTCGGCGTAGAGTGCATGTAGAATACCTTTGCACATAGCGTCAAGGAAGCCCCTGCTAGATGCTTCTAGACTGACATCAATCACGAAAAGCCATTGCAGAGGAACAGGATCTCTGGTCCAGTACTCCTTGGGAACGAGGAAGTCAACGGTACCCAACATCAACTCAGGCCTTTGCGAACGATCGACTCTGATGCCTGTTGGATCGGTAGGAGCGAAGTACTCGGAAGGCACATCGTTGGGATGAGTGCACAAGTTACAGACAAACTTGTTTCCACCAGAACGGAAAGTCATGAAGGGGTTGATGTAGGTTCTGCAACGTCTGCAGCGTGGCGGGCCGACGTCACCAAAGTCGAGGACAGGCACAGGCTGCTCGCCATCCTGCAGGGGAGCCAATGGTTGCAGAACAAGACCAAGGGGAAGACCGGTAGTTTGAAGAGCTTCGTTCGAGGTTGGAATGTTATTCAAGGTGAGACGAGCAAACTTGGGAGAACTGTTTCCTTGGTCGAAGGCGACAAAAGGAACTGCGGCGGGTGGGGGAAGGTGTTGCTCCATGGTCGGGTAGATGCGCTCCTGGTAATGGCGAGCGGGAATGTCGCGTGACCGCGGCACACTGGGTATCTGATCCGGGTCGACACGACCTGATTGAGAAGAAGCAGGAGCTGACAAGAGTTGGTCGCCTTGACGAGCAGCATGCTCCATGGGGGTTGCGGGGTTGGCAGGCGTAAAGGTGGATGCTGCTGCAGGAAACTGCGACATGGCGGGAGTTATCTGCTGGGACATGTATGGAGCGGCGGTCCCAGGCACGGGAGCGTTCTGAGTGTTGTAGAACTGAGCCGACGTAGTCCCTGGTACAGCAGCTGGCAGAGGCTGGGGAGCGGCCGGTGTTTCGATGTGGTGGTATGCATGTCTGTCCTTCTTTTTATGTGGTCGCGAGCTTGGTGCAGCAGAAGCAGGAGGCTGGCCTCCTAGACCTATTGCACCCATCTGGTTTGAAAGGCCATCCATACTCGCTGGCTGTTGATGTTGTTGTTGTTGTGGTTGCTGAGGTTGAACAGGGAAGTAGCCCGCTTCAGAGCCGCTTTGTTGGTATTCGGCGTAGGGACTTGGTGCGACTGGTGGTCGGAATCGCTGTTCCTTGTGTCTAGGGTTCGAGCCGCCTGGTGTGGCCAGCGGTGTTGTTGCCGGGGATCCAGTCAAAGAGAACTCCATGATTAACGAAAGTGTTTAGTCGAAGCTGTAGACAAAGCTACGTGGTCCCAAGCCACTCGTGCGCGTCGTTGCCAGATCCTCCTAGCTGTCGCGAACAGACACTAGAGTTGTTCTATTATTACTCCCCCTCTTGCTCTGTGCTATGGGTCCTTCAAAGTCCGATCGACGTCCGGGATGTGGTTTGGCATGTAAGTAGAAAACAGAGTGCCACCATTGCTCTTCGGGGGTCTGGCCAGTGCCAAGCCCGCTATGCCCCTGAGAGGAAGGAGCATCAATATCACAAGCAACCATAACAATCCGTCAGGAGAAACGATACGACTAAGTATATATGTCGAGCTATTATTAGGGTCGTCGTATAATATACAGCATGCAAGCTTTTGACCTGAAGCCATCCCGGCTTCATCGCCTGTCCATCAAGCCACAAGCTCCTTGCTACCTACCTATCGTCTCCTTGCCATGAAACGCCTTGCTCTTTAACCATATTTGCTTCTACTCAACCGAGGCTAGACAGTCCGCCTTGCTGTGCGAACTTGAGTTGATACTCACGAAGGTCCGCCCAGTGTCGCAGCTCGCTTTCTTCGTCGTTGGGGTTGTGAGGGTCGTCATGTCCAGGGTTCACACGCTCCAGCTTGACCAGAATCTCAAGGAAGGCCGCAAGATATTCCTCAGCTTGCTGCGCAACTTGTCCCTTGCGTGACCTGGGCACCTCGAGGAGGGTGCTTGCTACCACGCGGATCTTTGTTGTCTGCAACACGAATTAGTCACTTTCTAGATATCCTGACCTGAACCAATCTACTCACAAGACTGTCCGCGTTTGGCTCCATGTTGACCCTATCGATACTGCTCAGAACAGAGAGCAGGTCCCTGACGATACCCTCGCGCTCTTCCGACATCTCACGGTCCAGTGCATCGGCAGAAGCTCCATCCGAAAGCAATCCATCGAGTTCTGCAGCGACTTCGCTCGACAGACCAGACTCGGCATTCTCCGCCTGCAGTTTGCTTCGAGCCTGTGCCTCGATCAGAGTGAAGTACTTTTCGACGATGTATGACCTAGTGCAGAGGCCGCTTCCGTGAATGTTTGCCTTTTGAATCTCGTATTGTCGTCTTCTTCGATCCTCGGGCGTGGCGTCCACTGTGTTGGGATTCAGAGTTGCTGGGTCGCGTGCATATGATGTGTTTGAGAAGTCAAGTCCGAGCTCGTTTCCATTGTGGTTAGCGAAGGGGTTGTTGTCAGTCGGCCAGATGACAAGTACGGGCGGTAGCTCTCGGATAGCTGATTTGCATCGCTCCAGTGAGTCATGGAGGACCTTCTTCTGACGATCAATGTCAACCAAGGCATCAACACCCCATGCCAATTCCATGGTGGAAAGAGGACTGTAAGACATGAAGATCCTGACGTTAGCGTTGAAGCCAGCAATCATGGGAACAAGGCCAGGCGGCTGCGGCTCAATGTGTCCAGGGAAGATGCAGAAGTCGTCGACCTCGACAGGAAGCGGGGGATAAGGCATGGATGGAGTCTCGGGCGGAATGACAAGTTCGCTAAAGGCAGAGCCGCACTGATGAATTGTCTTTGAGCTCACAAACATGGTCCAGAAGATTCTTCTGCCCATCTCGAGGGTGATGTTGTCGAGAACGTCGTCGCGGTTACCTTCGACGTTCGGTCCGTTCGAACCCACAGCTGCTGGCAACATTCCCAGGCGCGTGAAGTTCTGCTCAGTCGGCTTGTGTAGTCCGAGAGCTCTGATGATGGTCAGACACTCACTCCAGTACAAGCGGCATTGGCGCCATCTGAACGTGTAACAAGCCGAGAGACCGAGGAAGTAGCTGGTCGCAGCATCGTGGACACTCAAATTCTCACTATCGAGGTAGCCTGGTCCACGAGCATCGGCACAAACCTTCTGACACTTCAAGACAAGCGCCATGTGGTTGGGGAATTCGAGCTCTCTACGTTGTGCCTTGAGGTGCAGCCTGGGCTTTCGCGGGAAGGAGGCTACGAGGGCCGCAACCATGGATGATAGCAGGGCCAGGAAAGCACGGTTGTTGTAGTCTTCTCTTCTCTTCCAGGCCTCGCGGAAGCTGGGCTCATGTGGGAATGGGCACAAGGGGTGGATGTAGGTGAAGAAGTCGTTGACGAGGAGATCCAACGTCTGGAAGTCGCAGATGGATTCAGCCGAGATTGGGGGATGAGAAGGATGGGAAGATAAAGCTGCTAGAGCTTGGGCGGCGTGGGTAGGCGAAGAGGGCGTTGACTGTCCGCTGATGTGCGGCGACTCCTCGAGACGACGACGCTTGATTGCCTCTGCATGGCGGTTTGGAGGACCGCG
Organism: Aureobasidium sp. EXF-10728; assembly: GCA_023848605.1. NCBI lineage: Eukaryota > Fungi > Ascomycota > Dothideomycetes > Dothideales > Saccotheciaceae > Aureobasidium > Aureobasidium sp. EXF-10728. The sequence continues at coordinate 102,907 of SWBG01000022.1, read as the reverse complement.
ACGGCGGCTGGGACGTTCGAATGTGCAGGGGATTTCTAGAGCAGCGCATGCTCGGCACGGTGGACCAGATTCGTCACACTATGATGCGACGTTAGCAGAGGCACAGAAGGAAATAGTTTGAGATGCCATGTACCTTGACCTTGCGGATACTGCACGAGTCGCATGCTTTGCGCAGACGATTGGCCTTCTGGGGAGTCTCTCCCTGGACCGGAGGACCTTGGGGCTGTGCAGTTGGCGGCGGTGGGGGTGGACCGAGAGGGGTCTGTTGATGTTGGTCGTGGTGCTGGTCGTGTTGTTGGAGAGGGTGCTGATGTTGGTGCTGGTGTTGAGGTTGAGGGTGCGGTGGTTGCTGCTGCAGCTGCTCGATGCGCTGTTCGATGTGGTTTGGCGCATTCGGGTCGACCTCGCCCTCGGCCTTGGGATAGATGGCTTGTCCAAGTTGACCGAGTTGGCTGAATTGCAACTGCTCCTGCTGGACAGGGTCCAACAATTGTTGCTGGGCCGGGGGTGGGTAAAGAGTGTAGTGCTGCTGGCTGTCGGGCTCAGGGTAGCTAGACATCTGGTCGTCCATGCAGGCGGATTGCGCCCGAGGCAGGCGGCAGAACTGTGGCAGTCAGTATACACCTTGCTGTGTCTACGGACTATGTCCGGGTTGCGACGCGTGCTATCGTCAAGCTCGAATGCGCCGGGAAAGAGTCTTACGTTCTTGTAGAATCTGCACACTCGATGATGGGTCGACGACGCGACGAGTTCGAGTCGGTTGATTGCTACGCCACGGAAAGATCGTCAAGATTCGACTCGGAACATGTAGAGCGCGTTGATGGAGACCGTGGGAACGTCAGTGAGATGCAACTTCGACGACGCGCTATGACCACCCAGCCCTATCTCAACTTGCTCGAGTAAAACTACCTGATCACACAATCTGACAATGAGCCTTTCTGAATGCTCACTCGAAGCATGCCAGGCATTGCATACTCTATGATACCACAATCTAGCTGGAAAGGCTAGCTCTCGATCATCTCGGAGCTGATACTCATTGCAGAACATACGAGCGCAACAAGACCAAGCAGCACGATAAAGCACGCGTCAAGACGGTAAGCACCGACTGGCTCTCATATCTCTGCAGCTTGCGAGGGCAGAATCTCGCACATACACCTTGATGTCCATGCACCTCTACACCATGTTATCTCAAGCGATGAGACAGAGCAGGCAGAACAGCGTTTCGGCGTTCTGCGTTCTGCGCTACGGGCCGTCCAAAGGTGGAGTCGATGCATCCCGGGCGCGTGGGATGCGCATCGACTCCTCAATCCTCTTTTGTTGTCTGCACACCGATTGCCCTCTCCTCTACGCCAGTCCATTCTTGTCACGTCAATGAATACATCACACCCGTCGCATAGCCTATCAGAATCAACACTTCCAATCCAGTCTCCTTATATCTCCAGATCATGCTTTGTTGAAGGCACATGGAGGCTTCACCGTGGCACAACGCTGTAAACACAGCAAACACAGCAAACACGACCACTTCCTACGCGTCTCTACCCAACGGAAACTGCAATTTTCGTTCACTGAGTAGCGGCTCGAGCGCTGCAACCTGTGGCTGTCGTAGATTTTGGCTCGACAAGCCTCTAGATAGTCAGAATGCATCTTCCGTACTCTGCGCCTGCGGCCACCACGCCTGTTTCCACGATGTTACAGTCGAATCTGTTCCACCTACCAACCTGATGCGACACAGCAGCGCCCCTTCTGTACCGTCAGATCATCACACCGCCTATACCACCACTCTACAAGTCGGTCCTCGGATCCAAACACCCGTCATTCCTCCACAAGATGATACCAGACACGATCGGATAGAACCAGCACGAGTTGCGCCCTTGTCCAATGATGTCTGGGGACGCTTGAACAACTTTGCGCGATGGCAACAAGACCCGACCTGGATTCCCTCTACTGCGCCCGCCAGTGTTCTTTCCTATGAACCGCAACCAGAGCCGCGCCAGACGCCATCACCGGTGAAGAGTTCAAGGTCCAATGAACGGCCATACGCGTCACTCTTCCCAAACATGGATGGCTTGATGGCCAGCCCTACCGTGCAAGGTACACCGACTGCCGATTTTGTGCCTGATTCACTACGACTTGATGTGCCTTCCGATGCTCAGCACAATCAAGGAGACACTCACTCGACTCACCATCAGCCTCCGAAGCCTTCCGACTCCAACCCCGAAACATCCGATAATGCGGACACCAAACCATGTTTAGAGGTCACGAAATTTATCGACAACAAATCACAAGAAGCACCGAGCACACCGACCAAAACCGTGACGCTCGATGTGCAAAACATCCTTCAGAGCTGTGTACGGCGTCTAGAAACACTCGAGACTTATTCTTTCTCGCACGTACCCCTCGATGAAGTACACGAAAAGTTTGAGCTTCTCGATGGTCGCCTGCTCGAAATGGAATACTGGAAGAAAGATATCGACGCTCGCCTCGAAAGATCCAGACTGGCTCTCGACAACAAAGACTCGCAAGCATCGAATTCTTTCCAGGACGTTCAAACCCACGCTGGCAGCAAGGCACTTCTCTCGCGCGTATCTGATGTCGAGGATCGACTGGCAGATTTGGAGAGCGCGCATCCTTCGTATGCTAATCCATGGGAGATTGAAGTCGTCCTTCTCCCGTTCGGCCGGACGTTGAAGGGAGTCTGGCATGAGTCGACTGACTCAGACGAAAATGCACGTCCTAGCACGCCTGCAGCTCAGTGCGACTCAGTTGGATCATCTGGCAGCTTGCTTGCTCCGGCCGGAAGTAAAGGACCTGCTTGGACCGCAGATACAATCGAAGCTTGGGCAAATACCATTAACCCATGGCTCTGGCCAAAAGCACCGGGCCCGAATAGCAACCTCTTCAAACGTTTCCAGAGTCGAGGACTTATCCGTAATGTCAGCATTGTTGATAATGGCGCGCACGGCATCTGGGAGTCCATCAAGGACGCTTTTGCCGACTTTGTTGAAACACAGCCATTCCATCGTACCAACAACCAACAACAACCATACGAAGCACTCAGAGAACCATTTGTGCCGCTTCGAAAGATCAAAAAGTCCTCATGGCTCCGATACCTCGAACCGCATGAGTTGATCACTCCCGCCACATGGGATATCTCTTTCCTGGACTCGGGAGTCTTCATGAACGGCAAAGGCGGCCGCAAACGTCTCTACATGACCACTGCCGATGGCTACATTCAGCCGGGAAAGACTGGTTGGACATGGCAGCAGATCCGCGATCTACCACGCTATGAGAATGCTATGGCCAGATCCGGCCTCCTGTTCGGCAGCGAAGCACCCTCAGAGCCTTTCTGGGCACACATGGCAGCGCTCGACGATGCACCGACCTTCTCATCCTTTATATCCCAATGCAGCAATACATCTCTCGGCAAACGACGCATCTCTGGCGTTACCTTCGAAGACCCAGAGATTGACAGCCCATCAGGAAGATCATACACATCAAACTCTTCTGGAGACACAATAACTCCTCGCTTTTCGGAGTCCTTCCCCATCATCACAAAAAGAGCTTCTCAACCCAGACATCGCGAAAGTCCATCATGCACACCGATCGCTTACCAGAAGCGTCGCCGCACATCCGGCTCTCCCAGCAGATATCGAGGAGGGCTGGAAGAGCTGACACCAAGATGGTCACACGAGCCGCCGACACCCATGATGGAGAATGCCTGGGAGACTCGCAGTCACTGCAGAGCAGGATCAAGCAGGAAGAGACTCAGCACACCTACCGCATACGCAACACCTCACAGCCACAACGTTGCCAATGTCGTCGATCTCGCTATGGCAGATGGAGGAGACACAGAAGTCGAATCTATAGGCTCTGGCCCGGCTGATAGCGAGCATGAATGGGCGGGACTCGATGAAGATGGCGACGTCAGCGATATGTCGCAGCTGAAGTCGCAGTCCAGCTTCTCCGCCAGTGAATGGATCGAAGACGAGAACGAGTCTTTCGACCAAGATGCAGATGATGGCGATAGTCTTTACGAGCCATGAAAGAGTCTCTGGAGTTTTTTTGTATATTTCTTTTGTTCTGGTTGTACACACATAGCAATGGGCCGCATTTCTGTGGGTGTTTTGGACATGGGCAAGGTTAGACATCATATCTCGGAGGTTGCAATACATATGGAACATATTCTTGAAATGCAGAAGTCTTTTTATTATGCTCATTGATGAGTTTGGATCTGCTATTTGAATCGTCTCTTTTCGTGGACTTCTGGAGGAAGGAGGGGTCTTCCCGCCAAGCCTCGTGGCTTCGACCTCTGCTACTTCTGAGGGAGCAATGCTCTTTCCTTGATAATCGTATTGTACAACCTTCTCTCGTATCTCATCCGTGTCGATATCGCCGTGGACGCCGAGTTCTGCTTCTTGGGATCTGTCGCCTTCGCAAGGTCGATGCTCAAGGCACAATCATGACCTTTGCTTTGCAAATGACGACGCGTTGGATCTGTGGATGTCAGTATGAGAATATGAGTATTTGGTAAGCAGCTTACTTCGCCATTGTCTTTCAAAATTTCTTTGTGGAGCATCGGGAAGAAGGAAGCCTGCAAAATGCCCTCGTCTTCTCCGTTCAAGTCTTCCATCTTCGCGGCATCGAAAAGCTGTGGCTTCGATTCTCCGTTCTTGATGACGATTGCAGGCAGCATGGTTAACACGTAGTCCGTTTCATGATGATGCAAGGCTTGGATGATGTTCATGTGTGGTTTGATGACGGATTTCAGCTTGCGAACGACACTCGGCTCCAACGTGCTGCTAGAGAATCCCGCAAGACCGCTTTCAAAGCCCTTGATGAACAAGTCTAGGGTCTCCTCGGCAGCTTTTTCTGCAGCTTTAGGGTCTTTGGAAAGAATGTCGTTGGTGAGTAGCACCCACTGTTTTTTATTTTGCTGCGCCGCTTCAGGCATGCCTGCAGGCCTGTCAGCTCCGCATTTTGTTGTCTCGATCGACAGTCATACCGTTGAATGATCTGTGAAAAAGCCGAGCAGATCGATATGATTCATGAGATCCCGTGCCAAAAACCAAGGCCTTGTTGAAGAAGTTCACCAGGAGTGTAGAGAACGTGGCAATGAGTGCATGCACCTTTTGGGTGAAAGTTGCCTCCTGAAATTGAGGCACAAGGTCTGCTAGGAATGAATCTTCTGGTCTGACGATATCGATAACTAACACGTCGCGAAAATCAGTTGTCAGGTGTTCATACCAAGAACCCTCTTCCTGGTAGACAAGGCGCAACTCACCGATATTACCCTGACGAACCACGCCGACAGCCCAGTCTCTGAGGGCGAAGGAGAGCGCGTTCATCTTATCTTGGATTGCTGTGTCAGACATCTGCTTGTCAAGCAAAGTCGAGCTTGAGACGATGCTTTTATACTCAACAATCTCCTGCCGAAGCTCTCGGATCTCATGATTTTTCCTCGTCAACTCTTGTTCGAGATGGCCTTCGGAATGGCGAGCAGTTTTGTATGCCTCAGAGGCTCTGTCGTGATGATTCCTGAGATCTTCCACCTCGACTTGGAGTTCCATGTTGCGATTCTCCAAGCGTTCGTATCTCCTCTCAAATTCTGCCATGCTTGTTTGAAGAGCCCAAACTTGTTCAACTGGAGTTAGGTACGTGTTATGCCTGTCCTTGCATTAGTATGTGAGTTTCCTGCATATCGCTGCTCATTCTCATACCTTCTTCTCCTACTGGAACCACGGCGTAAGTCGTATGGAGGCATCCTGTCTATGAGCAATTGGGTGGCGGAGGAGAGGTATTGCTGTAGGGAAAGTAGAGAAGAAAAGAAGAGAGAGGGAACCATCGTCAGATCTTAACTTCAAGTAGCCTGCAAGGACTTCACTGAGCAGAGTGACACTTTCTCAACGGATGGCGGTGTGGCAGAAATCTGCTTTGAAGCGGAATGATTTGCTTGTCCACTGCGCTACTTATGGTCTTGACACGGTATCATTTCATCAAGAAGGCTACCTCACTCAAGAGGCTTTTTAGAGTGTGTCATCAAGTCTCTAATCACTCGCTCCCTGACATCTCACTCAATACATAAGACCCGGCGAGAATCATACTAATTTACTCCAAATCTGAGTCAGTACTCCAAGTCGACCTCACTCTTGTCTCCTCACTACATCGTTATTCAAGCGCTCTGCTGTCGAGGTCTTGGACATACAAAACCTCAACCCTCGCCTCTAAATCTACAGCACAGCCTCTTCAACATCTCTTTTTGGTTCCTCTCCGATAACTCTTACACCACTCATACAAACTCAGCTCTACTATGGCCCCAGTTCTAAGCAGACCAGACCGTATCAAATTGGCGTTCGATCTAGGTACCACCTTCTCTGGTGCAGCTTACACATATGCCGGCAGCCCTACAGCAGCAGCTGATATTGTGGTCATCACCAAGTAGAACACTCCCTGTCCACTACGATGTTTGATCTAGCTGACATTGAGCAGATGGGGCGGCATTACATCCGAAAAAGTCCCCACTGAGTTGGCATATGAAACAGCCACTCAAGGAATCAAACGTAGTTTCGGCGGACAGCCTATCAACACTCCTGGACGAACCACCGAGAAGATCACTTGGGGATTCGATCTAAAGCCCGGACAACCTCGCCTCCGATGCCTTAAACTGCGACTTGACCCAAGACAGAAGTTGCCGTCTTATGTCTCCAAGAATGCCCTTGATGGACAGCTGCTTTTGAGCGGCAAGACTGCAGAAGGCGCCATCGCTGACTACCTCTCTCTGGCTTTCGCTCGCGTCAAAGACGAGATGACAAAACGACTCGGCGAGCATATGATGAAGACAACACCCATCGATGTCATTCTCACTGTCCCTGCAGTCTGGTCAGATGCTGCCAAGGATGCTACCTTGAGAGCGGCGGAGAAGGCCGGCATGGGCACGAACATCGGTTTGATCAGCGAGCCCGAGGCTGCCGCACACTACGCTATTGAGTCTGTCGACAACAAGAAGAAGATACTCCAAGTTGGAGACAATATTATCGTCTGCGATGGCGGTGGTGGTACGTGTAGACTGCTGGGCGTTAACCTTATCAGGAAAACATGCTAACTGTGCCCATGCATTACAGGCACCGTGGATCTCATCTCGTATGAAGTTCTCTCGCTTTCTCCGCTGCGTCTCCAGGAGTCTGCTCCAGGCTCTGGAGCTCTTTGTGGTGCAGTATTCCTCAATCTCAGATTCGAGGAGCTGGTTAAATCACGCCTGGGGATTGACACTTTTGGGCAGCTTCCCCCCAAGGCCTGGGCCGGTGCGCTCAGTTACTTCGAGAACTACGCCAAAAGAGCGTTCGACCCAAAGGATTCTCATGACGAGTATGATGACACCAAGTTTGAAGTCCCCATGACTGGAGTTGCCGACAACATCGCTGCTGGCATCGAGGGCTCTTACTTCACACTGTCCGCAGCAGAGATGGCAGAGCTCTACAGACCGCTGGTAAACTCTGTGATCGAACTGATCGAAAAGCAACGCAACCTACTTGCAGCATCTGGCAAAACTGCGAAGTGTGTTGTGATGGTAGGAGGATTCTGCCAGTCAAATTATCTCTATAGATGCTTGAAGACTCGCTTCGCCGATGACGATCCTCCGCCTGCATATACTCAGACTGCGTCGACACCCGTTCCAGAGTATACCAACAGATTCCAGGTCTTGCAGCCTGATCACCCCTGGACAGCAGTGGTGAGAGGTGCAGTGTTGTCGTCACTGGAGAAAAATATTGTCGCAAGCAGAAAGGCCACTCGTCACTACGGTATTCTCTGCAACGAAGAATGGGACCGAACCAAACACTCATTCAAGAACAAGTACTGGTGTGATTTCTCCAGCAGCTGGCACGCACGCAACCAGATTTGCTGGCATGTCAAGCGAGGGCAGACGCTGAAGCCCGATGAGCCATTGCTACTCAGATTTGGAACGCATTTCGAATGTGGCGAAGGTTACCCATCAAGTACCGACTCTGAGATCATTGTCAGTGACGCCCCTGTCGCTCCACAGGAGTTCGAAGAGACAGCCGAGACGCGCATCCTTTGTACTCTGGAGGCCAGCCTCAGAGGTGTACCACGAAAGCACTTCAAGAAGCGGACCAGAAGCGGCGTTCTTTACCGTCAACTCGATCATCAGATGGGTATGACTCTCGAGAGCGGCGGCCTTGTCTTTGATCTCCGGGTCGATGGCAGAGTCCACGCTAAGATCAGGGCCAAATATGAGTGAAGCATCTCGAGCCTTTTTGGCACCCGTCACTCACGACTTACGACTTACAACTCACGAATCTCCTTTGTTCACAACTTCTCAAGATTTCCACTTTTGCACTCGAGAAACAGACGAAAGAAAGAGCATAAATATGCAAAACATACTCACACCCAAGAGCGGCGAGCAGAGACATCATATTCATGATTTGCGATATCCAAAACCAAACATCAAAGCAGGAAAAAAAGGTCAAAATATATAAATCCAAACAAAAAAAATACAGATGTGTTCATCTACCAAAATGATCGTTCTATTCTACCCATGCTTGCTCCAAGTGACTCAAGTAAGACTAACCAAGAAACAGCAGGCTGTGTTGAAAAGGAAGGAGCAAGTCAGCAGATATTTCGTCACGATAAAGTTGAAGAAGGTGCAAATGGAGAAAGCAGTCCTTCCAAAGTATCCTCTCGCTTGTAACCAACCTTAGTGAAACGCAGTGGCGCAGAAGTTTGTACTGCAATCAGCGATACAACTTGACGTAAGAATTATCGGCTGACTACACATGCAACGGCAAGCACCTCACATATGACAACAGGACAGAGGAGGAGAGCACGACCGAGGAGAAGCTGACGAACACAGAATCGTCCGCATTGCAACATCAACATCGACTCGCTCAAAGAAAAGAAGATACGTTCGTTACCCGTAAAGCAATCAAAGTATGCATCATTGCAGACTAACTCCCAGTATACGCATCCATATTCCGAATCAACTCATAGTAAAACTTTACACCACTCAAATGCGCCTGCATATCAATTCTCTCATCCACAGTATGTGCTCCTTTGGCCGTGTCTTCTGACAATGGCGAGAAGCGATAGATGTTCTTGGTCAATGACCAATAATGCGCGGTGTCGGTATTGCCAAGTGAAATCGTACCAACAGGAATAACTTTCTTCGCTGATAGTCTCTCTCCTGTGCTTTCGAAGACTTGGCGGATTGTGCCTGCGAATGTGTTCCAGACTCCTACATCGGGACCTGTTGGTGAGAGTGGCGATGGTTCGAGGATGTTCATCGAGGAGATGTTGAGTACGCCGAATCCGCGGTCGATTTGCGAGTATCCAGCTCCTTGGACTGCGATGCTGTAGTTGTTTGCAAAAGGTGCGATGACATCGGCGATAGCTTTCAGGACCCCATCAATCTTGTCGGTTGGAAGAACGCGGTAGTTGATGATGACTTCAGTCTTTTCTGGCAGTTGATTGTCCTTGATGCCACCGTTCACAATGTCTACCGATTGTGACGTTTGCATTGACCAGCGAGTATAGCCGCCACGAGATTCGATCAGTCTGTCTGCAAAGTCTTCATTCTTCTCCAACGCTGCTCGTAGCCAGGGCTCTGCTGTTTTGGGAGAGTGTTCGACTTCGCACTTTAGATAGTTCCAGGTAGGGTTGTGCTCATCGATGTGAGGGGCGAACGGATGGTCCTCGATAGCTGCAATGAGTCGCGACATGATACCTATGTTTGTGTTTTTGGGCGGTGCAGCGCTGTGACCACCTGGCGTGTTGAGAGTCAAGACGATGTCGAGGAAGCCTTTTTCTGCGATGGCTGGCAATGCATAAGTCACGCCGTCAACCTTGGGAGTCATCCCGCCGCCTTCATCAACAATCATCTCGATACTATTTTCACCGTACTTCTCTTTCAAATGGGCGGCCAAATGTTTGGCACCTCTGTACCCACTGGTCTCTTCATCGAATCCGAATGATAGAATGATGGTACGTTTGTTTTTGAAGTCCTGCTCGAGGAGTCGTTCCATGGCACTGTAAACACCAATGAGAACATTTTTGCAGTCAACAGCACCTCTTCCCCACAGCCACTGCCCATCAAAATATGCTTCAAATGGAGGGTGGCTCCATTTTGTTGGATCCGGTACTGGTACAACATCCAGATGAGCCATAATGACAAGCGGCTTCAGGTCGTGAGAGCTTCCAGTTAACGTGTACAGCAGACCGTAACTATTCACTATCTCGAGATTCATTTTCTCGTGCCTGCTTGAGTTGTCAGAGCACATCGTATGATCTTCATGATACTCGCTTACACTTTTGGAAATTGAGTCTCCAAAGTCTCGTGCAGAGTGACAAAGGCATGCCACCTCGGATCTTTGTCCACATCATCGTTGTCGTCATACGAGACAGATGGAACGTTGACAGCAGCACTGAGGCGTTTGACCTGCTGCTTAATCAGGTCCTTGCTGTTGCCAAAGTCGAAGCCGTCTTGGATGGGAGTCGGCATTTCTGGAACTGGACACCATGTGTCGACCGCTAGATCTTCGTGTGGCTTCTCGTTTCCAGGATGACCGTTTGCTGGAAGGTCAAAAGCCTCTTTCCTCTTCATCACGGAGCTCACGGTGGTGAGAAGGCAAAACACGATGACCATAAACGCGACCAGTCGTGGCCATGCCATTTTGTCCTTCCATCCTTCGGTGACACCCATGATGATTTGGTCTTGAAGGTGGATGGAATAAAGATATCAAGGTGACATGAGTTCAGAAGATAATGTCGCAGATAACGGTCGAGTGATAAGATCATGGTTGATTTCGTTCGGCTCGGGAATATGCTTTCCGAGCCCCACGAAAGCTCGGGTGCACCTTCCATCCTCGTCACCATATCTAGACGACATCACATATAGAATGGTGGGCAAGGGTGAACGATTGGATGACGATGCTACCTGGAAAGAATGTAGGCAAACAATCACAGCCAAGACGAGCTATATTCGAAAGCCCTTCAGTTGGAATTATGGAACCGCTGGCCAGTTGCATGATTTACCAAGGGTCTTATACAGGCCAACTCTACGGTCAGTCTATCCACAATCGTCCCTCGTCACCATTATCACTCGTCATATTTGCTCAAGGTAGACATGTAGGTGTCTCCCGGAAGGACCCTCTTCTATAGCGATGGTAATCGTGACACTCGACGATAGCGGTCAATTTCCAGTTTTTTCTAGGGTTAATCCCAAGAACCATGTAGGAGTTGATTTGAAAATGCTTGTGTCTCTCAAGTAAAGCTGGGTGTTAGAACTCTCTCGTCAGATAATGGACCGCACCATCCGAACAGATCACAGCGACACTGCTCATATTCAGGACAGCTGAGATATCGTACGTTAATGATAAGCCAGAGCATCCAGGAAAGGTACACTCACTTTATCGCGTCCATTCCGAACACGATGTCCCAAAGTTTCTCAAACACCCAGCCCACAGCAAAGTCGGCTTGCTGGGTCTGGTCAGTCCATCTGAGCATCCTTTCATAATCCGACTTTGGCCGCTGCCTGATGCGAGATCTAGTGACAGCAAATTGTGCACAGCAGACATTGCCAATATGCTTTGGGACCTTCTCGCGCGCGACGTCAAACAGTTCCATGTATATCTCCGCAAAGAAAGCTCTTGTGTCTTTGTTGCGAATGTCCTGTTCGGTAGGATCTAGAGGATTTAGCCCAAGTGGACAACCAGGAAACAATGTGCAGCGTAGATTGACAAAGCCAGTGGCGTTGATGTGTTGGAAGCGAAGAGCCTTGATCGTATCTGGTGCCTTTTGTCCAAGGACATCGTTGTGCCATTGCTCATCCTTTGCGTGAATGAATACCGAATAATCTGGTAGCAAATCATAGTTGTCGATGATATAAGACAAATATGCTGCAGTTTCTCTGCCTCTTCTCGAGTGTGGAGCCAGACAACCAGACTCGACAGACGAATCCACAGAGTAGATGAAAGGCCGAAATGGCAAGTCCTGATGAAGATCCAGTAGCCAGTTTACGTTTTCGGATCGAGTCTTTGCCATAACAATCGCCATGTCTGGAGATGTATGCTCGAGTCCGAGCTCTTTGGCATCATTGCGGCTTTCCACCAGCTTGCGAAGCCCTGGTTTGAGACCGATGGATTTGGGACCAGCATTTATGCGCAAAAGTAGCACCAAGCACGATATGCAAAGGATTGCAGCCACTCCATATCGAATCGTCCGTTGTCTTGAAAAGTTGCGGCTCCGCATCACAATTGTCGACCAGATGAGATGAGGTGGGGTATGAAGGACAAGTGAGGCTGCGAATTTTGCTGCCTAGAACACCGGTATTCGCATTCCTGCATTCTGAACATTGCCGAGCTTACCTATTACAAACAAGTACGAGACGAAGGATTCAACCTGGAGATTGGTTCCACCCCGTCTGCCTCTATAGTACTTGCATGAGTAATGCATACGCGCATGAAGCCTAGCCTACTGGCTGTTGCTGCAATGCTGCAAAACTGCATCAAGCCGGACGTATCCCACTTGCTCGTGAGCATCAACGTTGCTAGAATACGGAATGCACGAAGAGGTCGCAGCAACCAGCGACCAGGAGAGATCCGTCTCTCATAGCGATCTTGTTGTATGACCTGAGATCAGCACGTTTCCGAGCGTGTGGTCCCGTCAGGATCACGGTGTCTTGGCGTCAGTCAGAAGGCCAACGATATGTCGCTCCTTTTGTGGTCATAAAAATTCTTGCCGTATCGCGACCGGGAATATGCTTTTGTACATTTGATTCAGAGATGCTTGCATGTGTCTGCTCTGAACATGTTCGAGAAAGTAAGATAAGGTTATCGAAAGGCTTGGTACGACAGGTCGGCCACTGCGGTCACCGAGCCCCGACACTATTCAAGACCAGCCGAACCCAAAAAGGAAATGCTTGCGAATGACTTCAGTACAGAGTTTCGCAGGTCAGATTGATGCAAATAACATCCCTGAATTTTTCAAGCAGTTGCATCCTTATCTTGGTCGTCTAGGCAGCAGTTGTGTGTAGTCCTGCGAAACTCCCAGGTGTGGTCCTCTATACGTTTCTTGTCGCTTTGTGTATCACCCGCTTCGACCAGCAAGCATGGTGTACGGGGGGTAAGGCAGAAAGACAGAAAACAACAGAGATAGAAACACTTCAACTAATTGTACCCAGCAAGCCAAGTCGAGGTTGTGCCACGTGCAAGAAACGAAAGATCAAGGTGGGTTTCAAAGCGGGTTTCCGTTGATTTATGCAAAGTCGCTCACGGAAACATAAGTGCGATGAAGGTCGACCAACATGCACGCAATGTGAGAAGAGCTCGCGAGTATGTCTGGGCTACAAGGACGAAGCGGATTACATCTTCCGGAATCAGACAGAGAAGGTGACTAGTAGAGTTACAAAAGCAAAAAAGCCGCGAGCATCCAGATCTCCTGACTCGACAAGGTAAGTGCTGTTCGCAAGCCATGTACGATTTGGGACTAATACACTTTACTACAGTAGTAAGACTGGAAGTGTGATCGTACGTGATAAGATCGATAGCTCGGACGATGTGCCAATCACCTTCATCAACTCTCAATCAGGATCAAATCCGTACAATCAAACCATGGTCAGGCACGGGCTTTCACAAACCGATCTCATAGCCAGGCCGACCATCTGTCCGCAGCCTACTTTCTCGATAGAGGAAGAAGTCGTCCAGGTGTATTTCAGAAACTTTGCCCGACTCTACAGAACCCAGGATACTGTCAGTGGATTCCTTCCATTTCTGGCGCCCATGTACGGCAAATCCGCAAAAGGCTCGTTACTCCAGACCGCAACTCACGCAGCAGCTTTGTGTGCAATATCCCAACTTCCCGGCCAAACGCATCTACACTATCGTGCAGCCGATACATATGGACAGGCTATGCGAATTGCTGCTGGTGCTCTCCAAGATCCGGTACAAGCAACATCGGACGAGACACTACAAGCGACTTTGTTATTGTCTCTGTACGAGGTGAGCATCCAAGTACGATCTCTCAGGAGTAGCCATCACTGACTGATCTCGACAGTCCATTAAAGCCACAGACAACTCCATCGATGCATGGTCAAACCACGTGGACGGTGCTAGTGCCATTGTCCAAAGCAGAGGTATCAAACAACTTGAGAACGAACAAAGTCTGGCACTCTTTCGAGCAGCGCGAACTCTTGTGCTCATCAACTGCATACGACAAGGCAAGCCTAGCAAGCAGCTCGAGGCAGGAATGAACTGGCTATGCGACACGACCGAGGACGATCCACTTGCCAATCTCACTCACTGTACCATCGAGCTACCGTCGTTGATGGAAAAGACCCGACGTGTCTGTGAGCGACAACGAGATGACAAGAGCATGGCCGACATGGAAGTGCTGATAGAACGAGCATGCCATCTGGAAGCCACCATGCAAAATTGGGCGGCATCGTTATCTGATGAATGGCTACCATACACGATTGACTACATACCAGAGAAGCCAGCAGACCCTCTGAACGCAGATGCATGGGTAGGCCCTGTTCACGCCTTTGTCGACGGCCACAAGGCTGGCGTGCTGAACAAGCTGCACTCGTGCCACATGCTTTGTGCGCAGGTGATTCTGAACGGACTCGAATGGCTTCGGCCTTACGACTATCCAATGGACGACCGCTACATCCATACACGGTGGATCGAACAACGCACTGTTGACGACATTTGCTCGAGCGTTCCATTTTTACTAGGCATGGGGAAGCAGGCAGCACGAACACCAGACCAGATGGACACGATAGTTGATTTGATAGGTGGCTATTCACTCATCTGGCCCCTTCACGCGGCCTTGAGTTGCCCTCGGATATCGAAAGATCAGTGGCTGTATATCTATGGCCGTCTTGCCAAGATAGCAAAAGAATGTGGACTGGAACAGGCTCTCCTCATTGAGTCTGATCGCAAGGACAAGTTCGTGCCTGGTGCATGAGAAGGATTTTGGCTCTTTGAATTCGACGCTTCATCAAGATTGAGCGTTGAGACAGGCTGTAAGGAAGCATGATGGGTCTGAGACCAACCAAACTATCATTCTAAAGCGGTACCGTTAGTAGGCAATGCCAACATTCCTTTACTTTTTCGCACAAGCACTTCTTGAGTTCGAAGGAGAGCCAAGGATCTGTCACAATGCTCTCGTGTATTCAGCTCGTCAGAGTTGTTGCCGCGATACAAGAGCTTACCCAAAGTTCCCTGCCGAGAATCATTGTCAATAGAGGAGTTGGTGGCTGAGATAAAATCGGAGAATTGTACGAAGTGGCGGTTGTACACACACAATAGGAGTAGCATGCCGACCATAGCTGATCACACGAGCTGGACTCCTTTCAGCTCGGCTCTTCAACGCCAACCCAAAACCGTCCGGACAAGAGCGAAGACTGTTGGATAGTCGTTTGGGCCTTAACAGTTCGTATCAGCTAGTAAGCATGGCGGCTCCAGACGGAGCTGAGCATATCTGAACAGTCAGTCGAAGAAGAGTGCACAGGCGTCTCGATGATCAAAGAACAACTGTATATTTATGCATCATCTCCAAATGATCAGCGCGCACGGGCCCAGTGTTTCCCTCATCACACGAGTCGCGCGAGCTCCGGCGCTTGACGGAATACGCAACCCTAGTGGCCTCTCAATCTCAGAATACGACTCGCAATCTCATACCTGCTTTCACTTTTATCCTGTTGCAGACCGAAGATAAGCTTGTGTCCTCATACTCACCGTTCTCCGTTGGCCGCCCACCTGAGCGCATCTTCTATACCGGATCCGCCGAGACACTGCGACTGCAACCATGGGCGCCATCTTGAATCTGCTTCCCCTCGTCATCCTCTTTGTCGTGGTTGGCGCATTCGCCTTCGTCGGATACCAGGTCAGATCTCCTGTCTCCGTTTCTGCCTACGCGCAATGGCAACTGACACGGGGCGCAGATGTACCTGTGGACCAACGATCTCGCCGACAAGGGAAAGAAGACCATGGAGAAGAAGAACGTCATGTTCACAAAAGACGGCATGAAGGTCGGCGTCAAGGAAATCAGTGAAGAGGAATCTGCAGACAGGACACAGAAGTGCGTTTTCATCCCTCCTCAATACCTTTCACACCACACCTCGGGACTCAAGCGGCGTCATTCTGGCTGTAGAGCTTTTTTGCTGACTGTACATGGCGAACAGCTTGCTGGTCAACACGTGGAACCAAAGTTCTTTTCCTGCGTACAAGAGCAGGTTTTGGAACATGGATGGACAGGCCAAACCCAAGGCTACCTCTTCGGGCAGAGCTTCACGTGCTTGAAAGGCCCATCATTGCGTAGACGAAACATGACGCGGCCCAGTTGGCCTTTTCCTACAACGAAATTCGATTTTCTTCCATCAGCGGGAACTCTGCTGTGTTCTACCTCCCCTCTCACACCCTCTACTTTGGATGCTCATCATGGGTCAGCCTTGCTCGCAGCGTTATGCGCATGACATAGAACAAGGCCGATAAGAAAGATACTCTAGGTTGTTGACTACAATGTCAAAATTGCAGATCTGACGTATAAGCAGCCGTTGGATCAAGTACCGCGTACAAGCAGCCGGCAAACACGGAGTCAATCTTGTGATCTCAGCGTGCGGAGAAACCAGTGGAAACAGGCTACGAGACCAACAGCTCATATTCCCGAAGTCCGCGCAACTGCAGCGCAACGTTCTACAGACTCTGTTGTTGACTCTGACAGAGGAAACGGAGGCTTGAGGGTGCAACATGAACGACATACAAATATGCAGTCTTCTTGTATAACATAGGGCATCACGGACTTGACGATAATAGCCCTAACGTTTACTACCCCCATCGTGCCTGCGTGCACAGCAGCTGGGGAATTATGCTTGAAAAGAACGTTCCCGGCTAGCTGAGAAAGTGGAGGGGCGGAAACATGAGGGTTGCACACGGAGAAAATACGTACCTGTACTTTGTGAGGCTCTCTCGGGTCGAGCTGTCAAGCAGAGACGTACAGTACGTCCCACTCCACAAGTTTCCGTAACTTGGCAAGAGAGTATGACTACGAGAAGCGCTGAACTCATACCATTTCGATGAGAGGTCAAGCATGAGGACCAATTGTCCGTGCCTCGGTGGTTATAGGCAATGTTTCCTTTCGAGCCCGAGAGGATCCGTACTGGGGCGTTTGTTGTTCCATCCTTCGTGTATCCAACACACGACAAGAAGCATGCGGTACCGGGGAAAAGCTACACGCGGCCAGACTGTTCCGACACACAACCCTACTTTTCGATACAGCGGTGTTTCCTGCATCCATGTCATACGAGGGTAAACGGTTGAGGCACGTCAGTCAACGATCCTTGCCATCCCACATCGGACTCTACCCTCACGGCAAGTCCACAATCGGAAAGCCCTACTCTGAGACCTGTATAAAGTATATCTCAGTATTCGGCCAAAGGTAAGGGGGTACGTGGTAAGACTTGCCCGTTTCTCGTGGGCTGGCTGGGTCTCTGTGGCACTTAGGGTTCGATACTAGCTCCTTCGTACCATGCGTGGAGCCAAGCTTTGTCCCGTCCTCGTGGACGAATTCTTTAATTTCGACTCTATCCTTGATAACCGTAGGCCAGATCACAAACCCAAAATCGACTTCATGCGACACATGACGTGCCTCCCTCCTAGATGACCGGATGGTAGTCGTGACTGAGAAGAAAAGCTTCACGAGCTCTTGCAAGAGTGGTGGAATTGCTGCAGTGTCCACTCTTCGCGCTTGACCAAAGGAGTGGGCTCGGAAGGAGCTTGGAGGCCAAGCACTAAAGCGTTCAGTGTGTATGCACAAGCCGAGCTGATAACGATGCCGAGATTTATTGGATCTTGTACGGGCTTGGGGGCGGGAACCCTGTTGGGTGTTTTGGGTCAGATGGTGACATGCCTTTTTAGGTTTTAATTTGGCTGTCATCATCCATAAGATCAAGGATTTCAAGCAGATCGATTCTCTGGGATGTTTGTGAAGGATCTTGATGGAGAGAGGCTTACGTGGCCAGACGACGTTCTCACTTTGTGACTTTGGAAATGGTCGAGGATGTCCTGTCCACTGACGATCCGGGAAGACGGGGACGTCGTTTGATTTGACGACGATCCAACGCAGGAAAAGGCGAACCCCTAGTGCGGTGCCACAAAGACGCCCCCAAACTCTTAAATCGAGCTCTTGTCCTTCTGGGCGTGGCATGACGGGTATGCACGGCGACGTTTAGTTCTTGGTGCTTCAGCCAGATTGAGATATTCTCAATCGTCGGGGTGGAGACAAGTGCTTGGCCTACCTTGTGTCCTTTCTTGTCGCTCTTGCACAGCCTTCCTTGGCTTGTGACTTAGCTGTCTCGTCCAGATCGGCGCCAGGGCGCGCTATGATCGAGACAGGCCGCCAAGCGCGAGGTCAAGAATGCTTGGCCTATCAGACAGAGGTGATGGAGCGCAGCGAGGAGCATCGGGGATCAATGGCAGCAATCGGAATTGCAGGTTGCAGTGATGGCACATTAGGGCTTAGAGAAGGAGCGATCAATGCGGCCGCTGTGTGACAATGGATGGATGACGAACAGAGAGATGGTGACTTTGTGCGAAGGAGCGACTCGCAGCCCCTTCAGAGTTCGCTTAAACATGTCGACACGAGTCGATCCACCATTTTAACGTTAATTTTAAGTACATTGCTAGTTCGAACGTTGCCCACGTAGGGCAGGTCAAGGTAGCCGGCGAACCCGCGCTTACTCGTCTCGAACGACAGAAGAGACTGTAGATGGCTGTATTGGAGGCAGGAAAGGAGGTCCTTGAGCAGACCATGTCAAACAATTCTCCGATGATTGGGACACACGAAAAAGGCAGATCAAAACGAACAGTCCTCGCGAGGGCACATGTCGAGACTCAGCCAGGCCAAAACTGGGGTAGAAAAGAGGGTTTAGCGTGTGGCCTTAGCAATTCTTGGTGTCTTGGTGGTTCATCAAAGCGAAGCTAGTCCAAGGGCCAGTAAGCGCATGCGCAGGGCATTCCTTCGTGTTCGCACCTGTTGGCCAACTGGTTTTGTTCTTGCTCTTCCTGCCTGCTGCTGCCTCTGCTTCTTTCCTCCAATCTCCCTTCCTTGATACCTACCACTTTGAAAACCTGACTCGCCCACGCACTTGCAACTTGGGCCAAAACAACCCAAATCTGCCCCACATTTCTTGGACCATTGCCAGCAATCTTTCTTCCCATCTAACACCTGTCTTCGCCTCGACGGGCAAGGCATCAGCCAGCTATGGAGACATACTACGGACACGTGCGAACACCGGGAGATGCCATCTTACTCTTCGAAGCATGCAGGATCGGTCTATTGCCCAGAGTACAGCGCCGCCTGTCGGAAAAGGAAAGACTCTCGATCAAGTCCGGGTCCGTCTTTGTGTGGGATGAGCGCGAGGCCGGCATGAGACGCTGGACGGACGGAAAGTCATGGAGCGCAAGTCGCGTGTCGGGCAGCTTCCTCACATACCGCGAGATGGAGGGCAAGCGCGGCGGCAGCACCTTCAACGCTGCGCCCAAGGCGCCCGCTGCCAAAGACCACGATGCCTCGGACGATGGGCCTGACGGTTACCGCTACAAGCCCGACGGTCTGATCAAGCAGTCGTTCAGCATCACGACATCCAACGGCCAGCACCTGCACCTCATCAGCTACTTCGCCCGCTCTACCGCCGTCTCGCAGAACCTGCAGCAGCCTTCCAGCGACCCCCAGCTGCGTCACATCCGCCCTGAGAAAGGCATGTACCCCGAATCGACCGTCCACGAACAGAACGCTATTCCCGCCGTCACAAGAGGCCCCATGACCAGCCCGGCCTTTGCCAACTCTCCTCACCAGTCCGCAAACATCGGCGCTCCTTACCCAAGACCGCAATACACACATGGTCCCATGTCCTACCCTCATCCTGGCTGGGCGCCTCCGAGCCCCATGCATACTCCGCCGCCTCACTACTCGCCCTACGGCGCCTACCACTCGCCCATGCACCACCTCCACCCTTCGCAATACCCTCCACAGCACGCCCAGCACTACCCGCCTCCACTTACTGCCTTCGACCGCGCCCCTGCTCCGCTGTCCAACAACTCGCTTCCTGCGCCGCCTTCTCATCACCACCATCACCCGCAACTCACGCCTATTCACAATCACCCTCCTCCTCCGCCTCTACCTCAGATCAATCACGCCCACCGCCCTTCTCTCCAAGATCACTCGTCGCGTCCTCCTAGTCACGGCCAACCTTCCATCGACCCTGCCCTGGCCAACGACTCAAGGAACACCATTCCACCTCCCCTCCCGAGCCCGAGGTCTTTGGGAGATGCTGCTGCCGGCGCTCCCACAGAGTCCGCTAAACTGCCTCCTGCCACTCTGCCTCCTGTTAGCGGTGGTACCACTATTCCAAGTATCAGCTCACTCATTCACGAGACGAGCAACCCGCAGTCTCTCAATTCTGGCCGCCCCGCAAGCCGCAGCCCCATCGGCGGTCGTCCTCAAGACATCCCCGTGCACAAGATGGGCTATGACGCTGCGCGCGACGTCCAGGCACTGAGACATCTCGACAAGGCCACGTTGAGATTTTAGTCCGAGTTCCTGTACCACTTTTCTCTGTTCTGTGTTTGTAGCAAGCGAAAAGCGTGAGATGTACTCCGCTCGGGAATGGCGTTGGGTTCTCGTATAGCGACGGTTGCATGAAGTGGTGTTACTATTAGCTGCCTTGTGGGCATGCAAGGAATGTTTCTCTATATTGTTCAGTACTGTCTATTCCTTTGAGCCAAGATTTCGCTATCCAAATCAACTCTGATCCTCTGCAATTTCGGTCTTCTTGTCTTTACGTGGAACAGTCTAACAATGGGCCTCGTCTACCTTCCAGAAAGCCATCAGTATCATGACTTCCGACACCAGGTCATCGCGAAATCTCGTCAATGGAATCCCTCTTCTACGAGCTCTTCTGCCAGGAAGAAAAAAAATGCCACATCCCCAATCCAGAAGTAAGGAGGTTGAAACGAGAAAAGAATCATACCACAGGACAGCAGAGGAAGGCGCAATGGAGCAAATGCAACAGCAGTGAAAAAGAACAATCAAGTAAAAAGCGCAAGGTACAACTGGATTGGAAACAGAAGACACGATAGACAACCAAGAGGATAGAAACACAACAGGTGTTTCGAATAAACTTTTTTGGAGAAAACGGAACCTGTGATTTGATGGTGTATGCAACTCATGACATTTGAATAGCTTGTAAGACCTCGCTCTGGTTAGATGGGAAACAATATGCCTAGATGCAACAAAAACCCCCCTTCACAACACTGTATGCAAAAACTCTAAATGATTAGCAAAAATGCCGTCAAAGATTTTAAGCCTTGACTCTGGGCTCAAGCAAAAGCTGTCCAGCAGGACCAGTCTTCTCAACAAACCCTTGGTCGCGAGTGTGGATCTTACGGCCACGGAGCCAAGTCTCCTTGACAACACCCTTGAGCGTCTTGTCCTGATAAGGACTGCACTTGTTGCGGAAAAGCATAGTATTGGGCTGAACGACAAACTCAGCCGTATCGTCAAAGACGGCGACATCGCCATCGAGACCAACGGCAAGATCTCCCTTTTGGTGTTCGAGGCCGACTTGCTTGGCGGTGTTGAGACAGCACCAGCGCACCACGTCTTCGATGGTGATGTTGCGGGCTGCGGCTTCGGTCCACAGGACACTGATGCCCAGACCTACACTGCTGATGCCGCCCCAAGCGGAGAAGAAATCGCCTTCGCCTTCTTTGCTCGTGGTTTCGATGGCGCCGGGCACGTTTGCCGGCAGCAGTTTGAGGTTCGGTGTGCAGGGAGAGTGGTCCGAGACTACGGTTTTGATGACGCTGTCGTCGGGTCTGCACATTTCGTGCCAGAGCCCGTCTTGGTTGCTTTGGCTGCGGATGGGTGGGCAGCATTTGTGTCTCGTGTCGCCGTTCTTGATGGCCTCTGCTGCTAACGAGAGGTAGTGGAAGCATGTTTCTGCCGTGATGTTGACGCCCTTGGCGCGTGCTTCACGCAACATTGGGATAGCCTCGACAGCCGACAGATGCACAATGTGCAAAGGCAGTTGCGGTGCCAGATGTGCCAAGCTCAGAATCTCCAGAATGGCATAGGTCTCAAAGGTCGAAGGACGTGAATCAAGGAAGGTTTGGTATACGTCCAGAGGACCTGTGGGAGCCATGGGAGGGTCCGAGGCTTGTACATCATCGCCGACAGATTTTGTGACGGGAGGAATCATTTCTGCGTGGAACATGACGGTCGTGGGCTCATCACCGAGCTCGCGGAACACTTTCGCGATGTCCTCGGAAGATACGGCGGGGAACTCTTCAACCTAGATGATTGTTAGCTTGTGCATGCTGACGTCCCAATTTTGATCTATACATACACCACTGTCGATGAGGAAACCCTTGAAGCCTCGAACACCCATCTTCACTAATGGCTTCAGTTCTTCAACATTGCCAGGCACGATGCCGCCATAGAAGCCAACATCGACCCAGCACTTTCCTTGTGCAGCCGCAATCTTCTCTTCGAATCCCGCGACCGTTGTCGTGGGAGGAATCGCATTGAGAGGCATATCGACCACCGTTGTCACACCACCAAACGCAGCTGCGCGTGTACCTGTCCAAAAACCCTCCCATTCTGTTCTTCCAGGCTCATTCAGATGCACATGTGCATCTACCAATCCTGGCATCAAGATGTGCGGCGAGTGGTCGACATAGGGGGTTCCGGCAGGGAACGACGAGGCGGGCAACACTGACTCCCAGATCGACTGGATCTTGCCTGTTACCGTTGATATGACAATCGTTGCGGCTGTGAGGCGGCCTTTGATCACTGCTCGAGAGGACGCTAGGACAGTGATGTCGGACTGTGCTTGTGTAGGCGTTGGCGATCCGGTTCCCGATTGCACGGCAGGAGAGAGGGCGTGAGGTGCCATTCCTTTGGAGTCCGAGAGTGGGTCTTTGTATGGGTGTGTGCCTGATACGACCGTTTGACAGTGTTTATGTGTCGTTCTCACCACAGGAAGGACTCGAAAATGAGGGGACAAGGGACAGTTGACTCTAAGACCGAACCAGGGGAGATGAGAGGAGTAGAGGAGGAAAGATGTCAGAGTGCAAGAGAGATCTGGGGTAGGGCGCTCTTATTGTATGGGGTACATAAAGATGTTTCGAGGGCCGCCGCCAGGGCCTACCCGACTTAGCCATGACATGCCTCTGGACAACGGCACGCGCAGAGACTTTGGGAAAGCCAACAAGCAGAAGAGGCCTTCGGCGAGGCAAGGAGCGAATTGCTCAACAGGAGCGACCATTGACTTGCCTCTCGGGGCCCAGCACATCCCATTGAACCGAGAGAATTACTCGATAGAAATTCCGGCCAAAGTTACGGTGAAGAGGCGCTTGCAGCGTTGGACCGGCGTTGCTGCTGGCCGCGCGCTGATAAGGAAGTCGAGCCCGGGTCAATGTCGGAGCCGACCGCCAGTGATGATCTGAGTTTAGCGTTCCGACCTCAGATAAGGGATGATGGAATGGTTGGCAGACGATAAGGAAACATATATGAGTATATATAGAGACGTGAACGCATCGCGCTGTTGTTCCACACGCACGCTCGAGGAAGCATCCATCGCTGGCAAGCTGAACGATGCCGCAGTCGTCAATCCTGGCGAGCGGAGATGGCCGGAGAAGTTTACAAAAACGTGTCTGTTTAGCCTTTGCTGTTGGTCCCGAAATCGCCTAGGCCCTGGATGTGTTACTCGATATTTATTCGATTGCTTTACTCGATAGAAGAAGCATGTTGACCGCAGTTGCCGCAAGCAGGATCCTTGTGTGTAGCCAGGTATGAAGCGAACACGTGGTTTGCCAAAAACGATTTTGATTGCAGGTGAACCACGACAGCTCGTGCTGTCGCAATGGAAAAGGTAGAAGCCCTGCGGAAGACTGCAAAGTCAGGTCTGGATCTACTGTTCAGCGCAAGAAGCGATACGACTCTTTGAATCCAGCATCAGTCGCCATACAAGATGTAAGTCTGCCTGCATTGTGTTGAGATGTAATGTAGTGGTAAAGCGAGCATATGGTAAGGCTAGAAGCAAAACAAGCCCTGTCAAGCGAACAACAGCGAGCTCTCTATCTCCGTTCATGTCTTCCTCTTCTTCCTGTCATCAAACATAGCGGTCAAGGTCTGCTGCTTTCTCTTTGAGTGTCTCTCGGTCTTCGAGAGCCCTATGATGTCTTTACTAGAATAGAGACTAGCTTTCAGACCATAGGAGTTTGAGGAATCGATGTTGAGGTAGGTATACGCGTCGGCTTTGTAGTAGATAGCACCGTCGGTAGCATTGCGCGGAGCAAGACCGAGCTCAACTAGCTCCTCGAGCACTCTTCTGACATCGTCGAGGTCGGAAAAGTCTCTGGTGTACACACAGATCAGATGACTCGATTGCTTCTTCTGATTAAAAGGATCGGGCGGATCCGCTGATGCGACTTTGGCGGTATCACCTAATCTTCCGTCGACAACAGCTTCGGCTACGAGCTTCCACACTCTGTTGACATCCTCTGGCTTGGGAAAGAGCATCCACTAATCATATATTAGTGACAAACATACATGGAAGGCTGCTTTGTAGGCTTGCGAGATTGCTTACCTTGCCGTCAGTCACCCCGCTGGCTACTGCGATATCGAGGATGTCTTCTTTCAGTTGCTCCCGAAGAGGTCCCAGCTTTCTCGTGATGAATGAAGCCGTCGAGTTTGGATTGGCACTGGCGATTCTTTCTTTCTCTGCAGTGAATTGGCTTAACAGAGCGTGAGCACGGTTCGTCAATTGCTCTGGCGATTCTTCTAGCTCTGGATCGTGTCGGGATGCCGCTTCTTCGCCTTTGCCTTTAGATATGGGGCAGGTGATCCAGATCCATGGCCCCATAATCGTAGTTCTGGGTGGGAGACGCTTGACAAACTCCTCCACGGTCTCGGTCAACTGTCGAGCCGATGCAAAACCTTCTAGTCTGTTGTGGAGAATCACAGGATCCGACGTGATGGTGACAGAGGCGGTCGGGTATGCTGCTTGATCCTTGGTCCATCGACGGACAAGCTGCTTGGTACTGATCTTCTGGCCGCGCGCTTCAAGCTTTTTGCGTACTTTGATCGAGCCATGGAAGTCTGAATCCTCGCTTATGTAGCCTGTGAATGGAACGAGGTTCAGGTCTGCCATGGAAGAAGTCACGAAGAATTATCGTCGTTGATGAAGTGGAAGGCAGAAACAGTCTTCGTGCTTGCGACGCGTAAAGGTAGAGTCAGCAAGTGTGGTTTTATCGCAACTTCCACATGCTTGGACTTCCTGAGGAAGGTGCGCACAAGATCGAAATCAACAAAGAGGCAGCTGTAGATGGCTACATTGACCAAGCATCTGCACTTCGAGCCTCTATCATCGCACAACTGTCAAACAGAGTTACTTTAGGTGATCCGTCAGGAACGAGAGGGACCGAGAGTTGTCTAGAGCACCAACATTGTTGGACGCAAGTTGAGATGGAAGAAGGAAGTTGGCTGTGTAATATCACTCTTGCACAAGTGCATAGATATGCAACAGTTGTGCACAAAAGCCAATCTAACACGAGCGTTGCGCGGCGCGTCTTCGATGCAAGAGCGCGTCGTCAAACAATCAAGCATCATTTGTATCAACACTAACATTCACACACACACATCACGAGTCACCAAACAACAAGATGCCTCACGCCGAATCACCGAATCCGCCATCTTCGCCACCTGTAGACGACACAGTCATGGAAGAAGCTGTGTCCGGTGCCCTCGACGAACAAGCAGAATCGCAAAATGAGACAGCCCAATCATCACCAGCACCTGCAGTCAATGAGGTCGAGAAGGCATCGCTGGAAGACATGTTCGACGACGACGATATGGATGAATACGATGAGTTCTCATCGAGTGCTCAGCCCAAGACTCAAGCATCCTCGCAGCCAGAGCCGTAGGTCAGGATCCATCATCGGCCAGGAGAAGACTAACGCAGCACAGGAAGCCTGCTAGCACCAACGTCGGCAAAGATGCAGAGGTCCTACGCGCATTTTACCAAAGACTCTTCCCCTTCAAATATCTCTTCCAGTGGCTGAACCATTCTCCGACCACGACGACCGACTTCAGTAATCGCGAATTGGCCTTTGTCTTGCCCAACGATGCTTACATTCGTTACCAATCATTCAATTCTGCCGAAGAACTACGCAAGCAGTGTATTCAGCTCACTCCCACTCGTTTCGAAATCGGTCCCGTCTACTCTGCAAACCCTCGAGACAGAAAGACGCTACGCAACGCAAGTGCTTTCCGACCCTTGGCCAAAGAGCTCGTCTTTGATATCGATATGACCGACTACGATGAGATCAGAACGTGTTGCTCTGGAGCAAGCATTTGTCAAAAGTGCTGGCAGTTCATAACAATGGCCATCAAGGTCATAGACAAGGCGCTGAGAGACGACTTTGGTTTCAGGCACATTATGTGGGTCTACTCAGGTAGACGTGGTGCTCACGCCTGGATCAGTGACAAGCGCGCAAGAGACATGGACGACAACAAGCGCAGGTCAATTGCCGGCTATCTTGAACTTTTGAAAGGAGGTGACAAGACTGGCAAGAAGGTAAACCTGAAGAGACCTTTACATCCCCACATGGAGTAAGTTCGAGCCGAGCAACTGGTGCCTTATCACATCCTAACACTATGCTCAGTCGCAGCTTGAAAATCTTGAATGGCTACTTCCAAACCGACGTGCTGCTCGAACAGGACCCCTGGGCATCCCCGGAAAAGGCAGCACATTTGCTGCAGCTCCTGCCCGACAAGAGCCTCACGGCGGCATTACAAAGGAAATGGGACAGCACCCCACATCGCAGCAGTACCCAGAAATGGGCTGACATTGACGCTGTGGCTTCCGTCTCGGGAGCCCTGTCAAGTCTTACGCCCGAAACGCTCGTACACGCCAAACAAGACATCCGTCTAGAATATACGTACCCACGTCTTGATGCCGAAGTCTCGAAGAAGCTCAACCATCTGCTCAAAAGCCCATTCGTCATCCATCCGGGTACGGGCAGAGTTTGTGTCCCAATCGACGTCCGGCGGTTCGAGGAGTTCGAACCGGAGAAGGTTCCGACTGTGCAACAACTGTTGTCCGAAATTGATTCGTGGCAAGGCACTGACGACAAAATCCAAGATTGGCAAAAGACAAGTCTCAAGCCCTATATTGAACTGTTTAGGGATCACGTGAACGCCATCATGAAGGAAGAGCGAGCTGCCGAGAAACGAGGGCGCGAGGAAAGCGGGGAGGGCATGGATTTTTAGATCGAGTAATTAAGCATTTGACAGTGAGTGTCGAGATGGACGTTGTCCATTCAATATGGAACAGGCTGTCGTGAATATTGTAGCATGAATCGCTCATATAACAGAAGCTCTTGATACACGTTGGAGCGAGCTCAACGGGGTCCGAAGCAAGACCCAAGCTGACGCGCTACATCGGATTAGACGCCGAGGTTTTGTGGGTCTCAGAGGGCCGAAAGGTGGCCAGACCACGCACGGGAAAGCGGTTCAACGCTTGATATTGTGGCGCGAGAGGAGCAGACGGAGCTGCCTCCCTCTCGACTGCAACAGCACTTTTCAAGCATGCATTTTGGTGCAATTTCCCTGTGATATTCGAGAATGCCATGATGATGTGCGCATTATCTCATCGCTGTCGTTTCTCCAATTCCTGCCCTCAGACATCACATTAGGTGCAAGCCGCCTGTCCTGCTCCTTTCCGGTTTCAAAATCGCAGCCTGTGAGAAGGTATCGGTTGAGCAAATCCCATCTTTCGGCGACGGCTGACAAGCCCGACACTGCCGCTGAATCGCCTAATAATCAAACCACGTCTATCGTTTGTTTTCAAAGTCTCGTCATTTGACTTGACCTTTCTCTCCACAGTTGCAACCCCTCGTACGCACTCGCTTCTTGGAAGGGTCTTGACCCCCGTCTAGGTGCCGGCTCTGTGTTGCGTGTGCGGGAGCAATGAACGATTCTTCTCGAGCCAAGAACGCGATGAGCTCGAGAAGGAGTTCAGGCTCGGCCAAGGAGGAGTCGCCAACCAGGGGTAAAGCCAAGCGGCATCAGATAGCTGTTGCCTGCAATGCTTGTCGCCGCAGAAAGACCAAGGTATGATTCGACCTTGTAGGCGCAATGGCATTCGCGGCCAGAGGCAGAGTCTGCTCCCCAGGATCGACCGACTGACTCTGTCGTGCAGTGTGATGGCCATCGCCCGGTCTGTTCAGTTTGCCTTACCAAAAGCTCCGAGTGTACCTGGTCAGCGGATCCAGATGCCACGCCCATGGTTGCCATAAAGCGGAAGTACCAAAACCTCGAAGCCGAATCGCGCGATCTCCACGACCTGGTCCAGATGTTGATGGACCGCCCACGCCAAGAAGCAATTTTCATCCTCGACCATATGCGTAGGACTCACGATGCATCGTCGACGCTTGCCTTTATCAAGGACGGGGACCTGCTCGCTTGGGGCCGGAGTGCCCATGACCCCCATCCTTCCGATCCTACCACTGTCGACCACGATCCTGTTCGCGACATCACCCAGAGAGTTGACCTCATGAACGGCCGCGATGACCCGAGAGGTGCCAGTCAAGACGGCAGTGAGAGCCTTGAGCCGCCCAATTCGCCAAAGAGACGCCTTGCCATCTCCGACCTAGTCAACAACACCTGATCAGCACCGACGAGACCTTGATCCATCATCATCTTGCTCTCTCGCACCCCTTGCAGAGACAAGGCCCGACCAACCTGTCCAACAAAAAGAGTCGACTCTATCCTCGCCAATATGCCGTCGAGGCACATTATCTGCTCGGCGTACATTAACGTGTTCTGCTTTGACAAGTCATAGAAGCTTCATTTATGCCCTCATGCGGCTGTGTCTTCTTGAGCACGAACGTTCGATCCTAGCAGGGGTCCATGCACATATGGCTATCATCCCTAGTTGCCAGGACGTATTGCTCGAAACCCGTGTCGACCTCAGGTCTGAAGAGGCCTTGAGCATCCAAGAGGTGGACGGCTTTGTCTTGAAACATCTGCATTCGACGTCAGTACGCAACTACGCTCGTCTGAACTTGGCATCCAGCGGCCGACCGCAGCAAGCCTATCCATTAGTACGTTGGCTTACCCTTGATCACCCGCGGCTCTGGCTCCGTACCGGCCGTCGCCACGCACCTCGTTGACGTCGATGACACACCTGGATGATCACAAGCCAGTCCTCTGGAAAAACGATTCGTTAGTATACTCCAATATAACCACAATCCAACAGGTAATTCGACCTCCAAAGCAAGACATGTTCCCTGTCGGTCAGCCTCCGGCGCTTGGCGCTCCTGTCCCTTTGTGTTTCATACCTACACAGGTTAACAGACTCTTGTGTCTTTGTCAAAGCCAGCACTTGTGCTTTGGGTGTAGTTGTCCTCGTCTGATGCTCATGACGTAGTGCGACACCTGTGCCTGATGTGTGGCTCGCTGGGACAATGCTGCTTCGAGGCCTGTCAGGGGGCATTCGATGGCTGTCACAAGCGTGCTCTCCTCCTCTCTCTTGCAGCGACGGCTACTCGAGACAAATGGCGCGAGGTTGTGTAGGCCGCCTGCGCGTGTCGTGTTATGTACAGATTACAAAGGATGAGGCAATGACCGGCGTAAAGGTCGCCTCAATGTATGGACTGAAGTCCGCGTACTCGCGCGCTAAACCCCTTTGTCTTGCTGCGGACAGAGCTCCAAGCAAAAAGCACTCTGAAAACAAGCATCTAATCTTTGACGGGTCCGGCGACAGCAGCGCAATCATCGCTTTGATTGCATGTTAGCAAGATGATGGTCATCCTCGTGGTGTTCAAAATCCCCAGTTTCCGTCTCTCCCGAGTCTGATTGAAAGAGACGTGCGCTCCTGTATCGAGGTTACACGTCCTTGGCAGCTTTTCGTGGTGGTCAGAAATGACGAAGGTGATTTTTTTTTCCTTTGCCTACGGGGTCTACTCCGCCGATGACGCGCCTCCTTTCATCCTTTGTGCGCAGACGCCTTCCTTCTTCCAATAAGCAGGCGAGTTTATTGAGCCTTTTCTGTCGGAACCAGAGTCCCCTAGCCAATGATCTGACACTATTCGGAATCTCTTTGCTGCAGTTCAAGTCCACTTGACGGAGTTGAACTCCTATGGTCGCTGTTTTGGCTTGGTTTTTAGCGGCATCACAGCGTAGCACCTAGTGTTGTCTCACTGCACTAATGTTTAA
Organism: Aureobasidium sp. EXF-10728; assembly: GCA_023848605.1. NCBI lineage: Eukaryota > Fungi > Ascomycota > Dothideomycetes > Dothideales > Saccotheciaceae > Aureobasidium > Aureobasidium sp. EXF-10728. Next base: position 72,616 of record SWBG01000022.1, on the reverse strand, counting down.
TCTATCTGTTTGGTGTTCGAGATTACTCAAACATTGTCATTCGTCCGACTAAAGAAACCAAGAAAACTCTTGGGAGAGGTGGAGCCGATGAGTGGAGCCGGTTATCAGAGAATCAAGCTACCTTGATGTTTATACCTTATAAGCAGATTGACATTCTGCTATGGATCGAGTCTCTGTCTAGCGTGTAGCGTTAGGTAAACCACATAAGCCAGGTTCTCAAGGCAGACTTCAAAGCTTCCTTCATACATGATAACTAAAGTTCTGGCCCTTGTGATAGAGACATACAAAAGGCATACCTGCTTAAAAGGTCAGGTACTATCACAGTTTCTTCTACAGCAACCATCTCATACAGTTGTCTTCTGCACTATGATGATCACCAAGGACTTGTCCGGTAGTGTAATGTGCATTGTTGTTTCCCCAATACAATAAGGGCCATTACAGACATGTGCTTCAACCACCTATGCATCGAGAAAATTGAATGAGTGATTAGTATATTTCCTATCTATAGTCGGAGGATACAGTCGAGTGGAATTTCTGAAATGCTCTTTTTTGATCCTTGCCTTCAGAACCCCTGCTTGCAAATCGCAAAAGATGATGAACGTGCTTGTGTTCCGCAAGAATCGCTAGATCGCTATTTCCCTCCTGAAGATGTTGATGTGTCGAGTCTTCTTTTGCTGGCCGTTACTTCTCTTGATATCATACCGAAATGCCTCTTTGCCCTCTGCTTCATTGCTTTCGTTCACTCTCCAACGCGACTTTTGATGACCAGCATCATTCTTCATTAGGCCTGGGTGCAATGATAGCGCCGTGCTCCCGTATACTCGGAAACACTTCCAATACACGTTTCGAAAAAGTCCAATTGTTGGGATCACACACGTGATCCTCAAAGTGCTTTGTAAAGCGCAGACAGCCGGCGTTGGGGTCGTGGTAGACTGCCTTGTCGAGTTCGTGCGGCCAGTTTACTATTGGGGCTGCGGTGATTTGGTTTTCTGGCGTTAGCCATTCTTCGTTGTAGGTGGTCATGAGTACGCCGCGGATTGCTGGGCTAGATTGGATGTTTTGTCAGTTTTGTGATTCGCGTGGGAATGGGTGTCGAGGAAAATCTTACTGAGGTGCTAGATCGAGGGCTGGGCTGTGTGGTATAAATCTCTGGCTGGGTAGGGGTCGCATGAGTGCTGGTATTTTTCGATAGTGTTCTGATGTCGGGAACAAGATCCACTGTAGTCAATTAGCGTTTGAAACGTGCAGGCTGCGTGAAAACGAAAACAAAGGCAAAGCTTACTTTCATCAAAGGTCCTAGCAAGACTATAGTAGCCAGTTTTGCGTATACGTCCGGATTCGCAAGGTTCTTGAGAATCTCACAGACGAACGTGCTAACCGAGTGTCCGTCTGTAGGCAGACGCTCGCGGAAGAAAAGGTCCAGATTGATGAAGTCGTGTTGTCCCAGGACATCACGGGCGGGCATTCCATCGGCTATCATTTGTAGCGTCGCGTCCCTGAAGCTCAGATATGCTCTGCCGAGTGCCTCGGATTCGAATGAATGCAGTGGTAGCATACTATACTCTGCAGTAGTGCTGAGGTTTTGGAGTTGTTGCTGTTGGATGTGCGCAGGGTAGCCATTGGCCTTGATGGCACTCGAAAATGGCAGATTGCCAAAGTCGGACCTCAAGCCCAAGTTCAACTGTTCGGCGTAATGGTTTGTGCTGGTAGGAGGTGTCCTCGTCAATGCAGTTTCGTTCATGACAACATCTGGCGGACTTTGTAGAGTTGACGACTGAGGCTATGACATTGTCAGCCGTGAGCATTGACAGAAGCACTCGGTCGTTTTACCGTAGATTCAGCTTCGCCAGTCTGTGCTGGTGAGATATGTGACCAATTCGTTGGTCCTTGAGACTCGTCTTCATGCTTCGGCACCACAGAGCCCGTACCATCAAATCCGGCAAAGTCGAAAGCGCTCGTCTTGTCATCCAAGTTCAAGAGCTCACGGGCAAAGGCAGAAAACTCAGTATTGTTCTCTGCCAACTGTCTGATCTGAGTAAACGCAGCCGTCGACGGAGCATCCCCGGCTTCGAGTTTTTTCAGCACACGAAACACCTTGGATAGGGCCTTTTCGGCATTCCGAAGCTCCCTGTTACGTTCTTGTGCATCTTTTCGTCCATCAAAGATGCACTCGTTGCCTTCTGCCACACATCGTGAGCATGGCGCCGTGCCCGTGCACTACATGGACAAGTCAGTCAGGGCTGATACCGAGATCCTGCAGATTGCCATGGCACCACGATGGATCAAGCAGATGGGAAAGTTGCAGATGGGTCTACCTTTGATCTGCGTTTACGACAGGGCTGACAAGCGACGTTGACCTGTTTCCGTGGCTTCCTCGGGCGGTATTGTGGCGGTAGTTCAATGGGCTTGCTTATGGGTTGTGATACGATGGGCACGACAGGCCGATTCGAGGATTGGGCAGCATGCGATGCGAGTCCAGCAGGAGCGCGACTCGCACCGCCTGCAGAGCAATCTGCCTGCCGAATCATCTGCGTGGGATTGGAGTCGTCGTTCGTGTTTGATTGTGCGATTGTCGCGATTCTGGACACACGCCTGGACAGAAACTCCGGAGAAAAGATGGTTCGCTGATTTTGAGCTGACCAAGTCTAGAAGTCCCGTCAGGGCCCGACGCTTGTTTGATCGCCGATCATGTCCAACAGTCCAGGGTCTGGGCCTGTGTGGAATGTTTCGAGCCGCCGCTGTCGCTCTTCCACCTCGTGCATCCTTCTCGACAGTCGTTCCTATAATCTCACTCTTTCCATGATGCACGCACGTTGTCATTTACCTTGCATAGCCCTCGCTCAAATGCTCAAAAGCTACCCTGGAAGAACCAAGCCAGCCTCAGACGACAACAGTGGCTTGTGCGCCGTGACGCTAATGTCGCAGAACTTCTCGGGACAGCAACATCCGAAGGTGTATCTGGAGAATCCGAAGCTAAAGCTCTTAGGGCTGAGACGGAGGGTGCAGATCTTTGTAGCCAAATGACAATTTTGACAAGCCTCTGACATGCTTGTGACACTTTGCTGAAACGAACGACAGGGGACTTCCACGGAGTCAACAAGAACGACGTGTGTGTTTTGATTTATGAATGACATATGTGGTTTTGCAGCTTGGCTGTGTTTTCCGACGGCTCAGTCATGCACTGGTGCAGACATTGAAACCACCCTCCCCCAAGAGAAACCTGTCACATGTATAGCTATACTGATACACAGCACTTTCAAAGATAAGAAAAGGACACTTGATAGAGAGCTCAGATTGCATTGTCCGCTGAGTAGGCGACTAAGTAAGCAAGAGCTGAGCACAGACAGCCAACAGCTTGTCAAAACTGCTTCCAGATACCGTATTCGAACCCTCCTTTCCTCCTTCTTATCCTTACCTTGGAGGGAAGACGGCGATCATGAAGGCTGCTCTTCTGAAAAGACTCCGTGCATTGCACAGCACGCCATGGTCATCCTCTTAAATTACCACGAGTCGCTATGACAGATTTGGTATACAGGCAGAGGACTGAGGTAATAAGAATGATCAATTCAAGTCTCGTTGCTATGACCTATGTATGAGAGCACCCACTAACTCCTCCAAATGCATGCCATGCTCCTTATGCAATATGCTCAAAGCGTCTCCCATCCTCCGGTGTTCATATCACCCTCTAGTCGTCTTGAGATAACGCTAGGAATGCCGTGATTAAGCCATGCTTCCCTGAGCAACTTGTCGTATCTCTTCTGATTGAGGAAGAGCTGATGGTGACGACGTAGGGTAGGATCGACCTCACCATGACGATCCAGATAAGGCGCATGGTACCAACTACCATGGCTATGGTGCAGGAACAAGACCATACACTTACGAATGTTGATGAATATGCCGATGTTACCGCTGCACCTATGTGGCTGTTAGTAGTGTCAACATGTTGAGGATTACATGACTTACTTCTCTCGATGCTGGAAGCACCCACCCTTGTTGCGGTCCGTCATGCAGCAACTAGCTTGACTGCAGAAGATTTCTCCGCAGAACAAGCAGATGGCGGGATCTGTCACTTCTTTGCCAGTCGTAGGACAGCGTCGCTTGATGGCTTCTTCTGTCAGGGTATCGTAATGCTTAGGCAAGCCAACGAGCTCGAAAATTGTTGGGTGGCTGAGATATTGAGCGTCGATACGCAATCTTTCTTTTGTGGCAGTGCTGACAAGCACGCTGTTGATCCAACGCGCGGCAATCATCTGCAATTCTTCATCATTGCCGAGCTGCATCACTACCTCCTGAGGAGAGGGAAGACGAAGGGTCCTGGCCAGACGTTGCAGCTCCGGCAACTCTGGATTCTCGTTGGAGTTCGCAAAGTCGACACCAAAATGTATGTGAGTCAGAAGCAAAGCCTTCCTGAGGAAAGTGAGAGCGTACGCGTCGATCAACTTGCTCAGATACGGTGTGTTCCACTCCAGATCCCAGAAACTTTGTTGGGACAGACGCGAGCCTGAATTATGCGGGCTAAATTCAATGGCGCCCTGTTCCTTGCACCAATTTTGGAATAGCTTGATTCCTGATAGATCCCAGCTACTGGATTGTGGATCTTGCTGGGCATCTTTGACCGAGTCGCGGCATAGGAATGTAACGATGACTTTGATTAACTCTGCAGAGTAACAAAGCCTGAGAATGTGATGCATGTTCTCACCCATGGGCACTTCGTTGACCACACAACCAGCAAAGAATGTGAACACATCGTGGCCGAGCAACGAAGCATATGCGAGTGCTGGATCTTCATCGGACTCATCGCCAAGAACCTTTTTCAGTTGACCGGCCCACGAGCTGTGTACTCTGGTCTCTCTTAGATATTCGGGTATACCGCTCTTGATAGCGGCGGTGGCAGTCGCGGTGCGAACAGTCTCTGAAAGAATACGTAGAGTCTTCATGCTTTGCTCCGAGATCGTATCAAGAAAAGTGCCAGTCTCACCGTCCATAGGGCTTGCGACTCCTCGGTAAGATATCTCAATGCTCGAAATAGTGAAGGCCAAGGTATTGCCAAGAGTTTCGGCTAGACGGATCGTCGAAGATTGGGTACCAGGCTCAAGTCCAATGGTATTAGGCTTCAAGGCACCTATCGGACTTAGGCTCTCCTCGATGCGATTGTATGCTCTCTTGAGCTCTGCAGATGGCGTAGCAGGTCGGTGCCGAGTATCAAATCTGCTGGCTAGGTTGGATAGATTTTCCAACCTCGGTGTCAAATTGACGAGCGTCTCCAATCCAGGCAGACCACCTGTGTTGAGTTCAAATTGATTGGCCACTCTGCGAACCACCTCGGGAAGGATCGATCTTGACTCTTCTTCAGAGCTTTGCGTATCTGAATCCGGATCCATCGCACGAGCTTCCATAGCATGCGCAGAAGACGCTTGTGGGAAAGAAGATGCTAGAGTGGAGATTAAGGACTTTTGCATATAATCCATATGAGCCTCGCGTACGAACACGCTTGACGGCAATTGGCCGATGGAGTCAGCGATCCTTTGTGCTTCCTGATCAAGAATCCATTGGTCGAAGGCCTTTTGCTGCTGGTCAAGAGTAGATGCAGGATGGTAATGCTTCTCCTTCCAGATGATTGGCAAGAACGTGTTGCCAAGTGCTTTGCAGAGGGGGCAGATGAACTCCACCGTGTCTGGTCGCTCTGGATGATTGCGTGAGATATGCTGGGTATGCCTTCTCTTCGTTGCTACCAAATATTGTTCAAAACAGGTGAAGTGCATGATGTGACCGCAGCTGTTGAGGACTGGACCTTCGAATGCGCTATCATGTGGAAAGCCCTTGCCCAGACCTCGCTTCTCTTGCGTGCCTTTGGAACCATCGTTGTTCACCTTTTCTACTGTCTCTGTTGCGAATTTGGCGACGCCAAAAGGTCTGATAGCGTCTGCAGACTGGTCGAGGCTCTCTGGAGTATCCAAAACTTCTTTCACGAAGTCTTTGTCATCCAGAGGAGTTTGTCTAAGTATCCTGCTCGGCGCGATAAAAGCAAACGTGCCGTAAATTCTGCTGTCGTCGGTATCTTCTTGACACAGGATACAAGGCTCCTTGGGGAAGGGGCAGACTTTGGTCTCAACAGCCCTCTCTCTCGAATCGTCATCTTGATCCATATCACTGTAGTCATCTGCTTCCCAATCCAAGCCTTGGTTTTCCATGAAGGATGTTTGCTGGGCTTTGAATTGTGCCATAACTCGTGCCTGGCGTTCAAGCGCAGCTTTCTTCTTGGCTTCCTTGTCCTCGGACGGTGCAGAAGTGGTCTCCTCCGTCTCTTCCTTGTCATCAGGCAATAGCCTTGATTTAGCGTTGGCAAATTCCTCCGGCCACTTCTCAGACATTCTCTTCAGAACATGCAGAACCTTGGGTGCACAAGATGTGAAGGCTTTGACTTTCGACAGGCGGAAAAGAGAGTCGACAATGGTCTTGTCTGCACTATCCTCGCTGTGTGAGACAGCTAGGGCCAATCTCACAAAGCTGTCTTCTGCGGCAATCGGCTTGGATCCTTTTGAGACAGCGTCTTCCATCACCGCCAGAAGGGTGAGGTGGAGAATTACATGCAGCATGGTCTCGATCCTGGTGATTTGCGCCTTGTCAACAGTCTCGTCATGGCGCAAGCAGAATTCGAGACCCCAATAGACAATCTCGCTGAAGAATGTAGTTTGCGTGAACGCACCAAGGTTCTTGAAGAGTCCAGAGCTGATTAGTGGGAGCTGAGGCTCAAACACAGTGTCTGCAGCAGTTTTGTTGGTTTTCTTGGCCATGTACTCTCTGTAGATGGTCTCAGCCTCTTCTCGCTGATTACGGTTATAGTAGGCGTAGTATGGATCAATCAGCTCGATGAAACGAGGATGCAACTCGAAAGTGCCCGTGTCGTTCAAGCCTTCCGGTGCACGGAAATTTGTCATACTCTCGAGTATTGTGTCAAACTCTTCCGAATCCGCTACTCTGTCGGTCAAACGATTGGAGATGTCTGAGAAAGACAAAGGTTTGAAGCAGAGAACGTGTGCGATGTCACGCTGCAAGAGCTTGACATGCTGGCTTGGCTTGTCCTGGCCGGGCAAGAGATTCTGTCTTTCGCTGAGCAGAATGATAAGCAGGTGGAAGAACTCTTCGGTGACGTCTAGCCTCTGCTGTTCGTCGTAACCCGGATAAAGGTCGAATACGCCATTGACGAAACCGGACAGATCGAATCTGTCAACGATTTGCGCCAAGAATCTCTCGCCTAGTGATTCATCCGAGTTTCCGCACAGTACAAGACCTGCTTGAAGCATGAATATATCGCGCTGATAGGAGACATCTCGTTGAGAGGTTCCACGGTACTGATGCATTTGATGACGGAGGGTCACACCATTACGAACCCACATACCAGCGCGCATCTGAGCCAGCCAGGCGCAAACACGCAGAGGGTGTTCGAAGAGCATGGTCGTGATTTCAGCCGAGTCATAGTTTGTGGCTTGAGGAGCAGTCTTCCAGCTTGTCTGCCAGGGGTCTTTGAAGTCAGCATGAGTAAACTTCAGCACTTTTAGCATTTCCTCGCGTTCGATGTCTACACCCGCCTCAAGCAACCATGACAAGAGGTAATGTAGGGGATGGTGGAAACTCATCGAACCGGTCGCTACATCGAATTGAGGTAGACTGTAGCTTTCATTGCGGCACGTCGCCTCGCGGCCAATCGCCTCGATATACTTCGGCCTCTTCTTGTTGAGAAGACGCAAGAAGGTCTGGGGTTCCTTGATTTCAGCACTCGGGAATCTGTTACGCTCGAGACCAAATGCGTTTATGAAGGTGGCTTGCGCGGCATATCTAATGGCTCTCTGTACTGGAGTTGTGTCTCCATCGTCAGACCATCTGTAAGCTTCCGCAACTTGACGACAAAGTCTGTTGATCTCTTTGATGATCAAAGTAGCACTGATCCATGCGTCTGCTTCGTATTCGACGTGCTCGCCAACTGCTCGAACATTGGGGCAGATTCCCTGATGAAGTTTCACCAGATCTAGAAACTGCATCAGGTAGCGAGGCTCATTCCGAACCTTTTCTTGTACGAATGCTGACTGGAACATGTATCGTGTATCGAGGAAGAAATGGAACATGCGTCTATTGGTGACAGCACCTGCATCGAATGCAAGGGTGGCGTTCGGGTTGACATCTTTTGGAAACCCAACTTGGCGGGTGGTGAGGAACGTGTAGAGGATGGCAAGCAGATTGGTGAGGAAGTTTCCTCTCTCCACAACTTCTGCAGTAATAGATGGAGTCGTAAGCATCTGTACAGAGAGGTTGATGATGGAATGGTCCGGCTCGCGGTCGGCAATGAGATAAAGCTGAGCTAGCATGGTGTATAGGCCAGCAAACCTCAATCCTAGTATGCGCTTGAACTGAGGCACAGTAACAACAGTGCTGATGTAAAGATGGCGAAGGTCAATGCGGAGAGTCTTCCACATCCTCAGGTCGTACAGTATGAGATAGTCAAGACGTACTCTCTGCCAGAGGTCTTCCGCTGGGGTAGAAGCTGATTGAGATCTGTACTCTTCCGGAGTCTCGAGCCAATAACGAGCAGGACGGACAGGGCGACTTGACTTGACTCTAGACTTTGGTGTTTTTGGGAGGTTAGAGAAGGGTGCTGAAGGCTGAGAAGGTGGGTCTGGCCTGGATGATGGATGTTGTTCGCCCTCGTCAGATTCATTCACAGTCGCAGATCTCGTTCGACGGCGTGTGGTAGGTGGTGGTGGTGGTGGGGGTGCAGGATATCCAGCAAGAGTCGCCTCAAAGTTTTCAGCAGGACCTTCGGTGTCGATGTCAACAAGGTCAAGATCCATGTCGTTATCCGCAAGAGCCATGGCGAGGGGATCAGGGTTGTCTGGATCCAAATCCATAGCTTCCTCAGCACCGAGGTCTTCATGTTCTGCCATGAGGAACTCTTCGATAGTCATGTCGTTCTCGTCGTCCTCATCCTCATCATCATCAACCTCGTCGTTGTCATCATCGTCATTTTCAACGTTGATTCTGACGACGTTGATGCCGGCTAACGGACGGAACCATCTGGCATCTTCCCTTCGATTCTTGACGTTCTCCTCGTGCTCGTGATCATCGATACCGCCCTCTCCTATAGTGGCGTTGGTGGCTTCACTTCCCATGCGCCAGGGCCGTAGCAGCTCCTCGCAAATTGTGTTGCGCAGGACATGAGGGTCAGAAGCAATCGAGCAACCCGAGATATCCGAGATCCAGTCAACAACGGAGCTGCACATTTGCTCGCGGAAGGTGTCTCTGGCGGAACGGACGGTTACAGTGACCTTGAGTTGTTCTATGATTGCAGCCATGCGAAGGAGCTCGGCAAGGTCATGCGAGTAGTGTATGATGCTTCGACCAACATCGTTGACCTCCATGGCTTTTTGCAGACCAAAGCTTTTGGGCTTTCTACAGGCTTTGGCTACTTGGTTCTGAACGTCGGTGACGGTGTGTTTTTCATCGTTCCACAATACCAAAGCGTATTCTTCATCTGACTCGTCAACCTCGGCGCCACCGTAAAGGTGTGAGGTGAGACGTGATAGCAGCTCGTCTCTCCGGACAGTATCCTCGGTCTTTTGCAAACGCAGTTGCTCTGGCGAGCAGGAGAAGACGTCGCACATGTAGTCGACGGCCTTTGCGATAGTCATACGGACAGGGGCGAGCAGCTCGTCGGGAAGAGTTGGAATTTGACTTGTTTTTCCAGCAGCCTTTTGGCCGGGGGCATCGTCGGCGCTGTGAATGGTGCAATGGACTGGACGGACCCAGGCTTCGTCGTCGGCGCAGTCGCAGCAACCACTGTTACCAGGAGATACGCTGATATAGACCATGTGGCCCTCATGGTCGGATTCGGCAAAACATCTTGCACAGAGAACACATGTGTCGTCGGCAGCACATGTCTTGCAATGGTATGTCGACTCGCCGGCCTTGAATATGTGACCGCATGGGTGGCCTCTTGCGGCAGCTGTGTATTCTGCACCGTCTACAGCGCCCTGGGCGTCACGTAGTACCCATTGCCCTTCTTCAGGCACGCCGTTTGGGAACAGAAGATGGAGTTTGGATTCATCGTCGCCGACGAGAGATCGAAAAAGGCGGGAGCGCAGGACCGAGTCTGCCTCTGGCGTGTAGCGGTTGTTGAATTCACGAGGCAAGTCTCTAAGGAAGATTCCCAAGGCTCTTTCCAGATCCGAGATCATCATGTTGCACCAAGGTAGTCTATGCGCCTAAAAAGAACATGCCGCGGCGATGCAGGCGCGGGGCGGACGGAAGGTGCGTTTGCTATTGATGGGCGCGCAGCGGCGTTGCTGCTTGCAGGCGATGTGTAGATGATCTGAGGGTCGATAGTAGGTTCGAAGAATTCAAAATGGCAGGATGTTTGTGAGTGTCGCCGAGTCTTCATGCCAATTCTACAAAAGCGCAAGAGCATCCACTCCACTTTGGAAGTGACGTTTGTCGCGGAGAAAGGGCCCAAACACCGCGACAGCCTCACCAAACCTTTTCCTGTGCCAGAGTACGTGACACATTTAGATACAAGATTGCATAATGCTCAGAGGTTGAAAGATTTCTATTTTGTCGCATATCTACCTGCGAACATCCATGGTTGTCCTCTGACAAGATATCTGGCCAAAGAGAGCTGATTTCATGCTGGCTATCTCTGGGCTTGTTCCCTGGACTGAGAGCAACAGTGCATTTCTATGGCTTGCAATGTCACGACCCGTCTCCGCGTGAGGAGTGATTGAGAGTTGTAGACAGGACATTACCACACGGAAATCTGTTAATCACGCTGCCATATGGTTCAATGAGAAAGTGTTTCGTCTACCATCAGAGAGTTGGCTGTATGATTACAAGTTTGAGAAGTCATCAAGCATCAGCCGCCATAGAACGCCGATCCCGCTATGCATCCACGGTCAAGCCTGCCTCGGTCTAGTTCAGGTCGGCTGTGACGTTGGAGAACTCGCCCTTCTCGAGCTTGGTCTTCCAGAAGATGGGGTTGGTGTCGTTGAAGCCGTGCTTGACCCAGCCCTCCTCTTTGACGTGATACAGGTTGATGTAACCACCCGAGTAGGCATCTCTGTGTGTGGCTGCCAGGATACTGCGGCGACCGAGCTCAAGAGCATCCTCATCTGACAAGTCATAGCTGTACTCAGCGTCGAGCACACCGTATGCGAATGTCTGACCGGAACCGACACAGAAGAGGTTACCAGCAAGGCGCGTGCCGTCACTGTCGATGTAGTAGAGAGCGGGACCTTCTTGCGGCGTGACACCAGCGCACATAGTACCCTGTCATGTAGAGTCAGTCGTCGTGTTTTGTCTGATAAAAGCAGTGGCAACATACCATGCTCAAGCCCATGCCCTTGTATTGGTAGACCAGGTTGGCCAAGATCTTTGAGGCAGCGGCAACCGAGATGCGGCGCTTGTGACGGAGCTCGTGAAGACGACACTGCATACCGAGGTAGGCGAGCCAGTACTGGCAGTCGGCAGCGCCACCGGCCATGGTACCCAAAAGCTGAGGGTTGATCTCAATAACCTTCTTGACTGTCTGACTGGCAATCCAGTTTCCTGCAGTTGCTCTCGAATCTGTTGCCACGATAATGCCACCCTTGAATCTGAAGGCCAGAGTAGTTGTTCCATGAGCGAGTTTGATGGGGCAGTTGGGGTTCGAGTGGTCGTCGGTCATTGCGCGGAGCCATGATTGCGCCTGCGACGGTTAGCCGTGATTCCGAACTGAGTGAGGAGGCCAAGCTCACTTGTGCGACAGGAGGAAGGGCAAACTTGAGGTCGATGGCAGTGGGCATGCAGTCAACGAGCTCCAGCTGCTCTTGCTCTTGGTAGCCTTCATCCTTGAAGGCCGGTCTGCTGTACTGCGCCACCAAGCTGTCCATCTTGTGCTGCGGTTTTGTGTGTCGGGTTTGTGGTGTGTGATTGGTTTCGAGTGGTGAAGTGAGAGATGGCGAGGGTTATACAGATGACGGCGCGCAAAATGCTTGGTGAAGGTGATGGTTGACGAGTGTATGCAGCTGTCGGAGAGAGAGCAGGAGCTCACGTCACGCCGCGGCGTTTCCCAAACTTCGACGAATGTATGACCCTGTCAGTCACTCTCAAGCACAACAACACCGCCATCTCAGTGGTTGTTAGGCCGTTGACACACAGCTTTGATGCCATTTACGTCTGGAAGAGCTAATGTACTATTGGTAGTTCCCTACTCACGATGGTATGGTCAGGACATGGAAAGGATCGAGACAACATGGCGTTCAAGAAGCAGACGAGCAGGTGGGTTTGTGATTCTCGGTTGTTGACAATCCTGTTTGAGCCTTTTGTGCTGATAAGTCCCCGCTTATATTTGTCTGTACGACGGACACCCTCGAAGTCTTCTTCCATATTTTCGGTATGTTTTCTACTGCCTGTCGTGACCTTTGTGATAGTGATATTCCATGGAGCTGGACTAGGGCGTAACCTAGTGGTCGACCCGGGTCATATCGCCAACATGGTATATCTTCCACACAGACTATGCTCTTGTCTCTCCTTGCATGGTGTACTATTTATTATTGCTTTGAGCAGATGCGTTGGTCAGAACAATGAGAGTCAAGTAAACTTGAGAGTCCTGTTGTATACCCGATTGATGGACAGCACCCACCCCGCAGTGACCGCACTTGCATGACCATGACGTTGTAACTTCGACATTATTATGTCCATATGAAGAAGGAGCAACCATCTCTTGTTTCAAACCTCTTTCTCTACATACTCGTTCGCACTCAATGTCTTTCGATACCAACACACAATTCTCATCGCAAACGACAAGCACCACAAAAGCGGCCGCAACCATGACGAAGAACCTTGTCCTTGATCCCTCTCACGCCGAGGCGCCTACTCGAGATCATCAGAATTATCCCAGCAACTTGCCAGAGGCAAAGGAGACCAAGATTCACCCTACCAATGCCGGAGGAGAGAATGCAAGCCTATATTTCGTTGGCACGGCTACAACGATATTGTAAGCTCTAAAGATGGAGATGAATTGACCTATCAAACCCAAATGAAGTAACGAAAACCAGGGAATGGGAAGGCGTGCGCATCATGACAGATCCCAACTTCTTGCATGCTGGAGATCACGTACATCTCGGACCTGGAGTGACGGGCACAAGACAAACAAACCCTGCACTTGATCTCCACGAACTTCCTCGCATCGATGCAGTGCTGTTGTCCCACTATCATGCAGATCACTTTGATGAAAAGGTCGAAGCCTCGCTTCGCCGTTCTTTGCCCATCATCACTACACCTCATGCCAAAGACCATTTGACTTCCAAGGGCGAGGACGAGTCTTTCAACCGCGTCTATGATCTCGACTTTTTCCAGAGTATGTATGTGGATATCCGCAAATCTGGAACCACGCATGAGGTCACGAATAAGAAGGTGCCGGCCGTAAAGGTGACAGGTATGCCTGGTAAACATGTACCTCAGGGGATGCTGAGCAAGGCCAACGACATACTCGGCGCCGTGCCTCCCACCAACGGCTGGATGCTGGAGCTGGGCTACAAAGAGGGTGATGGCAGTTCCACCGATAGTTTCAAGAACGGATACAGGTACGTTTGATCGCCCATGTTCTTTGAACCATTGCTGATGCGATTTACCAGAATCTATATTTCGGGCGACACTCTCCTAGTCGACGAACTCAAAGAGATCCCAGAGCGCTACAAGGGTCAAAACATCGACCTGATGCTAATCCACTTGGGCGGCACCACGATTCCCTCGCCGAAACTGCCGCTGTTGATGGTGACCATGGATGCAAAGCAAGGAATCGAGCTTGTCAGAATGATCAACCCTGATCTAACAATCCCGATCCACTACGAGTAAGTCTTGTTGTTCTTTTGTCTGCTCACGCAAGGAGATTGGCTAATCAGGATCTAATTACAGTGATTATGATGTTTTCTTGAGTCCTCTAGATGACTTCAAGAAGGAGATGGAGAAGGCAGGGTTGACTGATAAGGTTGTGTATCTGGATCGCAAGGACCAGTACAAGTTTGCTGTTCAAAATGGACAGTGATTGGGAGTCGTGGAGATAGGGACCAAGGAGTTCCATGCTTTGGCTGTAGGACTAAGATCAATAGCCCAGACTCTCGCTTGATAACTTAGCTTTACAGGTTAATGAGCTCAAACTAATGAAAAAGAGAAGTCACTGGACATGTAAAATAGAACAGAGGCCTCAAAGCAGATCAAAAGAAGAGTCTTGTCAGGCGCGAGGAGTAAACGGATGACAAGCGAGAAGGCAGGCAAGGAGATAAAGAAGAGAAGCGTATAGTTGACCATTGAAGCACACGAGACACAGCTACACCAGATCCGGGTGACGAAAACGTTGAGCAGCAGGCGAGGTATTTGTTGTCGCAATCGGAGTTACTTTCATCTTATCGCGGCAATGTAATGTCGTAGCCTGTTGTTTCTTCTCTTCTTGTCTTCCTCTTTTAGCACTCAATGCTCGATGAAGAGCAGAGCAGCTCCGATGTTCCCATGCTTCTTTTGCTTGTATCAAATCACTTCCTTGCCTTTGACCGTTTCTTCACATGGCAATCTTTGACGTCTTTCTCGTGAGGGGCGCGTTTGTTGGAGCAACTAAGGGCAGATGAAATCGTGGATTTTATTCGTTTTGTTTTGAATGGTGTTGGTCGTTTAAGCAAATCAATTGGGTTTTTATCGACAGATTTACTTGGCGACGCGCTTGCCCTTCTGGTTCTTCTTGGGGGCGTCGGTGATGGTAAGACCTTTTATTGTCGCATTCTTGTCAGCTTTGTTTTTCTTTCGCCTTTTCCTTTTTCTCTCTCTTCTCTCGGTGATCTGGAAGTCGGGGGCAATTGTCGCATACCAGGGGGAAGAGACTGCTTCAGCTTCTCGGCCTTGTCCTGGTCCTTGAGGACGAGGGTGTACAGGTAGCGGTTGCAGCGGACCTTGAACTTGATCTGCTGGGCCGAAGTCTTCTTGATGCGGGCAGCTGTTGAATTACATCCAAAAATCAGTATTTGTGCTCTCCTTGGCGCTTTCAATTGGAGGCAGAAAATAACGCACAGGAAGCGTCCTTGCGGCGGCAGATCTCGATGAACTGCTTGATGTCGGTGACTTGGGAAGGCATGATGGGCGTATGTGTTTGAGTGTGGTTTCTGGGCGAGTAGAAGGACCAAGGGCGGCGAGCTTGTCTGGTGCTTGCTTCTGTGGGCGCTGGGTTAAGCGAGGTCCGGCGTCTCTCTCTGGCTGGGACCTGCCAAGATTTCTGGCCTGCGGGTTGCTGTGAAGGGGGGAAAGGTACGCTTTGACCCTTGCCTTGTCGACCACCAAGGAGAGGACAACATAGAAGTAGAATCAGGCAGACAACTACGAGAATACCAGATCTCTTTCACTTACCTGTACACCTACGTATCCTCGACTTTTTTGATTATTGCAACTTTACCTCTTCGAAATCAAAAGGAATTAAAACCTCAGCTCGAATCACTATGCCCACTCAACTCGACAGAGCACTTAACTCAAAGGTACTGAAACACACTGCTCAGTCCTTGGACCAGAGACACACAAAGATGACAATACTTACTCATGTCCTGCCCCAAACAGAACCTCTTCTTCGGATTCGCAGGCCTGGTTGCCGCATCAGCAGCATGGTCCATCTTTGGCAGCGACATCTTCCCTCAACAGCCTGACCCCATCGGTGGTAAGTAGAACCAAACATCCAGAAAAACCCAAACAGAGAAAAAAGAAAAGAAAAACGTAAACTAAAAAGCGACAAATACAGAACCTGAAAACTGGACCGAAGAGGAAATGAGAAGATGGTTGAACAGACGAAACCTCATGGCTAGCAGTTCATCGACAAGGGAGGAGCTCTTGGCTAGGGTCAAGGCCAATATGCGTGCGCCTCAGTAGGCATCCTACATTTTGGCATGAAGAGCAGAGAAATTTGGGACGAGGGTACAGGGATGGAAATGCGTGTTTGTCATGACTGCTACGAAACTATGATACAACTATCTTACAAGAACAAGAATGCGATGAGAAGATACCGTGACCATTCTGCTAGTAATCACTCAGTAGAGGTGCAAAAAGTACACCGGCTTGTCCTTTGCCTATCGGCACCCGGGACTCGCCGTAATCTTCATCTGCACCCAACTGTGCGTCTGCAAAGCTTCTTCTATCATCCGCTACACCAAGCATATCAAGCAACTGCTTGGCTTTTGCAGGCATGACCGGCTGAAGCATGATTCCAGCAAGACGCAACGTCTCAGTGCTCAAAAAGATGATAAAGTCCATCCTATGCTCGGCCTCGATCTTCCAGGCCGTATCGATTTCCTCCGAAACCTGCGGAATCTGCTCAGGAGTCGGCTCTCGTTTCTTGAGCCTAGCTGCGATATCCCATGGAGCGTGGTATTGCAAGAAGGCGTTTGTCGTGTAGATGTGGCTCATCAGATCCTTGAGAGCAAGGTTGGGTCGCAGAGCTTCCATGCGCTTGTTGACGAGTCCTGGCAAATTCTTGAGCGAAGATTCAAAGTCGAGGAACTTGGGTTCACTGTCGTGATGCCGCTGAGCGTGTGAAGCGTATTTGTCGCCGGCAAATCTTGTGACAGCCCGCCTGACATCCCAGCCTTTTCCGCGTGTGATTCTGGACGCCAAGTTTCCAAGGCCTCCTTGAAGGCCCTTTTTGTAGCGCTCAATGATGTAAATATTGTCGTAGTCTGCGTCATTGTCGATGCCACCATCGTGGATCATGTAGTAGCGCATTGTGTCGGTGCCGAAACGATCGAGGGCAAAGAAGGGGTTTACAACATTGCCAGTACTCTTGGCCATCTTTTGCTTACCAAGCGTCCAATGAGCGTGTGTGAGGAAACGTTTTGGTAGAGGAAGGTCAAGAGCCATGAGGAAGGCAGGCCAGTAGATGCAGTGGAAACGGAGAATGTCCTTGCCGATAATCTGCACATCAGCGGGCCAGCCGCCAGCGTGTTCTGAGCCTGGAGCCCACGGATAACCAGCGGCTGTAGCATAGTTGATCAGAGCATCCAGCCAGACATAGATGGTTTGTGTGGGGTCAGTGGGCACGCGGATGCCCCATGTCAGTCTTGTGGACGGGCGTGAAATGGACAGGTCCTCGAGACCAGCCGTAACAGCAGACACAACCTCCTTCATCTTGGCGTCGGGGCTGATCCATTCTGGGTTTTCAGCATAGTATGCTAGAAGCTTGTCACGAAAAGCGGAGAGTCGGAAGTGGTAGTTGATCTCGGAAGTCCATTCGACTTCCTTTCCAGTCTCGATCGAGGCCATGACCTTTCTTCCAGTAGGGGGATCCAGGACGAGATGAACTTGAGATTCGGGATAGAAAGTCTCGTCGCTGACCGAGTACCAGCCTTCGTGCTTGGACTGATAGATGTAACCTCTTTCATTCAACAGATGCCAGGCGTACTCGACAGCTTCCTTGTGTGCAGGGTCGGTAGTCCGGATAAAGTGTTCGTTGCTGAGTTCAGCCCTCGCGGCCAGATTCTTGAAGACATCGGCGCCCTTGTCGCAGAAAGGCTTGGGGTCGCTTCCGGCTTTTGCTGAGGCCTGCTGGATCTTCATGCCGTGTTCGTCGGTGCCGGTCAAGAGAACAGCCTTCCTCCCCTTTAGCACCTGCCATCTCTTCAGGACGTCGGCGAGGACCATGGTATACAAGTGACCGGCATGGGGGGCGGCATTGACGTAGAAGATGGGAGTGGTGACATAGTACGGTTTGGAATCATGTGTTGTTCGAGTCGTGGTCGTGGAGTCATGTGTCGTAGAAGGCGTGGTCAGGCAGCGTGCGCGTACAAGACGAGGCACACATGTTGACCGTAGCGGATGTGGTCGCCAGGAGCGTGAGCACAAAGAACGTGTCAGTGGAGTCATTGAGAGAATGCGCCGGTCGAACAATAGGCAGTCGCCAACATTTGTCCAAGCTGGTCCAAGCTTCCATTCCTCGTTTGCATGTGACAGTCACAATATTTTGTTCTCAAAGTACCTTGACTACCACACAACCACCTCCACCACACATCATGGCTGCCGCACTCGGAGAGGACACGCTTACTCGCGTCTCGGCCAACGGTATGCTCTCTTTCTATCTGCGCGACTCGACATGACCTCTCTAACACCATCACAGCTGCCGAGACCTTCACCGACGCATACTATGTCGCCCTGACCAGCGCTCGCGGCTCCCTCGCCGACTATTACGTCCCCAAGACCGTCCTCCCAACCGGAAAACTGCTGCCTCAAATCTCCTACAACGGCACCGTCATCTCCGACCCCGACGACTTCTCCACCACCTACACGACCCAGATGCCCTACACCTTCTTCGAGGTCCAGTCCATCAACGCACACGTCCTCAACCAGGCACTCGCCCCTCTGGACAAGACGGCAAAGCCCAAAGAGCAAGAGGCCAACATGAGCATCCTTGTCCACGTCAGCGGTTACGTACGGCTGGTCGAGCGCAAGGAGGGTCCAATGCGCGCCTTTTCAGACTCGCTCGTCCTGGTCCCCAACAAGGAGGAAGCCGGCGCAAAGGGCAAAGCAAAGACCGGCGAAGGCAAGAGCTGGCTCATCCAGAACCAAAACTTCAGATTCGTCGTTTGAAGACCACCCGCTCTTCTCTCCGCGACACAACATTTTACACATCAACAGTTCACAAACCAACATTCACCAGCCACATCAACAAATCCACCCGGAAGCCATCGGGAATTTTCTCAATACACTTTATGGGGTATTTGAGATGATCTCAATACTCCTTCTGTCTACGAAAGCATATCGGATTCTCTGGCCGCTGTAATCGTCGCCATCGCAAGCCACTTCCATCAGCCAAAGCTTAAAACGCGTTATACGGAATATTGTTCTCCACGCCGCGAGACTTTGGAGAACACGAGAGGATCGGGCCATTGCAGAAACCTTCGTCCTATAGCTTACGCGGCTGCGCGCTGGGGGGACAAAGGGTAAATTCTGCTGTACAGAAAGAGGGCAAATGTGGCTGGTGATTGGAATTCAGCAGATAGAGAGTCATAACAAGGTTGATTGCTCTTCTATGCCTGTTCAAAGCAACCTTCGGGTAGTTGATTCTACGTCCCGTCTATTCTCTTACATCACGACTGTTCCCAAAGAGCCCAATATCTCCCTTTACGATTGCAAAGTTCTTCATGTCGGCCCTTCTCAACAATCCTACCCTCATGCAACACCAATATCTGATCTGCATCGGCAATAGTGCTCAACCGATGAGCAACAACGACAACAGTCCTGCCCTGCTTTAGTTTTTCCAGCGCAGTCTTGATCTTGGCCTCTGTCACCGTGTCGACGGCACTGGTCGCTTCGTCCAACAGTACAATCGGTGTGTTCCTCAGTAATGCTCTGGCGATGGCTAGTCTCTGTGCTTCGCCGCCCGAAAGCTTGACACCGCGCTCGCCGACTTGAGTGTTGTAGCCCTCTGCATGCCGAATAATAGTATCGTGGATGGCAGCCGCACGACAAGCGTCAAAGACTTCTTGATCGGTCGCTGAGCTGCGCGCATACCGTACATTTTCCATGATCGAGGCGTTGAAGAACATTGGTGTTTGGGGAACCACGCTGATGGCATTGCGCAGCGAGCTCTGCGTCACGTCTGCTATCTTCTGGCCGGATATCGTGATTGCACCGCTTGTGATGTCGTGTAAGCGCAGCAGAAGTTTTAGGATGGACGATTTGCCGGCGCCGGTTTGGCCGACGAGTGCAATGGTTTGACCGGGCGATGCTGTAAAGGAAATGTCGCGGAGAGCGTAGTGGGTTTCGTCGTACATGAAGGATACATTCTGAAAGCTAACCACGCCGTCGCGGATAGCGAGTGGATATGCTTCGGGTGCATCCACAACCGAGGGCTTGGTCTTTAACAACAGCAAAAGCCGTTCTGCGTCTACGAAATCGTTGGCCAACCACTGAAAGTGATGGATCAGATATTGGAGTGGGTAAACAATGGCATCCCAATATGTCAGGAAAAACACAAAGTCTCCAGGTGGTGTCTTGCCAGCCGCAACGCGCTGCAGAATTATATAGGCCAGGGCAAACCAAGTCGCAGGAACCAAGAGGTTGACCATGGCTTGAAGAAGTGCCTGCTTCCTCTCAAACCTCGACATGGTCGCAGAGTGTGCAGAAACCGCATCTGCGAGATTTGCGGCCTCCCACTTGAATTGGTTAAAGTAGGCTACTGTCTGCCATCCTTGGATGGCCTGATGTATCTTGCGGATCTGATGTCGTTCTGCCCTAGCCATGTCTCTTCGGTTGCCAGCCACAAGTTTTGTCGAAAAGCCTTGAGCAATCAGGTATGCGATGCACGCACCTAGCATAATGAATGCCACGGCAGGATTGAACTTGCGGTAGAAGATTGCACAGGCAACGACGATGTCCACTAGCGGAGGGGCAATGTCAAAGATGACTGTTTGGAGCACCATCCCTATCGATTCACCTTGCTCGACGGCTTTCATGACCTCGGCCGAGTCTTGGGTCGAATGGAAGTCAATTGATTGAGCCATGACATGGTTAAAGGCCGCGTTGGTGACAGCCCTGTATGAGAACTGCTTGATGGGGATCTTGGATAGCTCTTGGATGAGCAAAAGGCCTGACTCGCAGTTCGCAACATCCAGCGCAAGGAAAATAAAGAGTTCTCGGATTGGCATGACACCAGATGTGATCTTGTCGGCAATGATTCCAAGAGTGTATGGTATTGCAGCTTGAACCACTCGTTCCAGGGAAAACGTGACGATACAGAGGAGTAGACATAGTTGTATCTTGAAGTCTTTCCGAGGGACCACAAAAGGAATGAAGATTGTGAAGTCTAGAAGATAGCCAAGCCAGCCATTAGTTTCGCTCAGTCTTTTGGCACGCGCATCCTTGACATCTTGATCATCGTCGCTCTCGTCGTCGCTGATATCGTCCTGAGCTTTGGTGTAGTCGTCTTTGCGAGTAGGAGGTATTGCTGATTCCAGTAGGGGATCAAGGTCTTCCGAGCCTTGGCCAGGCGATCTCCATGATTGAGGCAACATTGCAGATAGTATAAGAACGGAAGACGCATCGCTGGTTCATTATATGTATCTTGCTGCTAGCCAGCTAAAATCCGGTGTCTCAATGTAGCTACCTCGAGCATCGGTGTCCGCGGGTTGTCGTTGTAGATTACAGTTGACGCTAGAGTCAACTTCGACAACTCGAATTTACTCTACAAGAAAGAGTCATGGGCTTCGATGACTAGTATCGATGGTCTATCATGAGATAACAACAACAATATGATGCTCTTATCCTCACATAACTATAAGGCATCAAGTCTACTATGCACAAACCTCGGTGTTCGAGAAGTACGTCGTTGGAGAACATTGTCAACGGAGACCATTGAACACGAACCACCAGTAAGTTGCATCTTCAGTCATGCATAGAAACTCCGACTTGCAATTGCACAGCAACGACATCTACACTGACTACACATGCGATGCTAGTTAGTCTTGCCAGGCCTGGTTCAAGATGGGACGTCGTCAAGAACTTCGTGAGCTCGGCTTATGGGCTTCTAGAAGCCTGCCAAACCATGTCGCTGATTTAAGATCATCTTTCTCATCGAGATGACTAGAAGACTATGCAATACAAAGACATGTAATATCATGCTCAGTTGAAACCCAGACGAGATGGTCCGAGTAGTAGAGCATGTTCGACCCGACCACTTCATATGTATTTGAGAAGCACCATGCAGGAACGTCTCGACGTGGAATATTATGGATGGTGGTCTTTGTCCCCAGGGCCGTCTAAAACACACTGAGCCGTACTGGTCCGCCATGAAAATTGATGGAACCAGGCGCCACAATGATTATTGACTGAGCGTTACCTGCCACAATCTCGTGATCTGTTCCAATGATCGAAGCGCTCGGCGTCATAATGGTGGATTGGTGCCTCGATAGTCATGGCCAGAAAGCTGCCGATTACCCACGAGCTCGCTCTCGCCACGAGGGAAGAACAACAGAGTGATCATGTCCAGATCGATCAGAGACGTTAAAAGGTGAACAACTAATGACACTCCTCACGTGCAAGGGGCCTGTTTAAGCAGTGGCCGGCAGCCACTCCGTCGCACTTGTGACGTCTGCTGAGGCTGAAAACCAAGATTGTTGGCATGCTTGTCTTGTGTGCTGTGGAGGGTCCCTCGTGCTGTGGAGTTGTGGGGTCTTTATGCCTACTTTTTCGAAAAGAGATTGATCATCCGGAAGAGGTATACCATAGTTCAAGGACGCTTGAGAAGGTCAGCATCATCACTAGCAACATCTATTGTCTTGGTTAGTAACATGCACGACTCTGCCACTTGCTTGTTTGTACTGCCGCTTAGAAGATGCAACTCGATCTAACGTGAAGTGCTGACAAGGCTGAAGGCCAGAGATCAAGATCAAGGCACTGCACGATATAGAGCAAAGACGCCACAAGTCATCATGGTGACGCATCGGTGTCGGATTGGTCGTGATACAGCATGTAGCGACCGGGGCAGAAGAATGATTCCGGCAATGGGAGAAGCTTTGTTTGCTGCAGGGCGAGCATCGATCGGTTGGAAATACTTGCCTGCATCTCGTGCGAGGAAAGCATAGGCCGTGGTGCCGATGATCTCTCCAGAAGATCTACAGAGGTGGCGGCGACGTAGATGAAAAAGAAGCAGGCGCAGACATGAGCGCCTCGATGAGGAGGTTGGGGTTTGTAAGAAGCGACGATTCTCTCTGATCAGGCATACCATGGTCGATGGAGCATTGGCAAGAAGAGCAGCATTAGTCAGTTGACAGGAGAACAAACCGTGCTCCTTGTCGCTGATCGGCCAAACGTATCAGAATCTGAGCAAGATGTGCTCTCGGACAAGCACCCAAGACTTGCACAGCCACAGTCTCCGCTTTTTGGGACGAGCAGAAGGCATGAACAGCGGCTGGCATCGGCAAGCGAAAAGCCACGGACATGGTTTGGAACGAGCGTGAGCAGAAGGGGTCGGAGAATTGCAAGAGAACCGACGGGTCGCTTGCAGAGTTTTGAGGCTCCAGCATGCGCGAGTAACTTCTGTAACTACGAGTCTGCCCGCGCGAGAGCGACGGACGTTGGGTCAGCCTCGAGAGCGTCAGGTCTAGATGCCAACAAGTTATGGCAGGTGTTCCGTAAAGCGAACGGTAGTCCCATAAAGCCAGTTTGCTGCGAGCGAGGGAGGTTCAACTTGTCAAGATCTGCGCCGCGGTTGCCTCTGCGTCATGGGGGAGCTTGATCAGGGCTGTCTTGAACCTTAGCTGCCTTCCAAGGTCTGTACAGCCTCCAGCTTTTGGGAATTTCTGTTTGCCTCTGCAGTCGTCAGCAAATAATACATACATCGGCGTCGCGTTCTGTTCGCGGCATGGACATTGAGCTCGTCACAAGCACCCACGCCTCTACTACGATTTCGCCTCTTCTGCCACAGCAAGGCGTCTCACTCTGACGTACCGCCCAAGCAGCCACAACGACCTACAGCACGCTGCACCAGCAGCACAGCAGCAACGGCTCCGCGCCCATCTTTAGTAGCTGCGCCATCGCGCCGGGCCATCGCGCTGTCCGAGCATCCTTGATCGGTCCTCAGTTCTCGACTGACAGCACCAGTATTCTTGCTCCATCCTCTCTTCCTAATTCACGGTGCAAGCAACGCTGTCGCTCTCTACCCACGCCACTTTGTCGCGTCGTCAACATCGCTCTGGCTCGTGTCAACGTCGCCGGCGTCTGCCCGCAACACAGTATTTACGCCACAGTCTTGGATCTGATGGACGCTTGATATTCGCGACTGTTTCTAACCCTGCTTGTCCCACAATTCTCGACAAAGATTCGTGAATGCGCTTTTTGATCTGGCGCGCAACATCTCACTCCACCGTGGACCCTCTATAGGTTCGCATAATACAACGACCTTAAACACATAGCGTATGTGGGTCTCTTTCTTTTCCTTTTTTTCTTTCTTTTTTCTTCGTTGTCAGAATGCTCGCGAACGGTGGCTGACGTGCGCATAGCTGACTCCCAATACCCTTGCGGCGGGTCAAATGTATGTTTCCCTCGATGGCCACACGAGTTAGATCAGACAGCCCCCAGGTCGAACCTTTCCCTCCCCTCGAAGCACCACACACGCCCACCTCAGCCCCTCAAGCCGCCTTTGGCAGTTCGAAAGAACCACGACACCTGCTCAAGCCTCACGCGCCAGAGTATACTGTTGTTTCGCCAAAGTCCCCGGCACGGTACTCGCCCAGACCTCTTACGGGCGCCGCTGCTCAGGCTGATGCTAGAAGATTGCAACAACAGCAAACAACCCACGAATCCAGTCAGACGACCCCAAACCCTGCCGCCACTGCTCTGCATGCCCTGATGAGTGGCCCTCCGGTATCCAAGGCCTCGGATCTCGCTCCTATAAATCACTCTCCAGCCAGCCAGATGCGCAAACCAAGCACACACCTCACCGTGCCTGTCACAACGACTGCCGAGGCTTCTCAGCCTAGTCCTATAAGCCTCAGAAGTTTCGGAGACTCGGATGTCGTTTCACCCAATGGCGCAATGACGGCAACTGCTCATGACCATACTCGCGACTCTCAACTGGTCGCCGAGCCGGGAGAAATGTCCAGCATGGACTATCCCGAGCCAACACGTGGATACAATCCGCCCACGAACGCTCATCCTTCGCACAAATCATTCACATACCCTGGTCCGGCATCGGTAGCAGCAGAGGCGGCCTCAGAAGGTCAGTCGAGAGCCTCTCCATCGACCAAACGGCACAAGTGCCCGTATTGTGCGACTGACTTTACACGTCACCACAACCTCAAAAGTCATTTGCTTACGCACAGCCAAGAAAAACCATATGTTTGCCAAACTTGCCAATCACGCTTCAGAAGGCTACACGATCTCAAGCGCCATACCAAGTTGCACACAGGCGAGAGACCACATATTTGCGACAAATGTGGTAGGCGCTTCGCGCGTGGTGATGCTCTTGCAAGACACAACAAAGGTCCTGGAGGTTGCGCTGGCCGCCGCTCCAGTTTTGGAGGAGATGACGATAGCAGGATGGGTGACGAGGGTATGGAAGGCATGGAATATGCCGATCACGGCGACAATGGCCACGACATGGATGATGAAGACGACGACTCGCGTAGAGAAAGCGAGCCGAGTCGCAAGCGTGCTCACATTGAAGACTCGCATGATTCCAACAGGTCCATCTACCGCCAACACTCGAGCACTTACCCACCACCTCTGGCTAGTCGCACGCACAGAGGCAACATGGGTCCTCCAAATCATCACATCCTACCATCGTCCAGCTCTGTAACATCACCTGGCGAAATCTCCAACGTCAACTCAACAAGCAGCGTGGGAATGAATCCATACGGACCACCTACAGTTGTGCTTGGCGAAGGGGGTATTTCCCATTCGCCCAAGCCGCTATCTCCCAATCAACAAGATCAACATCGCCTTAGCATCGCTGAAGCCACCAGCGCCATGCGTAACAGATCGCCTAGCCTTACACAAATCCAACAAGCGCACAACGCTCGAGGTGGACAGGCTACACCACCTGCTCCTCATCAGATGTCACAACACAACCAGCTACCTTCACTAGCAGGTCTTGCTTCCGGTCATTCGATGAGGTTGCCTATCCAATCCACAACACACAATTCCATGCACAACAGCATGCCTTCTGGACCCATACATGGCTCGAACCCAGGGAGCTTATCGAGCCACGGACACAGCTCCGGTGGCAGCATGCGGGAAATTATTGGTGACAACATCAACGATGTCTGGAACTATGTCAGAAATCTGGAGCAACGATTCTCTCGCATGCAAGACGAATACGAATTGCGCATATCACGTCTTCAGGAAGACTTGATAGCCATAAAGGGACATCTTAGCTTCCAACAGCCACGTTGAAAAGCAACACCTTCAGCTACGACCAATGACGGACAACACGTCGCCTAACGAACCTGAGCTGAGATTGCTTGACAAAGTCAACATCTACCCCAGCATGTTTGCAGCTTTTCTTTCTTTCTATTTTCTTCTTATACCCGAACACATCTCTTGGATGTGATGTTCTTCCTGTAGTACATGGTGGAGCGGGCGTCCCTTTGAGACCAGAGCATCGGCGTTGGCGGGCATGTAGCATGGTCGCTGCCGGATCCTTGTTCGTGAGATACGAAGCTGCTCGATTGTTCGAATTCTCCAAAAGCGTAAGAGTATTCATCACTTCTTTGCTTCCGTTCGCTTGTTTTCCTCATCTCGGTACGGCTTGTCTTTGACCATAGAGCTTTTTAGCATGAGTAACGCAAAATGACATTTTTGGTCACGAATCAAGCTGTCCTCATGCGAAACAATTAATTCCTACCTTTTGCATTCCGCGTGGGTACAAACAGCACCGTCAACAACATTCCATAAGAGTCCCCGAGCGAACAGGCTAAAGACGCAAACAACTGGAAAAGTATCTCTCTCACGTACCTTCCACTATCGACAATACTAAGACCCGCGAGCGTTCAGCCTCTACAAATCTACGCTTTCGGGACGAAAATGGGCCTTTTCAACAGAAAAAAGGTCGACGGTGACCTTGACGTAGATGCGCCGGGCAACGACAGCGCGACATCAACCACAACAAATGGCAGGACAGGAATCAGCAGGTTTGGCAGAAGCCGCAAAGCTGCTGGTGCGCCATCGTCTCGCTCTACCGCTGCTGGATTGGGCTCTCTGAAGGCAATACGCTTTCTGCAGCTGCTATTGGCGATTTTGATCCTGGGACTTGTTACCTATGCTGTCAATGTATTCTCTGCTACGTTCGTGAGTAGATTCTTGAGCCGGCATTTGAAAGACCGCTTGACTGACACGGCATTGAAGTTGCAATCTGCATACATACCAGCACTGGTGGCCGCTGTCCTCACCGTCCTGGCTACGATTCCATTGGCTTTCTTGCCGCGGTTGCCTGGTCTGTTTGCACATCCGCTCTCTGCTGCACTGGTCGACTTGTTCTTTGCGCTGTTCTGGCTGGCCATCATGGCTGAGCTTGCTGCGTATTCCGACGTAGCTGCCCCAAGGGATTTCACATACTACACAGGCGGCCTCGGTCAGCAGACAGACGGCAATGCTGCGTACGATGCCTACAGTGGCACGATAAACCGACTCAAGACGGCATGGGCATGTGGAGCTGCGGCTGCTGCATTTGCCGGGCTAGAGTTGTGAGTTACAAGAACCATGTGCTGTCTGAACGTGACTAATGTGCAATAGTGTCTTGTTCCTTGTCAGTGCACTGCTGCCTCTACGTGGTCGGTTTGTTGGGCCCGTGACGGGCACTGACAGCGCTGGCGTGCCTACTAATCATCACGGCTCTGCTCTACACAATGACACTGAACCACCGTTCGAGATGCAGACGAGGAATGCTGGTCACACTGGACCGGCAAGCCCGACGAGTCCAGCTACTGTGCATGGTGTAAACAGTACAGGTGGAGTCCTCGGCAGCGGTAACACGAACACGTTTGGCACAGCCAACAGCAATACATTTGTGTCTGATCCCTCGGGGCAGCATGAGAGTGCTTTCGGAGTTGGAGACAGAGCGAACATGATCTGATTGGGAGCATGGTTAGATATTGACAGTCAGCAGTTGGCGAGGAAACTACTGCGGGGTGAGGTCAAGCTGCCAGGCACAGATGGAGGTTATGCAGGAGCTGGTGCAGATTGTGCAAAAAGTGGGCTGAGGAGGAGCACATGTGTGGGGAGGGCCAGAAAGGAGATTAAGGTTATTGCAATGCGCGTGCTCCCATTCGTCGAGGGCCAAGTTCCAAACAATAAAGTAGTCCAACTCCTTTGTCTTGATACCATCAATGTTGGTGGACTATGAACAATGACAGTCGCCAACGGAAGCCATGAAATGCGCAATGGCGCAAAGAATTCGGTAACAATGGCCAACGGCAGCCCTGACGGACGCAATGGCGTGCACTCGTCCAGCAGCGACGAAGACGACTCAAGCCGACGCAGCAGCGATCCTCGTCCAGCATACAAGCGCAAGATGTCGACGCCATTGGCTCCTCCCTTCATGGTCTCGGCTCCTGGAAAGGTCATTGTCTACGGCGAACATGCCGTCGTCCATGGAAAGGTAGTACTCCTGCCATTCTCGCTACGACTGCATGCATGTTGCTAACCCCTGGACAGGCTGCTATGGCTGCTGCCATCTCGCTCCGGTCCTACATGCTCGTCACTACCCTCTCCAAGTCGCGCCGTACCATTACTCTGCGCTTCCGCGACATCGACCTCGACCACACCTGGGACATTGACTCTCTCCCATGGGATGCCTTCTCCCACCCCGATCGCAAGAAGCGCTACTACGATCTCGTCACCGAACTCGATCCCGTCCTTGTTGACGCCATGAAACCTCACATACTCAATGTCTCTCCTCACATTCCACTTAACGAGCAAAAGATACACCAGGCCGCAGCATCGTCCTTCCTCTACCTCTTCCTTTCTCTCGGCAACAAGTCTTCGCCTGCCACCATTTACACTTTACGTTCTACGATACCCATTGGCGCCGGTCTCGGTTCCAGCGCCAGCATTTCTGTTTGCATAGCTACTTCCCTTTTAATCCAGGCTCGTGCTCTTTCTGGCCCGCACCCTGACCAGATGCCCGAAGAGGCAGAGAAACAAATAGAGAGGATCAACCAATGGTCCTTTGTGGGTGAGATGCTGATTCACGGCAACCCTTCAGGAGTGGATAATACAGTTGCTTCGGGCGGTAAAGCTGTCTTGTTCAAACGCGCAGACTATGCAAAGCCCCCGCTAGTACTGCCTCTGCGAAACTTCCCAGAACTACCGCTTCTTCTGGTGGACACGAGGCAACCAAAGAGCACTGCTGCAGAGGTCGCAAAGGTAGCTCGATTGAAGAAGACACAACCCAAGATCGCCAACCATATTCTGGATGCTATAGACAATGTCACCGAGTCGGCGCACGCCTTGATCACCAGCCCGAACTTTGATCCCAAGGACCCTTCAGCACTTACTCAACTTGGCGAGCTGGTATCTATCAACCATGGTCTACTGGTCAGTCTAGGAGTTTCACACCCCAAGCTCGAACGTCTACGTGAACTCGTAGATACGGCGGGAGCTGGATGGACTAAGCTCACGGGTGCAGGCGGCGGCGGCTGCGCCTTTACTTTGCTCAAGCCAGATCTACCTGCAGTCGGCGAAGAAATGCCTGTAGCAGAAACAGTAAATTCACAAACAGAGATGCTAGCACGGCTGGAGAAGGAATTCAAGAAGGAGGGTTTCGAGAAGTACGAGACAACACTTGGAGGCGACGGTGTTGGTGTACTGTGGCCTGCTGTGCTCGACAATGGCAGCGACGAACTTGGAGGCGAAGAGATTGATCAAGACAAGTTTGAAGCCGTCGAGGGCCGTGAAGGAGTCGAGAAGCTGGTCGGAGTCACAGGTGGAGTTCATGGGGGTGTACGAGAAGGCTGGAAATTCTGGAGGATATGATTGGACCCAGAGGACTTTTGTACAACAGAATTATGGTGTTTCAGTGCCAGGCAAATTCCTCGCGAACATAGAGTCTCCTCGCGCAGCAAAAGAGAGTGTTCCAAACAAGGGCCGGACAGGGTGGGCGTTCGCGACTTGATATTGTTCTTGCATGCTGCATGCGGCCTTGGCGTTTCCCCGTTGCTAAACAATGACGCTTCTGAATGTTGGTTCAAGCCATTAAACAATCCTACACCTTTTCTCGACACTCGCCAGCGACAACTTCTACAAAGAAGCCACAGGAACCATGGGCAAATACTCAGACGACTCGACCTGGGACGACATCGTGCCGCTGCCCCAAGATGACGGCGGCCCCAACCCTCTCGCCGCAATCGCATACACAGACGAGTATGCCGAAGCAATGTCGTACCTCCGCGCCGTCATGGCCAAGAACGAAATGAGCGAGAGAGCTCTCAGCCTGACCGAGGACATAATCGACATGAACGCCGCCCACTACACCGTCTGGTGCGTCCACCTTTCCCCATCTCTTTACCTCCCAACTCTCCTGTGCAGCTGACTCGCTAACACTCCTCCAGGCTATACCGCTCCGAGATCCTCAAAGCCCTCAACGCCGACCTCGCCAAAGAGCTAGAATGGCTCAACGAAACCGCCCTCGCCCACCAAAAGAACTACCAGATCTGGCACCATCGCCAACTCGTCGTGGACCGTCTGGATTCCTGCAAGGGCGAGGCAGACTTCATCTCGCAAATGTTCGAGCTGGATTCGAAAAACTATCACGTGTGGAGCTACAGACAATGGCTGGTGCGCAGATTCGAGCTCTGGGATGAGGGAGAGCTGGAGGCGACGGAAAAGTTGATTGAGGAGGATGTGAGGAACAATTCTGCTTGGAACCATCGCTTCTTTCTTGTTTCTGGGAGTAACCCGCCAAAGACTGCGGAAAAAAGTGTGGTGGATAGAGAGATCAAGTAAGTTTTGGCTGTTCATCCGTTTGGCAATCTTAGTCGCCAAAAGCTAATGCACAACACAGGTTTGCTCAAGATGCCATCCGCAAAGCACCGCAGAACCAGTCGCCTTGGAACTATCTCAGAGGCATCATCACCGCGGCCAAAATGCCATTGTCTTCACAACTGGACTTTGTCAATGAGTTTGCGACTGTAGACTCGGAGCATGAGGATGCCGTCAAGTCTAGCCATGCCCTTGATATACTTGCTGAAATCTATGCTGCCGAGAAGGGGCAGAGCGGCAAAGCTGTCAGGGCTTATGACTTGTTGGCTTCCAAGTATGATCCCATCAGAGCCAATTACTGGGCATATCTCAAGGATCAGTTGAGCGAGGGCCAAGCGGCTGCTTAGGATGTCAGGGATGTGGTATGGCCGACGAAAAGATTTGTTTCTCAGGGAACTTTTGGCATAGGTAGCGGATTTGCTCTTTCTCAATTCATGATACCCGGCAGGGCGTTTTGTTCATCTTGAGTCTTGGGTCTATTGTATTCTCTCCATGACTTGAGGCTTGTCCTTGTACAGTGCTAACCATTGACAACTGAGCTTGATTCTACTGGCTCAATTCCGCATCAACATGCGCCGAGTCCTTTTTGTACTGCGAAACCATGTCAATGTTGACATTGCTGCCACCACACACGATGATGACAAGCTTGTCGTCCCGGGACACTGGTCTCTGCAAAGCCCTCTCCAAGCGGTCTCCATAGCACAGAGCCACCGTAACGCCACAACTCAACTCGACCAACAACCTCTCTTCCTCTGCCAATCGCCAGGTACCCATCATGGCTTCCTCGTCACTCAACACCAGAGTTTTGATTTGCTCACTGTTCTGCATGGCCAACTCGAATGTCCTTGCCGACACCTTTTTGGCGCCTAGACAGGTTGCTTGGGATGTTATTGCCGGCAACGTGATGTGGGAGCCCTGGCGCACGCTTTCGGCCAACGAGTCTGTGCCTTTGGTCTCCACGGCGAGGATCTTGGTGTTGTGCCAGAAGTGACGGGAAACTCCCTCCATGACGCCGTTGAAGAGGCCTCCGCCGCCTACACTGCAAGCCAGTACATCTGGCGCTGCATCATCTTCGCCAGTCAATTGCGAGAGTTGCACGCTAACCTCGTCAATCAACGAAGAATGGCCTTTCCAGATCTCAGGGTGATCAAAGGGAGGCACATAGACGCAATCCTTTCCTTGGTCTGCCGCAGTCTTGATGATTTGGTTGCGGAGGTAGTCGTCGGCTTCTTGCCAGCTCGCGCCGTGCTGCAGGACCTCTGTGGCCCCTGCCGCCCGCATCTTTTCTTGCATCATGGGTTTTGTGGTCAGGGGGACTACTACTGTGCAGGGTTTTCCTAGCTTTACTGCGCTGTGGACGGCAGCTAGACCGGCGTTTCCTCCTGACGACGAAAAGAAGTGGATGGTAGATGGGTTTGGGGAGGCAGAGAGGGCGCTTTGCATGAGGTGGCCTATCCCTCGTGCTTTGAATGAGCCCGAGAGTTGTAGGTTTTCGAGTTTGAGGAATACTCTGCTGTTTGGTTCTTTTGTATTAGGTTTGGAGTTTCGGTGGTGTGTGATGGGTGTTGGAACACTAACCATCCTGCTGCTTTTGAGAGCGCGGTTGATTCAATGAGGGGCGTCTCTACCCAAGGATTCTTTGTTCTTGAAGGAGCCATGCTTTTTGGTGGTCGACAGACTCAATGTGTCTTGTATGGCAATTGGAGTGTTTGATGGTTGAGACAGAGGACAGCAGATGTCGTCAAAAAGCCTCGGCTAAATGGATGCTTGTCATTGTCAAAAGAAGGGCGTACGAAGTCTGGCTTGATAGAACAGACTGGTCAAAGATAGAATGCAAATGATACCCATCTGTTTCTCGTGGAAGGAGTCCTTATACATATACATACGGGTGCTCTTCTTAGATGCAATCGTCAAAATGTCAAGAGCCGATCACAGGCAATGCATCTCAGGGTCCTTGTCGGAGGTTGGCCGACAGAGAGTTTAATGTCATGAGCCAATACCTCTTGGACCATGGAAATACTGCATGATAGCCATCTCATCCCTTCATTCTGATGGAACAGCCTGCGAGTTGTCAAGGTGCATCGACAAGAGGAGGACTGCCTGACTTCGTGTCCGTAGAATGTTCGATGGTTGGGAAAGGCGTCATAGGCTCGAGCGTACGACTGGCGCGGCCCCAGGCCCCGTTTCAGGACGTTTCTACCCCTCCACAAGTCGTTGCTACAACAAACTCTCCTTTGTTTCGTCTCTCCTTGATATCCAGATCACGCACACTGTATCGACCGACACAATGGCCGCCTCATCGACCTGCATCCCGCGATTTCTTCTGCCCAGGCTGTCATGGTCCCTTCAGGCCCCTGCTCCGTTTCATGCCGCCGCCCGCATCCACGCCCCAACGCTACCGTCAGCCTCGATGAACTACACCACACGAGCACTTTCAAGAGCACAGAAATTTCCTATTGCCGGTCGCATCGCATTTGGACGTACTGCAGTGCAGCCCAGGAGACCTTTCTCGGCCACCACCCAGCGCAACAGAGACCACCACTTTGACACACTCAAGTTTGTGCAGAGGCTGAAAGATGAGGGCTTCACCGAGGAGCAGGCAGTGGCTATGATGAAGGTCCTGAGTGATGTCGTCGAAGAGAGGTACATGACAGTTCAACATCACTGCAATGAAGCCAAGCTGAACAGGCATCCTATCACAGTATCCAAAACCTCACGCGGACAATGGTGCTTCGCGAAGACCAAGAAAAGGCCACATACACGCAAAAGGTCGACTTTGCCAAACTTCGCTCCGAACTGCTTTCAGCCGACTCGACCGAATCGTCACTGACGCGTGCCTCGCACGAGCGTCTGACCAACGACCTGGCCAAACTCAACTCGAGGCTCCGTGACGAAGTCCAGCGTACACAAGCATCAGTGAGGTTGGACCTCAACCTGGAAAAGGGAAGGATCAGAGAAGAGGCAAACTCGCAGGATCTCAAGATCAAGGAAACCGAGACGAGGATTGAGCAGGAAGCGGCAGCACTAAGGGAACGGCTTGAACAGGTCAAGTTCTCGACGCTGCAATGGTTGATGTACGTTTCATCTCCGAACGGACCGACGGCAAATGGAGGCTTTGCTAACATGGGGATTCTAGGGGTGTGACGACGGGTACTGCCGCCATTATTCTCGGTGTGTGGCGCTTGCTCATGTAGCGGCATTAGGACTCTTGGTAGAGAGTGAGAAGTCGTTCTCTGTGGTTTCGTTTGTTGTTGATGGGGACATATACTTTCCTGGTTTGATAGTTGCTTTTTCCTTTGTCATGGTCAAAGAGGGACAGGGGGCGTTTGGGAGAGATATGGCTTGGAAAGATGGCAGGGAAATTGAGGGCATTTGAATAGACCGTCATGGTCGCTCTCGAGATTATCAGATACCCTTTCTCAGAGTAGCATGATGTAGGCAGGGGCCAGAAATAGACAACCCTTCAGTCAAGGATCTCGCGTTAAGGACAAGTTTGCGTGTTTATTCTCGGTGAGTCCTTTGTAATTTTAACGGTGACGAGGGGTTCTACGCTCAGGGCAGGTTTGCTAGTCGCGACATGTCGCTAGCTCAGGGTCGCGACGATGCTGCTGGGTCACGTGCATCGGAGCAGTGCGATGGTGGTGGCCGCGCTGGACTTCTAAACAAGCAGCTTCAACCTTTCTCACAGACACACCCTCCGCCGCCCAACTCCTCACCGCCTCAATCCAACCTCCATCCACTCCCATCCCACACACACTCTACAATGGCCACCGAAGTAAGTCGCGTGTTCTGTTGCGTATGCCGTCCAGCTGCGCAGCCTCAACAAAACCGCTCGACCCCCTCACTCGTCCCCGCGACCCGATGCGTCTACTGATAGACAGATCGCTGACTTTTTTCCACCCTGCAGCGTGAAAGGTATCCAACGACTCCACCGAAGCAACTACGACCCTATAGCCATCTAACACCCACGCAGCAAGACCTTCCTCGCCAGACTGTGCGAGCAGGCTGAGCGTTACGATGGTACGTTGGTTTGGAACATGCACACACCGCGTGTTTGAATGCTAACCATGTTTATAGAGATGGTTACCTACATGAAGGTTCGCAGCTGCATCACCAGTACAACGATCTCTACCTTGCTAACCACCAATTCGCCATAACAGGAAGTCGCCAAGGTAATTCCAGCCCAATTCAGACCACGCCCTCAACCACTAACAACAGCCAGATCGGTGGTGAACTCACCGTTGACGAGCGCAACCTCCTCTCTGTCGCCTACAAGAACGTCGTCGGTACCAGACGTGCCTCGTGGCGCATCATCTCCTCGATCGAGCAGAAGGAGGAGCAAAAGGGTTCCGACAAGCACGTTACCATCATTCGCGACTACCGCCAGAAGATCGAGACCGAGCTCGAGAAGGTCTGCCAGGATGTCCTTGACGTCCTTGACGACTCCCTGATCCCCAAGGCCGAGTCTGGCGAGAGCAAAGTCTTCTACCACAAGATGTGTGTTTACATTACATCATTGATTTTGAGTCACTTTTCTAACAAGCACCCAGGAAGGGTGACTACCACCGCTACCTCGCCGAGTTCGCCTCTGGCGACAAGCGCAAGACTGCCGCCACTGCTGCCCACGAGGCCTACAAGGTATGTGGCCATCCGACCTTGTCGCTGCACGAAACCCTCGCTGACCAAACCTTTTCAGAGCGCTACCGACGTCGCCCAGACTGAGCTCACCCCTACTCACCCCATCCGCCTCGGTCTTGCCCTCAACTTCTCCGTCTTCTACTACGAGATCCTCAACTCCCCCGACCGCGCATGCCACCTCGCCAAGCAGGCCTTTGACGACGCCATCGCCGAGCTCGACTCGCTCTCAGAGGAGTCTTACCGCGACAGCACCCTCATCATGCAGCTCCTCCGTGACAACCTCACCCTCTGGACCTCGTCCGACGGCAACGAGCCAGAGCCTGCTGCCGCCTCCGAGGCCCCCAAGGCCGAGGAGTCCAAGACCGCCGAGTCTGTCGAGGAGCCCAAGGCCGAGGCTTCGTAAAGAGACGACTCGAGTATCACGAAATCCACTTGACCATTTCACGTCTTTTTTCGCACAGACGCCCTCTGGCTTGGAGCGTGTCGTCTGGCCTGGAGCACTACTGAGCGTCGAAATGAATTGATTCCCCAAAATGCGTTGCAGCTTGACGAATACACTAGCCGATTTGACATTTTTTCTACCCATCCCTAAGCCCTCTACAAACCTCTCTTTTCATTTTGGCTCACTCAGTACTTGCGAAACAAACCTCGTGCTCCTTGCTTTGATGACCGCCGTCCCCTTTGACTGCGCTGAAATACCCCTTTTGGTTTTATTTTACTGTATTCCCTTTTCCGTCATTCCTTATACCTCATCTCGCTCACGAAGCGCCAAATCAACATTTCAAACAAAATCGATGACGCTTTTTGTGACGTTGATGTTTCTTTGTCCCAGCACAAGGTTGTTGTTGATTCTCGATAGGCCTGCGTCACCATCCGCTTTCGTTTCTTCTTGACTGCATGCGCTGACCCGTAGAGTTTGCTGACAGAGCATAGACTGACAGGACGAAACGAGCTTGAAATGATTCGTGGTTGGAAAATCGTTGTCCAGGCTGGAAAGGAGCACTTCACGCAACAGATCGCGCTCTACACCTTCCTCATTCAGGGACACAGAACAGCAAAATCGGCACTCACTGGAAGACATTTTTACCGCTCTCTATGTGCACAAGAACACGTCACTTGAAGGAGCAATCGAGAACAAAATTTGAATCATGACGAATAACATTATTCGAGAAAAAAAATTATAGCAGTATCAACCACAAACAAATTACTCACCTCACACACAAAACTCTCTGTATCTGAAGCAAAGAAGACTCTCTCTACTCGTCTACACCACATCTCAAAGGCCTAACAAACTTACCACCCAACCCATCACCCAACCCCATCTGCACATCCCTCACCCCATACATCTTGATCAAAAAATGCACGACTCGTTTATCAACCACATAGCCCGATTTCTTCCACCTGGCATTCAACCAATCGGTGAGTGCGTCGCTGGAGTTGGCCCAGTCGTATTTGTGCCACGAAGCGAGGATTTGGGCCGTGATGGGGGAAGGGGGACAAGTGAGGTATGCGGTGGATGAGGTTGAAGAGGTAGAGGAAGAGCAGCGGGAGAGGTAGGAAGAGCAGGAGGTTGAGGGGCGAGATGGGATGTTCAGGGTTAGGTCTGAGAAGTTGGGGAGGTGGAGACGGAGGTGAGAAGGCATTTCTTGTTGTTGTTTTTTTGGTTGGTTGGTTTGTTTGGGGAAGGGAGATGGTGACTTACTTACCAGAGAGTCTGAAGTTGTGTTTATGGATAGAAGGGGAGTCGATTGGAGACGTGGATTACTGGTCTTTTGTCGTTTACGATTTCGAGATTGATCTTCCAGGCCTGAGGAGAGTCAAAAGTCGTAAGACAAAGAATCCCAAGCTAACACAATCGACTATCCAGGATTTCAGAGTCTGGTGGTGGTGAGAAGAGAGGTCAGATTCGAAGGGAGAAGATGGTTGATATAGACAGAATGCTCAAAGAGTTGATCAACAAAGAAGTTCATTATCATGATGTTGACAATGAGGATTGGTTCTTTCTTCCTTTTGCAGAATTGAAATGCAAGAAAACATACAAAGAACCCTTTGACATCTTTGATAACTTTTGGTAAAGTGACGTTTTTCACAGAAGTCTGGTTGCCAATCGCTCTGGTCTGGTATTACCAAACCTCTCTTCCTTCCTTGAATTAACAGCAGTGTTCCACAGCCCAGCCTTTTCTTAGTCACGCTGCGAGGTGCCGACGATATAGAGGACCTATAAGCATGAAGAGCCTTCTAGGACATATGCCTGGACGTAACAAAAGTACCGACCACATTATACAAACCGAAGCGACGAGACACAACATGGTCAAATGGCTCACAAAAAACACAATAGGTATTCTCGTGGCTGAGTACAGGAAGGTTGGACACGATTGGTGCCACAATAACTTGTTGTTTTTTGAAAATATTTTTTTCCATCGTCTTTTAGATTGCAAAGAGAAAATGCGACCAAGAAAATGCGTGTAAAGATATTTAATAGTGGAGTTGTTTGGGCGTCGTTGCGGTGTTCAGACGCCGATGATCGAGGAACATCGAAAATAGAGGGGCATCGGCGGGCGCGCGCGGCATGTCACTGATGACCAAGGATCTCGGAGCAAACAGTATTAATGGAGAAGACTAGAGTAGGGAAAAGAGAAGAAGACGGCTCAAGCGGATCATCGATTTGAAAAGGGGACGGCGGAGAAACAGAGGGCATCACTGGTTGTAGGGTGGTGAGCTGGGAAGTGCAAGAAGGTCTGTCGGCAGCATGACGATGTGAGTGCACGGTACATGTGCTGGGGGGCGTTGAGGAGCGATTTTTGGCAACACCAAGCCTGAGGCTGGCTACGCACACACGGACCTTTGAGTCTTTTCTTACCTCTCTGTTTCCTCGCCGTCCCTCGTCCTTCCTGCAACTCACAAACAGCTCACCCAAATCACGCATCCCACGCGTCCGCTTCATCCTTCCACGCACACTGCGTCGTTGAATGAATCTGGGCGACTGAGGGATTTTCGTCTCCTCTTCTTGTGGCTTCATACAACGAACTCTACCGTCTGCTTTTTGGTCTGCACCAGACACCGCTCTTAGATTCGCCCGAGTCCCAGCTGCCGCATAGGACTATCTCTGGGGTTCTTCCTCTCTCGGAGGAAGACTCGTGGAGGCCTAGCCGTCAATCCAGTCTAGGTTTCGCGCCCTTCAAGCCGCCATAAGACGTATTGGACAAGACTGTACACCACTCTAATCACCACTCGACTGCGAGCCTCACTCACCCTTCTACTACCTGGTTATGGCACCTTCGGCTATCTCTCCGACCACTGAGCACTATGCATCTTTGTCGCTGAAAGATTCCTACACCCCGCGTCTCGAAGAAAGCCACAATGGAAAGGCTCTTTCTAAGGCCCTGATTGGCCGCGCTCTGCAGCAGCGCGTGCAGAGCATTGACGAAGACACTTGCGAGCCCGGCGAAGAGGACGCCTTCTTCGTCGCCGACATGGGCGACATCTACCGCCAGCACCTGCGCTGGAAGAAGCACCTCAACCGCGTCAAGCCCCACTATGCCGTCAAGTGTAACCCAGACCCTCAGGTCCTGCGTCTGCTCGCTGCCATGGGCACTGGCTTTGATTGCGCCTCCAAGGCAGAGATTGATATGGTCCTCCGCCTCGGTGTTGACCCCTCGCGCATCATCTACGCCCAGCCTTGCAAGACCAAGTCCTACGTCCGCTATGCTGCCAAGCAAGGTGTGCGCCAGATGACTTTTGACAACTCGGACGAGCTTTACAAGATCAAGGAACTATACCCAGGTGCTGAGCTGTACCTCCGCATCCTCACCGATGACTCGGCCAGTCTCTGTCGTCTGAGTCTCAAGTTTGGTGCTTCGCTCGATGACACGGGTGATCTTTTGGCTCTTGCCAGAAAGCTCGACCTCAACGTTGTCGGTGTCGCTTTCCACGTCGGATCGGGTGCTTCTGACCCTGCCGCCTTCCTGAAGGCTGTCCGTGACGCCCGTTTCGTCTTTGACCAGGCAGCCGCTCTTGGATACGAACTCAAGACTCTCGACGTTGGTGGTGGCTTTGTTAGCGAGACCTTTGACGACATGGCCGCTGTGCTTTCCGTTGCTCTGGACGAGTACTTCCCTCCCAGCGTCCGTGTCATTGGCGAACCTGGACGCTACTACGTCTCCTCGGCGTTCACCATCGCCTGCAACGTCATTGCCCGTCGCTCCGTCGAAGACAAGGCTCTCGGTGTCAACAGCTACATGCTCTACCTCAACGACGGCGTCTACGGCAACTTCAGCTCCATCATGTTTGACCACCAGCACCCTATCCCCCGCGTGCTGAAGGCTGCAAACTCGCCCGCCTCCACTTACGACGCAGTTGCCGCTTACGATGCCGGCAACCAGTTGCCCCTCGAATACTCCATCTGGGGCCCTACCTGCGACGGCATCGATTGCATTTCCGAGAGCTGGACCTGTGCACAGACTCTCGATGTGGGCGATTGGCTCTACTTTGAGGACATGGGCGCGTACACCAAGTGCAGCGCCACCAAGTTCAATGGATTCAGTGACAGTCACGCCACTGTCTACATTTCCAGCGAGCCTGGCGCCTCTGCTCTTTTGGGATACTAGGTGCGAAAAAGGTGGACGCTCGTTTTAGCAGAAAAGTGATTTTTTTCTTGGTTCATGTTAGCATTGTTGTTTTTACGAGTACATATATTGCTTGGCTGTTTAGCTTAATAAACGTACATGAATTTGCTTATATGATTGTTTTCTTCTACCTTTGTTGTTTTGTGTCGTGTGACCTATGGCTTGTTCTTGTAGATTGCTCTGGGTGCTTGATTTTGATGTCTGTTAGCAACCATTTGACACAATACCATGTGCTGTCATACTATAGCTTTAATTAATGTGTTTACGATCAATACTTCTTTTATGGCTTTCCTTCTCATGTAGCAAATCCAGAACTCGGTCTTGGTACAATGGTCGCGTCTTACCTCTATGGTGGTG
Source organism: Aureobasidium sp. EXF-10728 (assembly GCA_023848605.1). Taxonomy (NCBI): domain Eukaryota; kingdom Fungi; phylum Ascomycota; class Dothideomycetes; order Dothideales; family Saccotheciaceae; genus Aureobasidium; species Aureobasidium sp. EXF-10728. The sequence continues at coordinate 32,474 of SWBG01000022.1, read as the reverse complement.
ATGTTTAAAGCTTCTAAGCTTTTATGTCCAACAATATAAATCTACTAATTAAGGTCTACGTACACATATTATCGCACAGAGATAGATAGAACTACTTTACCATATCATACAGAAGACGCAGTACCAATCATATAGACACTAAAGCAACGCGCAAAAAAGGAATTCGTTGACAATGGTAATAGAGACAGGGTGCTCTCTACATCATAAATGACTTGGTCAGAAAAACAGCCGACAAGTCACACGCGCTGAATGCCGAGCAATAATGGCGGGCCAAGAGTGATGAGAAAGGCTTGTCTTTTCTAGAGATTGATGTTGGTTGCTTGTGTAGAAGATCATCTGTCTAGACCACCGTGTAGACATTTTGTGTGGTGGTTCTAAAACGCGCAGCTTGCTTGAAGCTCTTGGTTCGGCCACATTACTTTTGATTTCGGTACTCAATTTCATGACACTTGAGGATATGGACCGGAGAAGCAATGGATTCACAGACATGTAAAGAAACGGAGCTGTGAGAAGTTTGCGTGACAAGAGTGGTAAACAAGAAACAAACGCTCATGCTTTGAAATTTCATAAAAAGTCGAGATATAGTAGATACAACGTTACAAGCCTGCTCCCCAGGAGCACAAGAGGGTATTTTCGTAGGATTTTCTCTGCTGCCCTTGTGTAGACTGCCCCCACCATGGAGGGACATCAAAATGCTAACACTCCTTGACTGCATTGCTTCGTTTGCATATCATCATGGCAAAAGGACGTGCTTCGTATTGCGCGTCGAATCGAAAAGGCAAATGAATAATCTATTTGCCCTTCTCGGTGCCGTAGTGAGCCTTGTTCCAGGCCTTGTCGAATGGGCCGGGCTCGCCGGGACGCTGGGAGATTTGGTGCTCCTGGAAGTGATCGCTGCGGATGCCTGAAGCATTGGACTTTGTGTTAGAGGTCAGTCTATCAGGGCATTTTGTGGGGGGTATAAACCTTTGGGTTCTACCTGGTTCTCTTGTGTGTTCTCGCTGTTTCCGCGAGGGGTAGCGGCGCCAGGGGTGTGAACGTCTGAACCGCCGCCTGCTGACCAGCGGGCGCCGATGTTTTTTGTGCCTTGGGTCTCGAAGACGTTGCTGTAGTTGATGTCTGATGTCAGCCAGGAGTGCAATAGAGATTGGAATAGGGAGAATGGCGTGATTTAGAGGGACGAAGCTGCCATTGGCTGAGCTGCGCTCTTTGTAGCCGCTCACAATGCAGTTCTGAAGAGAGTCTGGGTCTAAAGGCATTGGAGAAGCAGGAGAAGAGAAAACGCGTACGAGGTCTTAGAGCCGGGAGTAGGGATGAAAGCAGCACCAACGAGGACACCACCGAGGATGACCAGGTTGCGAGGACGGCTCCAGAAAGACATGGTTGATGTGAATGTGAGTGTTGAAGTTGACTAGTTTGAAGACAGCCGGTTGTTGGAAGTTGTCAATTGAAAGAGATCGGAGAATTCGAATGTTGATGGAGTAAAGTCGAGGAGGAGAATTGATGTCAAAGAAGACAAAAGAGCAGAGGAACACAGTTTTGGTCAAATACGGAACGCTCAACATCACCTGTCTCGATGGTCGCTGACGACATTGACGATTTGAGTACGACACGGTCCCTGATCCAGATCGGGTTAGTCGATTGCGGAGAAGCTCCGATGGATTTGTGCTCCGCAGCTGCGTTTATGCAGCCTTCACAGGGGTTGTTGGCAACGCAAGCTTGCTTGGACCAACGCTGAAAGTAGGTATTTTGGGAGTCGCTCCTGTTTGCGACAGCACGCGACTCCTTGAATGTCCATCTCTGTACACATTCAAACACAGGGTCAGCCGTCATGGATGGGGATCCGGCTGTCGAGTCGCAGCTAGATGGCTTCAGCTTGGTGCTTCCGCTGCCGTATCGTGTTGCTCTGATCATCGTTTTGGGTACGCCATGTTTCCACGTAGCAGCAGGCCTTCTGTAGAGGAGTTGACCGAATATACAGGCGTCTGGGCTTGGGGACTGAATCTACACTATCTGCACTTGATCAAGATTGTATGCAACTCTCTGCCTTGTCATCTATACCACGAGACCGAGCCGGTGGCTCACTGTATTCGCATAGGATGTGCCATCCCTTATTCGCTATCCTGCTCGCAATTCTCCCACCGAACCGCCGCACCACCTCTCGACCTACCGCCTTGCGACCCTCCTTACTATTCCTCTCGCTTTCTCGCTGCTTCTCTTCTGGGTCATCACACATGGCAATCCTGCGTCGGTCGCAAACTGGGAAATTCTACCCAACCTATACCTGCTCGTACTTGTACTCGCATTCGTCCTGCCCATTCAGCGCGTCTCACGCAGTGGCCGATACCGAACTCTCGCTACCCTCAAACGCGTCAGCATAGGCGGATTGGCTGAAGCCCACGATGGAAAGTTCGGAGATGTTCTGATGGCCGATGTCTTGACAAGCTATGCAAAAGTTATGGGAGACCTGTTCATCGCTCTCTACATGTTCTTCTCGTCAGGCAGAAGTTCAACAGAGAAACCGGATCGACAAGCCGGGGGGTCATATTTGGTGCCTTTTATCATTGCTATTCCTAGCATGATCCGCCTGAGACAGTGCCTGATTGAATACTTCAGAGTCCGCAGGGTCAACGCGAAGAACGGAGGCATCGGTGCGCATGGGTGGGGTGGCCAGCATCTTGCCAATGCTCTCAAGTATTCAAGCGCCTTCCCAGTCATCATCCTGAGTGCATTGATGAGAGGATACGACCCAGCCAAAATCGGCATGTCTGAAGCCGGCTTGTTTCGCCTATGGTATGATAATCTCCCTATTCACCGAAGGCATCGCTCACAATCTTCAGGCTTTTCTTTGTTTTCGTCAACTCCTTCTACTCGTTCTACTGGGATGTCACAAAAGATTGGGACTTGTCCTTGTTCTCGACAGCCAGGGAGAGAAACGATCCTGAGCACCCATGGGCTCTTCGTCGCAATCGCTACTTCCATGCCAAGGAGATGTACTATGGCGCTATCTGCATAGATCTGATGCTCCGTTGTACATGGAGTTTCAAGCTCTCTCCGCACTTGGACCACTTTAACGATCTGGAAGGCGGCATCTTCGTGATGGAATTGCTCGAGGTGCTTCGACGCTGGATTTGGATCTTCTTCCGCGTCGAAACCGAATGGGGTAAGTACTTTTTGCTTGCTGTTCGATCGAGCGCCCCTTAGCTGACTTCCCCTACAGTGCGCAACACTCGTGGTCCTGCGCCTGACGACATCCTCCTCGGCGATTTCCCGCAAAACAAGATAGACGAGGATTGATCACGCTTTGATTCTTTCGTTGTTGTCGTGTTACCAGCGTCGGAGCATATAGATGGTAGACCTGGGCTCATATCACCCAGTGAAGAATCGTTTCTTATTCATTATTGTTGGCCCTTCGTTGTGCCAAGCTCCTACTCATGACGATTGTCTTGACTTCCAGAGCGTGTCGATGGCTTTTTGCGTGCCTTGCACAATCAACTGCCATTCGTTTTCATGAATCCTTTGCTCGAGGTCATCCTGTGATTCACCCTTGCGCATAGGAATTTCTCTCGTGACGATTGGTTCTCCCATGTCAACTTCCAGGATAACGTAGTGAATCATGATGCCAGTCTTCTCAATCTTGCCCTCTTGGAATGCCTGGTATGCCTCGTCAATAGCATGGGCGCCGTTGAACTGGCCAGGAAGTGCCGGGTGGAGATTGATGACAGGCACACCAGCCTCCTTCAAGGGCTCCAAGAAAGTGGGAGCGAGGATGTGCATCCAGCCTGCACAGACGACCAGGTCAGGCTTGTCGGCGAGGACCAGAGAGGCCAAGTCGCGGTCGTATTCGCTCCTGGCCTGCTCGAATTTCTTGGAGTCGCTTGCATCTGGGAAACGCTTCTTGTATTCAAGGAGGTTGTGGTAGGCGGTAGGGATGTGTGCCTTCTGGGCTCTTTCTAGTCCGTAGGCGGCTTTCTTGTTCGATACGACGCGGATGATTTCTGCATTGGGAAGAGTTGTGTTTGCGCAGGCGTCTATCAGCGCTTGGAGGTTGCTTCCCGATCCAGAGATCAAGACGGTCAACTTGGCCTTGGTGTTGGACATGTTTGCTGGACGATGCATGCAGTTTGGAAAAATACTGAACAAAACAGCTCGGGCAAGCTTCTAAAATGCGATGTCGGAGAATACGGAGAGCTTGCAATAATGATTATTTGAGGAGTCAGTCAGGGTCGCCGCTGCCCGCCAAGACGCGCTTGCCTCTTTGGTTCATTATCAATCAGCAGCGAAGTCCGACCACATTCAGGCAGTCGTAGGACTCGTACACTTGTGGCAACACGTTTATAGATCGTTATTTTGTTTTGCTGCTGTTTCTCTGGAAATTTTACGTCTGCCATGCTAACAACAGTGATCGACTGAAGTACTTACGTCTCACTTTCCATCCATTCAGTCTTCGACTAGAAGCGTCAACAACATGGCCACCGAACAATCACCAGAGGCAAAGGAGCTGTCCCTTGTGGGCAAAGTAGAGATGCGCATAGCACTTGCCGACGGTGATCAGAAGTTGCAAGCTACTCTAAATACCTACTTGGCACCTCTCCTCCTCAAACTTGCCTCTGAGCACATGAGCGTCCGAAACAAGGTCATCAGCATTTGCCAGCATATCAACCTTAGGATAAAGCCAGAGTGAGTTTTAAAGGGTCGGTTTGAGGACTATGCTGAATACCATCAGATCTATCAAGCTACCTGTTGCTGCTCTTGTTGAACAGTTCAAATCAAATCCAAACACTCCACTGATCCGCCACTTTGATCTCTTGTACATACAGACCGGTGTTCGACGCATGTCATTTGTCGAGAGCACCGCTCTATTCCCTGTTGTACTGCAAAGCGTTGCTTCTGCAGCCAAGACGTCGCCTACTCATGGCTCTCAGATGTTCAATTTGCTCCTGCAGCTTCTGAAGTACTTCAAGCTCCCCCCGAGAGGCACCAAAGAGGACGACGAGCTGCGTTCAACTTTCCGGCTCAGTGTCGAAGACACTTCGTTCTTGGCCTTTTGGTTCGGAAGGTTGATTCTGTTTTCTGTTGTCAGAGGCAGTAGTAATACCGCCTCCGTGACGTGCCCTGGTCTCAGGCCCAGCGAATACTCTTTCTTGACATTGCAAAACAAAGAAGATGTTTGGAATCCTGCATCTCCTATGGGTCTCAACCTGCTTGAAATCAAGTCAAGTGTCGCCAAAGTTCTTGCCAGCGGCATGTTTACAGACAGAGAGCGTGTTCTTCCTGCTTTGTTTGCTTCCACTGAATCGACTTCCGAGATTGGAGAAGACATGCTGAAGAGAAGTCTGCCGAACATCTCGCTTGAAGACTTAGAATTCATCCAATCTCTGTATACCTTGTACTTCGGGGACGAGGGTGTCAACTCGCAGCAGAGAGTTCGAGTGCCGCTGCAGCTGAAGATTCTCGGCTTGTTTGCTAAATCAACGATCAGCACCACGTTCACCGAACAAATCGTCAGACTCGTCAACGATGGTATTGCGACCTCAGACAACAACAACCCATCTTCACTTGGGAGAGAAGCGACGAAACTTCGTGCGGCCATATTCGTCTACATTAACTTTGTGGCTCGATTTGGCAGTGAAGAGAGCCTCTACGCCATTGCCCCCAGAGTCCTCGGAAGATTGCGAGAATATATCGAGGGACAAAGTTGGCCAAGGCCCAGTCAAAATGAGGATCTTGTCTCTCGCGGCTATGCTTATGAAGTAATCGGTCTTCTGGCTAAAGCTGGTCCCAAGGATCTGGTGGTCGAGCCAAACCTGGATATTCTACGCTGGCTCCTCGAATCCTTAGCTCTGGACACGACTTCAAGCTCAGTCACTGTCAGCATCGAGGAGTCGCTCTCAACCATGCTGGGAGCATTTGCAAAACACCAAGATCCAAAGACCGCGATCAGTCTTGAAAATCTTCTGATCGACCAAATGTACAGATCTGGAACACCTCAACGTCGCAGTACTCGCTACGTCGCAGTTCGATACGCCAACCGTTGCCTACCTTATGCATCTGTAAAGGCTCGCTGGATCAACTTGCTAGCCATTGCTGCCGAAGCCACGGACAGACAAGAAGTTGTCGAAGAGGGTAGACGCGGGCTTAGTCCATACTGGTATCGTATGCTAAACGGTTCGATTGGAACGTCCGAAACAGACGAAAGTGTCAAGTTCCCTCCGTTCCAAGACTTGATGGAATACGTCTTCTATCAGACAAATGCGGATGTATCGTCCTCCTCCGAAGACCGCAACCCTGCAAAGGCAGTCGAACAACTTTTCTCACGACACTCAAGCGCATTCATGGACACGATCAAGTACTGTCGGCGCGTTTTCATGCACAATGCCATGTCCAAGAGCTCGACTCAGGTTAAACTAGACGCCGATTGGGAATACAAGTTCGACACTGCTATCGAGAACGACGAGCAAATTAGACAAACGGTCAGAGAGTGCATTGCACAACTTGTTGCTGATGGACACAGTGCTGCCACAAATCTGCAGCTTTTATTGCGGGCATTCTCTGTAAGCGTGTTGATCCCTGAAGGCAGCAAGGTCAAGGTTGAAGACACAGATAGGCTGTTCCTGGATCTTTGTGCTCTCAGCCCTGATTCACTTGTTGAAACAGTGGCGCCGCAATTTTCTGGTCTGATGCCCTCGATCTTTTCGAACAAACTCACTACAAGACAATCCGCTGCTCATGCTTTCGGTCTGCTCGCTTCTCATTCTAGAAACCAAGCCGATCGCCCAGCAGAAGTGCTGCAGGCTGTCCAGCAACTTTTGAGTAAAGTTTCAGGTTGGCACGATGCTGTGGGCGCAGCAGCGAACCAAGTACATGGTGCCGTGTCTGCACTGGGTTTCTTCTACAGCAGATACGCGCTGAGAGGTGGCGACGATTTTGGGTCTTCAGCACCTTTCTCGGAATACATATCTAAGATTGTAGAAGTTCTTCTTCAATCCACCGACAAAGTATTGCAAGAGGCCAGCTACAACGCTATCGGTGATCTGTGCCTGTTCCAGGCAATCAAGCCAGCTATCTTCGAGGGGTCAGGCGGATTCAAAGCCATCATCGACAAGACGGCCGACATAGCCAAGGGAGGTAGCGAGAGTGCAGCTCTAGCCGTTGGACAGATGGCCACTGTACTTGAAGAATCAACACTCGAAGCAGGTACTGAAGAAAAATCACTCCTTGAGCACACCTCGGAGCGTTTGCACCAATTGCACGACATTCGACAAGCGGAGACACACTTCTCAGTGGGTGAGGCTTTGAGCTATACGGCGGTCGGCTGGAGGTCCAAAGCTCTTATCCATCGCATTGATGTGGAATCCTCAAAGCCAACTGGACCCACGCGAACCAACGTCTTGCGCAAGCTACTTGACAGAACGCTTCAGGATTGCAAACAAACCAAGCCTTCGCTCAAGAAGGCATCAGTCATTTGGCTACTATGTTTCGTGCAATTCTGTGGCCATTTGGAAGAAGTTCAAAGCCAGTTGGCTGCCTGTCAAGTGGCCTTCAAGAAATGCCTTTCTGATCGAGACGAACTGGTTCAGGAGACAGCTTCTAGAGGTCTTGGTCTCGTTTACGAAAAAGGAGATAGGAGCTTGAAGGATGATCTGGTCAGAGATTTGATCGGATCGTTCTCTTCTGACAACAAGGCACAGCTTGCCGGCAGCGTCACTGCTGAGACTCAACTCTTTGAGCCTGGAGCGCTTCCCACTGGCGATGGATCCGTCACCACCTATAAAGATATTATGAGTCTTGCTGCCGAGGTGGGTGACTCTAGTCTGGTATATCGCTTTATGTCCTTGGCATCCAGCAACGCTATTTGGTCCAGTAGAGCTGCATTTGGCAGGTTCGGGCTCAGCAACGTCTTATCAGATTCGAGTGTCGATGGATACCTCGCCAGCAACCCGAAATTGTACCCCAAGCTCTACCGATACCGATTTGATCCCAACCCTAACGTTCAGAGATCGATGACTGATATCTGGAATGCACTGGTCAAAGATTCTACAGCAACCATCGACTCGCACTTCGATGCCATCATGGATGATCTGCTACTGAACATACTCGGTAAAGAATGGCGAGTTCGCCAAGCGTCATGTGCAGCGATCGGTGACCTTGTGCAAGGCCGACCTCTGGAGAAGTACGAAAAGTACCTTGAGAAGATCTGGGGCGTCTGCTTCAAAGTGCTCGACGACATCAAGGAATCTGTCAGAGCCGCAGCCGCAGCTTTGGCTCGCGTACTGACGGGTATTCTCACGAGATCACTCGAGGCAGATTCCATGGCATCGAAGAATGCCGCAGTGCTGCTGAAGAACGTACTCCCTTTCCTTCTTTCAACATCTGGCATCGAGTCGAGCGCGGAAGAGGTTCAGAGCTTCTCCTTGCATACCCTGCTAGAGATCATTAAAAAGGCTAGCGGCAAGATCTTGCGACCGTTCATTCCTGAATTGGTTGAGCGTCTGGTTGGTCTTCTAAGTATACTTGAGCCACAAGCTGTCAACTACTTGCATCTCAATGCAAGCAAGTATAACCTTACTGAGCAGAAGATTGACGATATTCGTCTGTCAAGTATTCGCAGCAGTCCTCTGATGGAAGCCATTGAAAGATGCCTGGATCTCCTTGATGAGCTCTCGATGGAACAACTTCAACCCCGTCTCGAAGCTGCCATGAAGAGTGCAGTGGGATTGCCTTCGAAGGTCGGCTGCAGTCGCGTTCTGGTCTCCCTCAGTACACGTCACAATGTGCTCTTCAAGCCCTACGCAGACCAATTTCTGAGGCTGATCGAGAGACAAGTGATCGATCGCAACGAGACAGTATCCAGTTCATACGCTGCCTCGTCAGGTTATGTCGCCCGTGGTGCATCAGACAAACAGATACTTCGTCTGGTCAACTTTGCTAAGAAGCTTTATTTCGAAAGTGAAGGAGACCGCGAACAAGCAGTCCCACGCCAGAGCATTGCGGCTGCCGAGATCATGCAAGCAATATCCAAACATGCAAACGACCGATTCAACTCTCTTGCATCGGATCTCTTACCTTTCATTTTCTTCGGCAAGCATGACTCTCACGATCAGGTCAAGGAGATCTTCCGTAACACGTGGGAAGACAATGTTGGTGGTAGCCGAGCCATCTCTCTTTACCTGAAAGAGATTCTGTCGATGGCTCAGGAGCATATGGACTCACCACAATGGGTGATCAAGCATACGGCGGCCCGGTCAGTCGCCGATGCTACCACGGCTCTTGCGTCAATGAGTAGTGGGTTCGATACTAACACCAGCCATTTGGTATGGCCCGTTCTTGAGAAAGCACTCGGCGGCAAGACCTGGGACGGCAAGGAGGCGGTACTCTACGCATTCGCCAAGTTCGTAGAAGGCACCAAGCATGTCTGGTCGGCTGAAGATGCTGTCGCAAAGACATTCGTCAAGGTGAGTGACGTCTCCTGCGTTACCACGCGCGATAGCCGCATGTCGCATCCTGTCGCAACATACCGATCGTCGGATAATCGCGAGATAGCCTACCAGATTTACTGACTCGATTGGCGACAGATTATTTTAAGAGAAGCTAAACGACAGAATGTGACGTACAGACCGCACGCCCTCAAGGGTCTAGGCCTCGTCGCTTCAAGCCGAGAAGACCTTGACCTGTTTGACGCAATGTGCGATGTGATCAAACCTGTATTTACTGACGCAGTGGAGACCGAGAACGAAGACACCATGGACGTGGACAACGGAATTGGAGCCGGCGACAAGGATTCGTAGGTGACGTCCGTCAACGGGTTTCTCCCGAAGCTAATGAACATTCTAGGCGGGAAACCACTATTGTCAACGGTGTCGAAGCGCTGTACAGACCCTTTGACCACGCGGATGTGGCTTGGATAGCAGACAGGAGACTCATGGAGAAGAGATTGGACCGTGTCGTCGAAACCCTGCAGATATTGCAGCCGATGCGCATTGAAAGACATGCGAGTCTCCGAAAGATGATGGACAAGGCCAAGACGAGTTTGCTGGCTTGGGTTGGAGAAAAGTTCGGAGAGGACGACTCTGGCCGCGAATGGCGCCGCCGAATTGAGGGGCTGCAGACGACGACGTAGTATATGACATTACTTGCTCACGTTTATGGGCGAATAACCGAGCGCCACTCGAGTCTTCCCAGCTAGAGTTACGAAATAGGTCAACACAGTTACTGGCTTACTGCACAAGCACAACGTCCGTGCTACAACGAGGAATCAAGAGGGAAGGCGGAACAGTCACGGTCATGCAAGCCACAGCAGCCATGGAAATCAGCACCTCCGAGGGCTCGCTCACACCGTGGATCTACCGTGACCGCGTTGTCAGGGTGCCAAACGACGTCGCGTCTCGCGAAAGGGGCAGGGAAGGGGTCGTCGGCTCTACCCGCTAGTCTGTCAAACGCTGGTTCGTTAAGCCTTCCATGACTCCATGGATATCCGCTCGCATCACACGTGGCTTTTCGCAAACCCTGCAACCATGCCAAGTTCCGCCGACGTCCACCGGCTCCGTCGAAACTTTCCTTTTATTTGCAAGTGAAGCCTATCTTGCTGGAACGGTGCTTGTTTGCCTGTGATGATGCGTTTTGTTAGGCGGTTTGAGTCCATGAGTTAGCGTCACGGACTCACGGCAGTTGCGACCTGCACGACATGTTATTCAAAAAATGGGAAAGGTTATCCGGTGGGGCCTGGCGGCGGGGCTGGGGCTTCCACGACGGGGCAGTTGGAGGAGTCGCGGTTTGATAGAGTAGGACGATCCTCGAAGCACGAATCCCAAACACTTGCGGTGAATTTGACGAACCCTGTTAAGGTGTGAAGTATATCGTCATTCTGCCAGTCGTATACACGCTGGTGACGGCAGTGTCTACTTGGGTATAGCTTTCTAGGGCTTCTCCGGGTAGCAATTGGCCGAACATGTACCTAGCACAAATCGACCTCTACAGGAGGGTTTCGCGGTAGTTTGACGACGCGCACATGCCTGTGTCTGCAGACAAGAATGACCACAGCGAAATGTGAGTGTTGACAATTTCAAAATCAGCAGTCTGCAAGCCATGCACTATCCGTCGGTTGCAGACACACTATGTGCTTTGGGTTGTGGTGATCGCTCGCCAGCTCCTTCTGCAAGCCACTACATTGTCGGCAGCTCGTGTCTACATTTGTGCCTGCATTGCGTCAGTTGGCGCTGCAAGCGATTGTACCGCTGGTATCCGTATACTGTACATGTGGCTGCATTGACATATCCGCGAGCATCCTCCAGTGGCATGCCGATTCCATCGTTCGTCCAATGCTCATTTGCAGCAAAATAATTTCCGACCATCACGGCGCATGCGTGGTCCCTGTGTTTACCGGCAGAGAGCGCTGCTACATGACGAGATGATATTGTATCTGGATCTTGCCGCTCGCGCCGTTGCGACTGCGTGCATCCGGGGTCGTGGTTCAATATCTTCGGGCCGCAGAACCCGCCAGTGATGTTGTACAACAGTAACCATGAAGATACCTGGGCCTCACAGTGGTATGCTCTCAAGTCCGACATTTCAGGTACGAGGATGGTCCCGCAGGGGAAGGCCTGGCCCTTTCGAGCATGGACTATTTCACATCAAGCTTTGCTCGGGCAGACAATTTTGCAATCTCTATGTTGCAACACAACGTGGACAGTCGTGGCGTTTCTGGTTGAACTTCTTGCCAACGTGGACGGCGTGATGTCTCTTGCTAGCGTCAACCGTTATTGCTTCCTCGGTATGCACACGCACATTCCGAGAGCTTCCGACTTGTGCAGACGTCTGTTCGCTCTTACGCGAATAACTTCTGTATCTGGTAGCTGAAAGGCTCGGCGGCGTTCTGCCGCTGGGAAGCGGTTCTGCGACTACTCTACGTTGCCGCAATGACAATTTCACAGACTGAACTCCTTCTTGTGGACGGTGCTCTCACAACGCACATCATCTGAGTAAATTGACCACATGCACGACTATATCTACGGATGGTCGAAGCTTACAATGTGCCCTTATACAGGTATCTATATCTTGCATTTGACGACTGACGAATCAGATGGCAATGATGGCCATCATACATTGACCGCCTGCATATAGAAGGGATCGTCTGAGAAAGGGAGGCCAAGCGAGAAAAGCTCAACCTTGAATATTACCTACCCACACTTGCCAAGGGCTTGTCTACAAGGTGTTGTATCACAACCGTCAATTCGTTGAGCACGTCGGGTGGCCGTGGCTGCCACGTTTTCGAGCTAGAATTACGCTAGAAGCGACGACGTGTCTGTGATGCTGAGTCTGTTGGAATTGTCTTCATTTCACCTGGAACGCTTAGACTCGACAGCAGCGCTAGCACCAACCTCCTCTGCGCAGTGTGAGATGCATCAACCTCCCGGCATGACACACTCCACAGGTGACAGTCCTGATTTCTTCGACCGTTGATGGCTCGTCCCCCATTCATCCCTCACCACACGCGATTGCCTCTATCTAGTGCCTCCTCCACAAAAGCCATGTTCGCATTGCTCCTAATAGAGTCCGAAACTCTTTAAAGCTAAACTAGTAGGTAACCAAAGCGGAAAGATGCAAAATCCTGGCACTTTCCCACGCACACGGCGCCTGCGTGCCTCTTGTCTTTTTACTTTTGCTCTTATATCATTCGACCCTCCGACCTTGCGGCGCCCGCTCTCCGTCGGCTCGGTCCTGCCACTGGCTTTTGTACTTACCTCCTCGCCGGTCTGAATGTCTCTTGAAACTGCGTGGTCACTGCTTCGAGTTTGCTCCATATCGCCTTTTCTAATTGGCTTGCTGGGTCGGCACGACGCTCCTATACTGGGATTTTCCCAAGCTGCCCCGCTAAAAGCTGCTCACCTTCCTGCTAATACTACTCTCTGCTGTTGCCGTTCCCTTTGACTAAGAAGGTCTTGATTTTGCGTACCGGTACCCGCATATCAATGTCTTGTTGCCTCGATGCAACATCGAAGAGCTGATGCATCTTCGAACGCTAGAAGCCAGCTTCCACCTCTAGCACCTCGAGGCCAGCAGCCCGTTCCTGCTACTTCTGCTAATACAGACATCGAATCTGCTGGCGGTAGTACTTCCTCAGCGCGACCGAGACTATCGCACCGCTCGAGGGCTGGCTGCTGGTAATTCAACACCCCCTCCCAAATGCTAGAGAACTGGACAGTTACTGATTCGATGCTCTTGAAAGGACATGCAGAAAACGAAAGGTGAGTTGCATCAGGAGATGAGGACACGAAAGCCTCTGCCACGTTGAGAAAATGATCGACTAACAGGGATTTCAGGTCAAATGTGATGAGACCCATCCACGATGTGGTGTAAGCAAGATGCATTGAAACCCCCTCACAATGTCATCTGGCTAATCCTCGTAGCCCTGCACTCGTCTGAATAAAGAATGCGACTGGGAGTTCCGCTGGAAGTTCGACGATGTTACCCAAAACACTCAAAACAAGTACTCCAACGTGTCAACAACAGGCAATGTTGTCTGGGATCGTAAGTGGCCACTTGTCGTTCCCTCTACGTCAGGCTCTGAGTGTGAAGAAGCTCTCTGCACTCAGATACGAACGTCAACACCAAGGGCAATGGCTGACGCTGCTTAGCACGAGCACCTCGGACGACCTTGAATAACAGAAGATCACAATCACCTGCTTACGACGCCCTCCCCTCCTTTGCTGACTTGACAAATGACGAGGATCGTGAGAAGAAAGCCGAAGGGCAAGTGCCTGGTACTTTCAACGTCGTCGTCAACCCTGAGAGTTTCGCTGGTCTCCCGGAGTATGGCCCCATCTCTGGACTACGGACACGGAGATCTAGTCTTCAGTCTGGCCGTAACAGCTGGGACAGCCAGATGTCGACAGAAGTACCACGGGCTAAGCCAAGGAGGAACCCTGTTAGTGGTGATCCAAATATCGTAGTGCTGGCCAAGTTCGAGGACGCTCCATTATCCCTGCCGAGCCTGACGAGCTTTCCTGTTGGTAGGAGAACCAGTCTACCGGAGAATCTACAGTCACTAAACATATCTGGAGGATCGCGAGGGTCTAGCATGCCATCCGGGCGGCGCAACGACTCTGTCACTCAGGGGCTTCGAGACGAGAGGCTCATGGTCCATTATCGAGGCTTCATTTCGAAGCGCATTTTTCCTATTGGCAAGAGTGTGCTTGTCGACAGGCCAATGCAGGACGACCCTATCGTCGCTGAAGCTAGAGACTTTCCTCCTGTAAGTTACGAATTTCCGTTTTGCCTTGTTCCAATGTACCTCGGGTATGGCATTGACATACTCTGCCGAGATCACACCACTGCAGTCAATTCGATGCTCCTACAAGCCCGACTTAACTGCTGGGCTGGTGCTCGAAATCATGCGCGATTGTCTTCCCATACTCCGAATGTCTGCTGACTTTGTGTCAGCTCTACCATGCTATATGCGCGGTCTCATTACTCAGTCTGGCACTCAAGGGCCAGCAACAACTCTTGACAGAAGCCTTCCAGCACTACCACCAAGCTATATCCTCCAGCTTGTCCTCACCATCCGACCTACACTCCGACCGACTCCTATATCTCCACTTCCTACTACTGGTCTACGACATTAGCTACGCAACACAAGGCTCAAGCAACACACAAGAAGTCTTCAACATGAACATGTGGGAACACCATATCCAGCACCTAATTCGGATAGCTCAACATCGCAAAGGACAATCGAACGGAGTCTTGCAAGCATATCTCTTGTGGTATGTGCTTTACTTCGACAAGCAAGCTTGCCTGTCAGGAAACGGCAACGGGCATTTCGTTCGCGCTTTCCTAACAAACGAACTGACGATGCCCAACTGGAACCGCATCTTCTCAGGCTATGACATCGTCCAACCGACCGGGGGCTACCAAGGCGAAGACACGAGTGCTCATACTGCTGTCTTTGAGTTCGCCCACCAAGTATGCATACTAGGTTCCAAGCTGTGTCAGTTGCAACTCAAACTGCGCGCTGAGGCCACAGCACAAACCCTGCGTGGTCCGCAGGGTAGCCAGGTACTAGCAGCATGCACACAGATGGTTGCTCAATTGCAAAGCGAGCTGTACGCATCATGGCACCGCTACTGCCCGTCCTACCTCTTCCAGCCAAACTCCGATTATGCGACAGGCCAACTTCCCCTCATCGCGCGCATATTCCTAGATTTTGTAAGCGCCCCCGTTTCCCCCCTCCACACACTCGAAAGATCCGTTGTGTTATCTTAACAAAGAGGTTCCTAGACTGACTCAACGTGTTTTCTATTTTGCAGGCACAATTACAATTCAGCACCTGGATCGTCTACTCGAACAGCTCGCTCTACCCTACCCAGCCCTTCCACTTAAACCCCAACCAACGCTCCGAAACCCGTCTCCACAGCTTGAAGATCCTCTCCATCGCCGACGCCGCCGTCGCACTTCAAAACTACGATCAGCATCAGCTCGTGTTTCCAGTATTCATCGCAGGCTTCGCGAACCTGGACATGGAGACTCAATCTCGAGCCCTCGCACTGCTGAGGGTGATGGAAGGAACGGGTATATCGAGGAACGCAACGAGAAGTAGGGAGTTGCTGAGCATGGTATTCGACGAGCAGAGGGCGACGGTGCTGCGTGGGGGGAGGGCAGAAGAGGTGGACTGGATTGACGTCGCAAAGTCCAAGGGCATGGGTGTCGTCAACTTTGGACTCTAAGGGCAGAAGAGAAAGTGTCACGGGCACTTCGGGGGCTCTCACTATCCAAGCATTCTGCGCTCTCGACTACCGATCACCTATCACCACCATCGTCACACAGAAACCAAGCGACCGCAATAGCAAAAGAGGGGGCTTTTGCATACAACGATCAAGCAGGCGATCCTGCCAATACCACAGAGAAGGAGCAATTGTGCTCCTCAAGAGATGCAACAGAGACAATTCAAAAAAGGGGCTTTCACGACTATGGACGTTTTGGACTGTAAAGAGCTTGCATGATGATGAAGAAAAAAGCGCGTTTGTTGTTTCTTGCTGCTCGTTACATTGTTTACTGTATCTGTTCTATTTTCTTTTTTTCTGCTTTTCTTCTTGCATGTTCACATGTGCAACCTAGCGAGGCGTTCGTGCATATGGGTTGCATCCTCTTGCCTCTCTTTCTCTCACAAAAGTCATGGAGTACCGAACAGCAGTGTGGCATATGGTTCTCTTGTATTGTATTGGCTTCGATTGGGCAGTCTCAGCTCATCTTCTCTCACGCCACTCTCTATGCGCAGGCAACTTTCGCCAATACATACCTCACAACGCGCGTTTACTTCCCCTTTCTTGTTTCTTTGTCCGAAACTTATGCCTTCGGACCGATCGGAAACCGTTATATGTCTCAGACCCCTCGAGTGTTTCTGGTCAAGGCACGCATCATCTGCCTTTGCGTTAGGGTCTCGTGCCCTTATTTCGATAAGGTTATGGTATGTAGTCGCATGAAAGCTCATGGACCCACGCTCCCTGTATCATTTTGCCAAACTTTCTGAATATCCTTTTGCTCTTTTGCCTAATGTATTCTTTGCCCTAGTCGTCGCATAGTGTTGCCAGTGGTGATGTATGTTTCGATATAGTGCGGATTTGGCTCCGCTCACCGACCTCTGACTGATGAGAGGATACAAATGTTGCGCGGGAGTGTTATGAGAGGTACGAGATGGAAAGATAGGCTCTCGATTGTGAACGACTAAGCATGTTCCTGGCTCGTATACGGAACTGTGCTCGGCGTTCCCGACGGCTAGAATAGGATGATTGGGATAGACCACTTTGTTGGAAAGCCGGTCATCCTGCAATATTGTAGGAAAATCGTTTTGGGGCAGTGGTAGCGATTGGGTATACGTTCAAGATATGCTGCAATGTGTGTCGAGGAGCATGTCGATCCTCAAAGCCTGTTCTTCGATATTGTAAACAGCGCTCGGTGATTTGAAGGGGTGGACTCTGTGGAGATCACACTCGGAAGTACGCCAACGGGTAGGTAAAAGGAAGCGGTTAGGAGGGGTTCGAGCGAAGGCTTGTCGAGCGCGGCTCCACAAAGGGTGTTCTCTCGGTCGCGGGCTCGACGAAAGGCATCGGCGGGCTTTGATGGCTTCGTGGAAATAACACGTCAGCAAGAATGATTTGATATGTCCTCGTCGCAGCAAGCATCAACCGCCATACGTTGCCAGCCCATCGAAGCCGCGGCCCAAACGAAGCTGACGATCTGTATATCGGTCAAGAGTTTCTTCGTACGTAGCGAGCTGGATACGAGCACCAGGCAAGATTTCGAGGTGGTGGCTCCATGCATCAATCTTGTTACTGCCGAGTACCGATAGCATGGTTCAGGAGTGCTGTTTGAGAGCATCAAATCTCATGTCCAGGAAGGAGTGAGAAAGAACTACAGAAGAAAGCGAAGGGACCTGGAATGGGAAGGAGTAAGAGAATGCAGGGGCCATAGACAGGCCTGTCGATCGCTTGCTTGTGCTGTGTTGATGCCCATCCGAAGAAGGCAAGATTCAGGCCGAACCTCTACAGTGAGAGCCTCATCTTGTGACTTCCTGGATGCTCGTGGAGTGAGAAGAAAGGTTCGACGTGCTCAGGCTTGCCTAGTAATCATAACGAAAGGTTGAGTACAATAAGAGTAACTACTGCTGGTTCGTACATGAAAAAGAGTTGGCCAGATGAGCTTGGAGATCGGTGAAGTCCCGGATGGCGCGATGGTCGGCGTCCTTTGCTCTTTCCCACAATATAGCGCTGCATGGACACGGCAAGGCTCATCTCTTGTGCCTTGGCAGGAGGCTCAGACGCAGTGCACCTGCCTGGGAAACTTCTTGGTGCAAAAGCTCCTACCTGTGAGACTTTTTGATGATGACAGCTGCAAGCGGCTATCCTGGAAGGGGCTGAACCGCTTTAGGTTCGTTATACAATAAGTAGAACCCTGTTGTATCAGCGAAGCTTTTTGATCACCATCCTCCCTATTCCCTTGAATTGTGCCCGGCGTTCGTCTGTGCCGCTTCGATCTCTGTTCTTACGGTCGTAGCAGCCGTCTCTTCACAGCGGATCATCCTATACGTCGTGGCTTCGGACGACTCGGCCGAAAGAATATGCCATGGCATCCTCGCTGTGGCGGAAGTCGATCCGGAGGGGCACGCCGTCGCTTGAAGCGAAAGCGAGGTTTCTGTATCATCGCCAAACCCACCATCTTGAAACAATCCCCGAGGAGCATCATGTGTGGCACGTACATCAATGCGACTAGCATCGAGATGTCACTCAATGGACACATCTGCGTATCGTGCTCGAGAAGCAGTGTCCTACTTGATCGCGCATAGAGTGTTCATAACGCGACTTCGCTCTGGCTCTGTTTCCGCTTGGTCTTGGAGCGGGCATCAAAATAATTCTTTGGCAGGACATCTAGCCAACAACAACCTGGTCAGCCAGATGTCGCCGATTCTTGATACTTCTCCAAGAGCCTTATGACTAAACAAGTGCTGAGCATAATCGCTCCTATGTGGGGTACGTGTCGCCATGGCGCTGCACAATTCTGTTGGGGAAGATCAAAATATTCTTTCCGAATTTGAAATCAAAGAAAGAAAAAAATGAGCCTCTCGAGGTCAGCAATGGTCGTTCGGGGAGAGGGTGGGTCCGCCCGAAAGGAGTATCATTCCGCGGCGACGGATCCGAGCCTTTTTTGGCGCTGCGGCCTGTCAACCAAGAATTGCGAGAAGGCTGTCATGGAAGAGACGGGTGCATCAACCCTAATCTGGAGGTGACTCGTTACAGAGAAAAGTCCTCTTCAACTCGAGCCGATAAAGCGTGCGGAGAAAATCATCCTGACACGGTGGTGCGGTGCTGACAAGCGGGCGACGGTCCGCTTCAAACACCATAACTTCGTCTTGTACAGCATGCCATCGAGTGGAGCTTTCTAGGTTCTTCTTCGAAGACAAGATCTCACGATCTCTCGGAAGCGAGAGCAACTTCCCAGTTGTGAATTTCCACACGCAAAATTGCTTGAATGACATGAATCAAGATTTGTTGACCAGCAGCGGTTAAACATTGTCCTAATCCCATAGCATTAGTAGAACAACATTCATGGCCTGGTTAAACCATTTTGCCAGAAAACGTTGATCTAAAGACTGCTCAGACAATGTTACCATGTGTAGAATTCAACAAAAGTTTGCCAATTCACCGACTCTACCATTTCAATTTAGCAACTCCAGTTAAACAACCCTAGTTAAACGAATCTAGTCAAACAACTCCAGTCAAACAACTCCAGTCAAACAATTCCAGTCAAACAACTCCAGTCAAACAACTCCAGTCAAACAATTCCAGTCAAACAATTCCAGTCCCAATTTCAACCATACATACTAGCCCAGACAACTCTGCTCAAACAAACATTTAAAAGCTCCAGTCAAACAACTCCAATCAGTCAAATTCACCGAGACAAACTTTGCCCAAACGACAACCCTACCCTGTCTTTACGCTCAGCTACACTCTCATTAACTTACACACAATCTCCCTCGAGCGGCTCTCTTTTCTCTTGCTATCAACGAGTCCTGAGAAACAGAGAAGTGACATGGAGCCATGATATCCGCCATGTATAACATTCATTCTCATTAGCATCTAGGGATCTCTAAGCAAGGAGTCCGTCCTTGTCTTTGACGCATATATTTGACCTTCTCTAAACACTGTGATCAATAGCTTAATCCACATATCTTCCATTCCAAGACAATCCAGTGCAAACAACCCTGCCTCAGGTTTGCTTCCACCACCCAAACAATCACCACAGAGTCTTGACCCAAGAAACCTCCTCTCACGCAATCTTCTGCGAAACGAACAATATATCCTCGATGGATTCTCATCGAATACCGCACTTTTTACTTGCCCAAGTCTACCAAAAATAAAATCATATGTACTAACCACCATGTACTCATCTACCATCCTCTATACTTTATCATCTGCACCCTCAAAGTTGCCATATCACAAGCCTCATCAAAGGAAATCTTCTTGCCAGCATTACCTTGCCAGAAGACTCGATAGTGGGGAGATGTAGACAGCCATCAAGGCAGGACAAGATCAAGACATTCACACACCCTTGCCCAGAAACTTGCACTCTCAACCCTCTTGGAACAAATCGGTAAGTAGAAAGAAAGCAAAACAAGGTAAGCAGAAAACGAGAAAGAGCAACTCGAATACACTCCAAAAGGAGTCGCCAGAAAGAACAGGGCGGTGAAACAAACAAGTGTAGAACAAGACGATACAAACATCACAAATGAAAAGAAGCAGTCTTTATCAAAGGTTGTTTGTATTTGCAGTTTCTTTCCTTGGCCGCTGGCAGGTTCGTTCCTGCCCGGCAACGCATCTACTTCTTTTGTTTTGCTGCGCCCTGCGCGATAATGCTCCTTCTCAATGCCGCTTTCAAATGCATGTCGACAAGAAAAAAGAAACCGTAAAAACTGGAAACCACTATAACAATCGCGGCTTGATGCCTCCCTCCAAGAGGAGAATAAGAAAGAAGAAAAAAAAAGTCTACACAAAAAGAAGAAGAAACAAGTCTGGTCCAACTCACAGAGTTCAAGGAAAAGGC
Source organism: Aureobasidium sp. EXF-10728 (assembly GCA_023848605.1). Taxonomy (NCBI): domain Eukaryota; kingdom Fungi; phylum Ascomycota; class Dothideomycetes; order Dothideales; family Saccotheciaceae; genus Aureobasidium; species Aureobasidium sp. EXF-10728. Next base: position 11,885 of record SWBG01000022.1, on the reverse strand, counting down.
TCCACCTTTGGACACCCTTTTTGCCCATTTGCAGAGACAAAAAGAAGAGAAATTGTGCTGGTGATGTAGCTCAAGCGTCTTCGGCTTCTACACGACACAGAACCTCTTCCAGCACACCTTCAAGGAACCCTTCAACGCCGTCACCCATGCCTACGGGCGCGACGCTGTCCCAGTGGTCAATGTCCTTCATCAGACGACCCACCTTGGAGACCAGCCTGCGGATCTGCTCGTGTGCCTGTCTCTTGAGCAAAATGTCTTGTGGCGAAGGCGCGGGTTTCGATTGAGTGCTTGCCGACTTTTGCAGCTGTGAGAGCTGGTATGCGCGGCGGTGGAGAGCGGCTTCGAGAGCAGGGATCACAACGCCTGAAAGAGCAGTGATTTCGTCGTTTTGGGGAGGAGGTGCCAAGGATGAAGGTCCGGTCATGGATGACGAAGAGGAGGAAGAGGGTCTGCTGCTTGACGAACTGCTCTGCATGGAGTCGAAGGATTGCTGCGTCTTAAGTTGAGCGTCCGAGCCTTGCCTGGCTCTAGTTTGAGCATCCGATCTGGCTTGGGCGTCCGAATCTTGTCTTGCTCTGATCTGAACGTCCGAGTCTTGTCTTAATCTGCCTTGCGATTCTGACGCTTGCGGTTTTGATGATGCTGGTGTTCCGGGCCATGCAGACGGACTTGATCTCCGAGGTGCCAGCGCTGGTAGAGGTTGTTGCTGCTGTGGCCGTATCTGTTGTGGCTGCTGTTGGTTTTGCTGCTGCTGGACACTCAAGGAAGAAGATGTCCTCTCAAGTGGGAACGGCGCATAAGTTGGCTTTTCTGGAGATCTTGACAAGTTGTGATTCGATGCGCTGGTTTGCTTCTGCGCAGATGGCGTCGAGGGCCTGGCCGTCTCATTTGTTCTTTCGTTGAGGGAAAGACCATTCATGTATGAAGACATGTCTGCAGCGATGGACTGCTGAATGAAATCATCATTGATCTGTTGCGGTGTCGCTTTCAACTGTGTCTGGCCGGCCACGTGTCTCGAACTTGTCGACTGGGGAGTGCGTGGAGCCTCTGCTTGCGACATTACTTTCTTGACGGGTGAGGCAGGTAGAGGGACGCGAGCAGCAACACTAGGAGAAGGAGGCACAGTGCCTGACGATGAGCTTGGTCTCTTCGATGGAGACAGATCTCTCGGCAAAGGTGGTGGGGGCATGCTGGGTGCTGCTCGGACAGTACGACGGCTCGAATTCTCTTCACCGACCCTAGAAGCAGACTGCTTGGTAGGAGACTGAGGTTCAGGGACAGATGTCTGATTACGAGTATTCATGGCAGCCTCATTCATGACTTTCAGTCCCGGTGCTCTTCGAGAAAGTGGTCGAACGGTACCAAAGTCCCAGAGATCTTCTTCGTCAGAAGTGCGCGGGGGCGAGACTTCGCGGACATCATCGTCATCTTCTTCGCGACTGCCGTGACGCGCCTGCCAGCGTTCGTATCTTTCAATCAGCTCAGTCAGATATGTGGTTCTCTTGGCCCTGCGAATCCAAGGGTGTTTGAGGAGTTCCTTGGCACTGGGTCGCTCTTTTGGCTCTTTGCGCAAGCAAAGGTTGACAAAGTCTTTGAAAGCTTGGCTAAAGTCGCCCTCGAGTTGAGGTGGAGGGTTCTTTGGGATGAGGAAAAGGACTTTCATGGGATGAATGTCGGCGTAGGGGGGTTCTCCATATGCGAGTTCCAAGGCAGTGATACCAAGAGACCAAATGTCGGCTTTGTGGTCGTATCCCGACTGTTTGATGACCTCTGGAGCCATCCAGAACGGTGTGCCTACGAATGTGTTTTTCTTGGTCATGGTTGCAGAGAGTTGGCCAGAAACACCAAAGTCGGCAAGCTTCACTTGTCCATTCGAGCCAAGCAGAATATTCGCAGCTAGCCGAGATTAGATTTGTCTTCTGAAATTGCTTGGTTGTCTCACCTTTGATATCTCTGTGAAGCTTGTTGTCATTGTGCAGATACTCGAGACCCATGAGCAGTTCTCGAATGATGATAATAATGTAATCCTCGGGGATACTGCCAGGCCTCATAAGGTTACCGCAACTACCACCAGAGCAGTATTCCATGATGATCCACAGGTCGGAGCCTTTGAGATATGATCCATAGTACTTTGTCGTGTAGGGAGAGTTGAGACCAGAGAGAATGGAGATCTCCTGTATGATGTCGTCGACTTCGTCTTCTGCGTTTTCTACATCGATGACCTTGATGGCGACGGCTTGGCCGGTACGTTTCTCAACACTGAAAACAGCAGATGGTCAGTGGTCTGGACACTGAGGATTTTAATTGTAGTCGACTCACCCCTTGTACACCTTGCCAAAGCTGCCACCTCCTGTTGAATCGTATCAGCATGCGCTCTTGCAGTCTAGATGGGCAGTCGTGTGCTCACCGATGCAGGCCTGCTTGGTATACAGCGTCTCAGGGTCTACTGCCCCTCCACCAAAGGCGGACGCCATGTCAAGATCGTCTTGTCGCTTGTACCAGCTGTGTGGTGTGACCGTCCACAGAGGGTTTGTGTGATATCTTGTGCCAATCCAGAGAGAGGTTGGCTCGATGCAATGTCTTCGTAATGGGTGTGTATTTCGTTTGCGATCGTTACTATATCGGCAGGTCGGGGTGATGTCGTCAGGCCAGCGACGACACGGTCATCAAGACAGGGGAAGGGTCGGTCTTTGGTTTTCGAGTCAATGCGAGGTCGAGTCTGGGTTGGCACGCAGCAGTAGAGACGGCTCTTGTTCAGCAATGCATGCCAGCCGCTGTTGTTGACCGACCTGCTTTGTTGATTGTCCACCGCCCCGACCCGACAACGCCCGTGCACCTCCGCAACCGCTTTTGTTTCACCATGACATCTGCCATCTGCTCGCCAACAACTGCCGTGAACCACGCGAACCATTATCATGAATCAACTTGTATATCAATGTCTATGTGCCAACTGCTAACAAAAATTCTCAAACAAAATGCTCAGTAGCTGCGGCTACTCTAAGGGGAATCTCGGGTAATAAACAATACTAGATCGTCTAGTCACAATTAGACTCTGTTGCGCCTAACTTCTTCATTCTGCCACCTCCTCGCCTTTGAGCGCCAAAGAACTCCGTTTATGCCATCCGTAATCGGCAACTTGACCTTTTCCCATTATTATCCCACTTATTCATTATCGTCAGCCTCCCGGAGACGGCTGAGTGGAGACTCTCTCTGACTCATGGGTCCGAGGTTCATGAACAGTGTGTTGCTCTCCCGCTTGGCTTGCTTGCTCATGGGATTGCTCAGCTGTGTTGTTCGGCTCCCATTCGCTCCTGAAAACCTGTCGCTATACGACGGCGCTCCGTTCTCCTTGTTCATCATCTGAGATGAAGCGTTTCCAGTGTCTTGACCATCGCGGCTGGAAGGTGCCGCATGTTGGAAAAAGCCAGCCTGTTGGTAGCTAGGCGCTGCAAAGTCACTACTCGGCTTGTGTCGGGGTGACCTGACGCTTTCAGGCGTTACCCCTGAGAGTGGTGTGTCTACAGCATACGACGTCGTTACTGGAGTGCTTATATCAATCGGAGGTCCAAAAACTCTGTCGTTCTCCATCACAAAGAGGGATATGAGAGGAGCCGGTATGTTGAGTGTCGGTGCAAACACAATGCCAACTAGGTTTTGATGTTAGCAAGCCATACAATGACTGCGATCGAGAACAAATTGACTTACCATTGCGGACGCTCATCTTATTCACACTCTCCTTGTCTACGATCTCGCGCAAGAACGTGCTCAAGATGTCGAGTAGTTCCCGATTTGCCCGAGGCAATTTGTTCACCAGAACGTTGAACATTTCGACCTTGATCTTCTCATCGACATCCAAGCCCTTGAGAAACTCGAGATGATGTTCTCTTGTGAGAATACTGGCTGGCAGTTCTCGAAGATAGAGCTTTAGCAGACTTGCAACAGCGTGTATGTCGTAGTATGGGCCTTCGAGCAATTTGACGTCACCCTCTGTATTGAATCGCTCTTTCAGTGCCTTGATGACAACATTTGAGCCAGAAAGACGGAAGATGCCTTCTTCGGATGAAGCGTTCTTGGCTCTCAAGTACTCGATGGAACGATACACCACGGCAGGAAGGTGAACAGGAACATCCATAGGTGGCGAAATCTCTATAGCTTCGGCCAGGGGAGCACCAAAGACTGGCCGAGCAAGAATGGGTGATTCGCTCTGGACCAAGTCCTTTGGCACACTGCCAGGCACTGTGTCAGATGAGGACCGACCCCTGAATCCAAAAATGCTTCGCTTCTTGTCCTTGGTCTGGGTAACAGGATCTTTCTTGTTGCCCCATGATCCTGCGTCCTGAATCACTGCACCGTTGGTTGGACCAGAGATCTGCGGATGCTGCTCGCTCTCGCCAATAGCTGGAGAGTTGATTGGTGAAGGTGTAGCAAGGTCGCGGTTGGGACCAATCACAGGCGCTTCCGCAGGCACTGTAGCTTGGTAAGGAATACTACGCAGCATCGAAGAGCTATCGGACTGTCTCGAGCTTGCCGACGAGAGGTCATTCATTGACTTCTGAAGACGCGGACTGCGCACTGCATGCAGGGAATCTTGCTTTCTCGAGACTGTGGGAGATGTAACCTGATCGACATAATGCAGCAAAGCCTCAACCCAGGCGTCGCGCTCTTCGTCGCTCTCGGCGCAAAGCACATGGCGCACATGGTTCGAAGAGTCCTTACGTTTAGGCTCTAGGATCAAGAAAGCGTGCCGATACTCACTGTCACTATCGTCGTCCTCGTGCCGTGTTGTGTGTTGTGCTTGTTTGCCAATTTGCGCGTACGAGAGCTTGATTGAGCCCAGAATTGCACCTCCAGGAGCTTCGAAATACTTGAAGATCGGTCCGTCCAAGACAAAGTACCTGGCTTTCCAACCACCAAAGTTCTTTCCACGTTTGGTCAAGTAGCCATCTTTGCGAACACCTCCACCTTGGGCTGTGGGAGCCATGACCGGGTTGGTCGCTTCTTGAGGGAAGTATTCGGGCATCTCGGGACCAATCGCGTCAGCAGTCAGGAAGCCACAGATGATGACGGCAGCTTGATCGTCCATAGGAGTATCAAGCATGCTATCAAAGTAGAGGCCGAGGGCATTCCTGCGGGCGTCCATCCGAGCAGGAGCGTGCCCAGTGAACAAAGAACGATCTGGAAGCTTTGTTCTAAAATTGGATGCCACCTTGATTTGTTGGTCAAAGACGGACATGGCGGTCAAGGACTTCTCCACGCGCCATAACTGGGTTCTATCAGATCTTGCAAAAACAGCAAGCGTAATAACGGGATTCTCCTCAGACGGCTTAGGTGCCATGTAACTTTGTCTGGACGGTCGCAGACGCGATGAATCGACTTTTACATATATCGAGGGGAGTGCATTTGGAGGTAGGAGCAGACCAGGGTACTGCTCGGATATGAAACCGCGGTAGACCTCACCAGGAGATCTTGGAGCGGGTGCATTCGAACTGTGTTCGGACTCTGCCATTCGTGGTTGCGAGGGCACAGAGAGCCTATCAGACATGGAGCTTGCTGCAAAAGTCTGATAGGCCTCGGCACGGGCCAGATGAGGAGAAGCGAATGACAGAGGGGTTTGGGGTGGCATAGGGATAGGTTGGCGAGGGGCGCGTGGTGACAAAGGCATCTGACCTCCTGCCCGAGGAGTGGTGGGTATTGAAGTCAGTGACTTGTTAAGAGCTCTAGGCATGGGCGAATTCATAGGCCTGTCGCTAGGACGAGGGCTCATGGGCAGTCCAGGACTCAGCACAGTCAGAGAAACGGGATGACGTTTGGGTTGGGCAGGAGCATCGGCTGATACCATTTGGCCCATGCTCTGGAATGTTTGGACTTGAGCAAGCTGAGGAGAACCAAAATCGATCGTTTCAGCATCGCTAAGTACGCCCTGGTCCGTGTCGCTGAGCAGGCCTGGATCTGCATCAAGATCTGCAGGAGCAGGTACACGTCGGTCGATGGCAGGGGGAGGAGCGCTCCTGCTGCTAGCTTGTGTCATTTCTTTGTGCTGGCTCTGGCTGGCTAGCGCCTCTCTCAGCCTATCATCGTCGGCTCTTGTCTTCATTCTTCCTCTGGACAGTGGAGGGGCTTCGTCCGAATCCGACGCTTCGCAAAGCATGGTTGGGGCGCTCGACAAATCCAGCGGCGCAGGTTTCTCCTTGCGTAGCCTCTGGTTCGGACTCGAAAAGGATTTCGGCGAGACGACTTGCGGGAAATTGGTGATCTTGGGGGTCTGCGAGTCATTTGCAGAAGAGCGTACTGGCAGGCCAGGCAAAGAGGAGGCCGAATCCGATGGCTGGACACGACCGGAGCGTTGCAAGCCTGCGGACAGACTGTCTAGGGATGTGCTTGTGGGCAGTGGTGGGCTAGAGGCTGGAAGATTGGGAGACTGGCTGTCAAGACTGGCAGAGCCAAGACTCTCCCTCATGGTAGGTGGACGAGAGGACTGCTCGCCGAGCAGATCCTTGAGCCTCTTGCGATACTTCTCTTTCTCCTTGAGGGTGCGTTCCAAGTCCTTGTTAAGGCCAAGGATCATGGCTCTTTGCTTTTCCACAAGCCTCCATAGTTGTGTTGTGTGTGTCGAGGCCGACTGTTTTTCTTGCAACAGCTTGGCGATAGCGGCCTCGGGTGAGCCAGCAGCTGCGATCAGGGTGGGTATGTCGGTTGTCTCGAGCGAGATGTTTGACTGCGAGCGGACGATGGGCTGTGGAGCGGTCGACGAGGAAAGCGAGGACAGAGTCGAATCCATCGAGACAGTGCGTTGGGCGGTCGACATGGGCGGAGTGCTGCGCTGAGCGGCGGCGATGGATGCCGGCGGGACCATGGTCGGGTTTTGGGAAGCACGCAGGCGACGAGTGCTCTCTAGCGGCCTGGCACGGGAAGGTGGCTGCCCATGCAGAGGATGGAAAGGCGGCGAGCTCCTGGCAGACGGCGAGGACGATGGGGGTAGGTCGTGTGCAGCCCTCACGGCGCCTTGGGTCGTCGGTAGGATGGCAGCAGGAAGCTGATACGTCGTGGTGGGATGGCCAGCATGCTGGTGCTGCATTGCGTCCAAACAACAAGACCAAGACTACCCTGTACTTATCTGCAGCCTGCTGAACCAGTGACGCTAGCGCCCTTCATTTAATGTATCTGGCGTGATGCCCTTAACAACAATGGCCTCTCTTGTCGGCTTCAATATCGCTGACTTTTGCTCGTCGAGTCTTTGCCGGCCGCGTGCAAGGAAAGACGGTCGACAGCAAATTGCTTCTCGACAAGTCATCAATCGAGCAGACCCTCCTCGCCTAACTACCATCGACCCTGCTTGACTCGTCAGCCAAAAGCCGTTATGTTTCCAGTCTTCCGCGCCAAATTTCAAGCAGCGAATCACATCTCGCAGAGGCCTATTTTCGCTCTCGCAGAGACAATCACATCGGTCACACGGCTCGACTTTGCTCCCGACTTTCTCGCTCGACCTTGCTTGACGTCGCTTCCCAATCTGACGACCTAATTTCCACGACTCTCCATTTTACAGATGCAGACCAGAGATCGTCAAGCCACCCCCGGCTTCGGGTTCAGTCCGAGACAGCTCGCTTGCCCGTTGTGCTCCATTCAGACGTTGCCATGCCGGTCTATGCTGCAATCCGGCTGCATAAGGAACTTCTGCGACTCACGAGCAAAAGACGGTAACAGACACGGTCATGGAGCGAGGAAAAACTTGTTTCAATGACGTTCACTCTATACAGCCAAGCATTCGTCCCTATAAAGCAAGCCCTTTCTGTGGGTTTTTAGCTTTCACAGGGTTGAATTAATTAAGTGCGGCGGCCCGTCTTCGAGCCTCCTTCTCACCTCCAGACCCACATCTGACACAAGCAGACTGAGACGGTGAGGTAGCCTCTCTAGCAATATAACACTATAGCAACTCCACCAGACCACCAAGAGTAAAAGAAGATTCGTTATGCACATGAAAATCGTATTCTGGTCCCTGTCCATCAATCTGCAGACGCCAGACTCCATCGCTGCAAACCCGAGCTGTTCACTTCGTCACGAGCCCGTGAACCGTGGCAATTGCGCTGGCACGAATTCGGGTTCGTCTTCTGTCGCTGTCATCTCCTCCGGATTGAAGTTCGGGAAAGGAATCGTGTCGTTGTTCGCTACCTTGTCATTCTCCAGCGGTTCGGGAGTCAGTGGTAGCTTTTGCTCCATATCCCGGTCATTGCGCACGTCCTGGGTGATATCAGGGCTCACTGCAGGCTTTAGTTCTCCGGACGCTGAGACAGAAGTCACGGCTGACGATTCATTGACACTCAGTCCTCGCTTCAGTGCAAGACCTCGAGCAGCGTCTCTCTTACTAGCAATGGCGGCTTCTTCCTCTTCTCGTAATCTGTCTTCTTCCTGTTTGAGCTCTGTGAGAGATGGTATGGGCTTAGGCTCGACAGTAGCTGCTCTTGACGGCGAAGCGCTAGCTGCACGAGACCGCCGCTTCGAGCTGCGTGTGCTTCTACTTGACATGGTCCGCGTCGACAACCTAGAACCAGTGCTTGGACGCTTCCCCGGCCGGCGAGGTTTACCGTTGTTGTCTACGTCTTCTAGTCCAGCGCCTGTAGTACGACGTTCGAGGACCATGGCAAATTCATCATCGAGCTCGCGAGCATCGTCCTCGTCTTCGCTTGGAAAGAGATCACCTCTCGAGCTGAAAGAGTCGGCGGTGCCGTTGCTTCCGGCGGTATTGCTTCTCTTTCTAGGAGAAAACCCATCGCCCTCCTCAGTAAGCGAAGGCATGTGCCTCGAGGCACCAGGATGTTCTTGTAGATCGGCTGCCGAGGGCTTGTAGCGTAGAGTTTTGGCTCCGGTAAGTCTACTAGAGAACCTGCCGAGGAAGCCAAAATAGGACGAGGCAGGAATGAGGGTGGGATCCGACTCTGGGTCGTCTCTCGGCTGACTCTTGCGACGGCCATACTTGTCCCGGCGGGCGCCATAGCTCATGGCACGCTCACGGGCGGGCTGGTCAGATACAGCAGGGGCGCCGTATGCCTGCAAGTCATCATTGTCCCATGCCAGAAGACCAGCAGTTTCGTCATCATCCCAGTCGTCATAGAAGTCGAAGCTCAGCTCGGGGCGAGCGCGTGTACGGGCGCGACTTCGATGCAGACGGTCGTCGCAGCATGGAAGACAGGAGGAGCAAGATTGAAAGCAGTTCCCGATGGATGAGAAACAAGGACCAAGGTATCTATGGGAAAAGGTAAAGATGTTGGCCTGGGCGGACTCGTTGGCGCTCTCGATGGTCTGGGAGATCTCATTGATGGTACGGCGGAAGCGAGGGTCGCTGCGTCGATACATGGCGGCCGCAGGGCATCAGTCGAGTGGACGGTGTATTGTAGGAAGAGAGCCGGCACGCGGAGTAGGCGCTGGGCGCTGGCGATGATGACAATGGCGTGTCTTAGGGTTTGGCAGCTGGGCGCCTCAATCCTTTGGCCGGAGTCAGGATGACTTCGGTGGTGAGCAGCCCCAGGGCTCGCTCGGATGCATCCGGCCGACTGGGCCTACTGCGGGGAAGTCGTCGAGCAGCGGGAGAGCGATGAGATAAGATAATCGCGTGTCGAAACGCAAAAGCAAAAAAATGAAAAGTCTAGACGCACACAGGTGGCTCCCTCGGGCAGTGCCGCACTCGAAAGGCTGGTCTAGATTGCCCACTTTGGCACTCGCGCAAACGCCGGCAAGCGCTCGTTGACAGCGACAAATTCAACATGTAAAACACAAATCACTATACACGCGCCTTGTCCGCCCTTCCTGACTCTTGTCTGTCTCCCCCGGCAGCTGTTTCTGTTTGTCGTGCGCCCTCTCCTGCCTCGACCAACACAAACATGCACTACGGTAAGCCACCACGTTCCTGTTATCAATCACCGCCCTATATTGTATCGTCACTGCCTATACTCCTCTCCGTGCCCCGGGAACCATCCGACAACGTTCCTGCTCGTGCCCACTGCGTACCTGCCTGCTTGTACCTGTCTGCTGCGTACCTGCCCCCACTGCCGTCTGCTCGGCGCTTGCCTCTGCTCTTGTCTCCGCAGCGCCTGCCCTTGTTGCCGTCTGCTCACTCTCTTGCTCACAGTTCGCTTCCTCAAGACGCCCAAGGTGCACGTCGAAAACGGCGCTGTCATTCTCACGGCCGTCGTCACGCTCACTACCGACCTGGGCGAGACCTTTTACCCACACGACATCCAGCTCGCCGCAACCCTTCGCCAATCCGACCACGATGGTGACATCTACCTCCGCCGAACCTTGCAATGGCGAGGAGACATGCGTTCTCTAAACATCTCCCTCGACCTGACTCGCACCGAGATCGACTGGCCCGCCAGACTCCATGTCCACCCAAAAACAAATGCTGCCACGTACGACTGTTTCGAGGACCACCATTCTCACGGTCATCTCCCAGGCATCGTCTCCGTATGGAGCGAGTCTTTGAACCCCCACAAGGGCTCCTTCGAGACACACAGACGGGTCGAGCGCCGTTTCACTCCTTTGACAGGACGTGCCTTGAACATCTTTGAAGACACTGGCGAGAGCATTGCCCGCCATCTGTGGGACGGCAGCTTGTCTCTGACTGCCTACCTTGACCGTGTCGTTGCCCTTCGCTCCGTTCACGAAGCACCCTTGCTTGAAAGCGTCTTGTCCTCTGCCTCATACAGGAAGTTGAACGTAATAGAGCTGGGCTGCGGCTGTGGTGTCGTTGGCATTGGTCTCGCTCAGACCGTACCCGACTGCAATGTTCTCCTTACCGACTTGCCCGAGGTCGACGAGTTGGTCGAGCGCAACATCGAAGCCGCAAATCCTGCCATGTCGTCACACATTGACTTTGCTGCTCTGGACTGGGAAGCCCCATTGCCAGCAAAAGTCGCCTCGCGCGCATTCGACCTGATCTTGGTCGCCGAATGCATCTACAACAGCGACAGTATCCCGCCTTTGGTCGACACACTTGAACGCCTCATTCAGCGTTCGCCAAAAGCAGTCGTCCTTATCTCGACCAAAGTTCGTCATGAGAGCGAAGCCATGTTCTGGGATCTTTTTCACTCCAGGGGCTTCCAGAAAAGGTCACAAACCTCGCTGCCGGTTCCTGGCGAACCTGGCCATGGCTATGGCGATTCTGCTACCGCTGTCGACATTTACATCTATCAAGGCCCAAACCCTCGCACCAGCCACTCGCCTCCTAGCTCAAAACCGATTAGCCCTGCTTGACAGCCTAGCATCAACACGGAGTTCAAATGGTCTTGTTATTCGTTCTTCTTTTCTTTTGTTGCAAATCATTGGGGCGTTCTGCATTGTCATCACATCACTCTCTTTTAGGAGAGCTCCATCACATCCATCACATCACACATTGGATGCAAGGCGTTTAGGTGTGAATTTGCGACGAACCAGGGGAAGATGGGAAACAAGTTGCGCAGTGTTCTCATCAAGGCGCAAGGATTTCCCCAAAAAAGATTCATGTTTTCATGACCCGTTGTTTATTCTTTCTTTTTCTTCCTGTCATAATTTCCATATCTAAAGAATCATGTGCGTTTCCTACATCCTGTTCTAGGACTTGGTCCGTCTCCACCAATGTCTGTTTAACATGTCATGGACATTCGGGTAGCAGTGGAAACACCCTTCGAGTCCCATGAGCAAAAATCATCCCATGACAATAGACTCGATATGAAACATCTCTTGCTCCTCACCACGTTTCAACGCATTTGACACGGCGAATACTCTTTCTTCTTCTTTAAGCAAAAACAAAAGAAACAGATCCTGGCAATGGGCGGAATCGAACCGCCGTCGGGTCGGCGTTGCTGGACTTTAACCTCCACAACGACACATGCTACCACTACACCACATCACCTTAG